>CAJQZJ010031764.1:5029891-5074011 GCA_907164525.1 Lophiomys imhausi
ACACACACACACACACACACACACACACACACACACACACACACACATTGCTGATGGCTTACAGGTGGCTGGCCATTGCACTGGGTTTCTTACTTTGTGTGTGTCATTTTAAAGAAGAAACAAGGGTTGGGGAGATGGCTCAGCAGTTAAAAGCTAAATGCCGTGCATGTGTAAGGACTGGAGCTTGGATCCTTAGAGCCCATGTAAACTCTGGGTGGGCATGTGCTTTCTAAATAGATACGGGTTCCCCAGGAAAGCTGACCAGCGAGAAGAGTTATATTGATGAATTCTGGGCTTGGCTGAGAAAGGATCAAGGATGACTACTGACACCAACTCTGGGCCTCCACATGAACCAGTACTCCCCAACACATACAAACATGCATATGAACATGCACACCACACACACACACACACACACACACACACACACACAGAGAGACAGAATGCTCTTGGAAGACACCAGAGCATCCTGGCCTAGTGTGTCAAGACAGGCTGGCTAAGCCAGGCCCTTGCCCCAGCCATGTGTCTGTGGCAGCCCTCACCTGCGTTCTAGCTGCTGACTGAGGCTGTTGAAACGTTGGCTGAGCTTGTGTACGTCAGCCTCCTGGCGCTCCACATCAGGGCAGTGCTCCTGAAATCCGCTGGCCAGTGAGTTGGAGCACTGCTTGGCCACTTGTAGGTTCTGTTCCACCTCGCCCATGAGAGACTTCTGGGCCTGGAGCTCAGAGGCCATGGCCTGCCAGATGGGCAAAGAGACAACAGTGTTGTGGCCAGAGCTCCTAGGAGCCTGGCAGCATCATTAGAGCACTGGGGCTTCCGTGTTTGAGGGGAAGTTCTGGCCGAGGAACAGGAAGGATGGCTCGGCCTCCACACTTATCCAATCTGGGCCACTTTTGCCGTATTCTTTTTCATTACAATAAGCAAAGCTCTGAAAAGTCACCTTTGGCAAACTGTTAAAGGGGTGGCATATGTGCCTGTCATCCTCTAGTCACGAGGCCCTCACTGAGCCCAATCTCTTTGCTCCAAAGCTGGTCATGAAAAGGAACTAGAGAAGGGCTGCTGCAGGCCATTGAATGCCTTAGGGCTCAGGCAGACAAACTGTGTCCCAGGCCACTGGTGAGAGTGGCTGTGGACCTGCCCAGAAGCTGTAGGCCTAGGCCACTCACAAGGAACTTTAGAAACCTGTTTTTTCTGCATACCCTCTGATGTGAAATACTGCCCTTAAAACCTCCCAGGCTGCACAGAGCCTAGGGACAGCCAAGAAAGGTGCCAATGCTTATGTTTATAACTCCCAGCTTGACACACTGGAGACTCCGAACCTTCAGGGCCCTCACATCCTCCTTTGGCGACAGAGACAGATGTCCTGAGCCCGGAGAAAAGACTCCATGGTCCCCAGATCCTAGGTTTACCTCCAACTCCTGCCTCTTGCTATCCAACATGTATCCACTTTCAGGTATTGTGTCGTCCTGGGTTAGCCTGTTCTCATGCGAGGCCAGCAGCTCCCTGCACTGCTGTAGACTCTTCTCCAGGCGGTTGGCCACATCCAGCCTGAGGACATGGGTCGACATCAAATTTGTGGGGTCAGGTGGCCCCTTGACCCCACCATGACCATCCTACTGTCCACCTGCCACCTACTTCTTCTGAGCTGCATCGAGCAGCTGTACCAGTCGCTCATATTTCTGGTTGGTGTCTTCCACCCGGGTCCTCAGCAAGGGTGTGGTGCCGCTGCCGGGGAGGGCCTGCACGAAGGCCTCACACTCGGCTGTGCACTGTGTCTTCTCTGGCTCAACCTGTAGCAGCTCATTGGTAATGTTCTGTGGGGATCAAGACTGTCCAGGTCAACCACAGCCCAGCAGCTCTCTTCCCTCAAGGATGTGCCCTGGGACAGTGAGAACGGCTGAGAAGGCCCTCCTCCCTGGGGTGTCTGTCTGGGGCCCAATCACCAGTCTGTCAGTCTGTGGTTTTTGTTTGTTTGTTTTTGTGTGTGGATGTACATATACAAGCAGGGGTGAGTATATGTGCACGTACGGGAAGCCAGAAGTCACCCTTAGGGATTCCTTGAGCGTCATCTATCTTGTTTTGAGAGAAGGTTGATGTGTGGAGGTCAGAAGTCAGTGTTGTTTCTAGATCTCTATTTCATCTTCTAAGACAGGGTCTCTCACTGAGAACAGTGCTTACTGATTGGCTAGACTTACTGGCGAGTTAAACTTCACCCAAAGATTTATGGACAAGTGCAGCCATGCTGGGATATTTTTTGTTTTAAACATGGATGCTGCAGATCCAAACTGAGGTCCTCATGCTTGTCTGCGGGTACTTTATAAACTGAGCCTCACTTGAGCCCCTACCTTGTTTGTTTGTTTGATTTTGATTTTTCTTGTACTAGGAACTGAGGCTTGTCAATTAGGCTGACCAGCCAGCCAGTCTACCTCACAGATCCTCCTGATCCTGCCTCCTCAGCAGTGGAATTACAAAGGTGTCCCACCAAGCCCAGCTTTTAATATGAGTGCTGGGGACTGCTGAATTCAGGCCCTCATTCTTGCATGTGTGTTATGTAAGGCAACCCCTTCACTGAGAGAGCTATCTTCTCAGCCCCAGGGTCTATGTTTTTTTTTTTTGTTTTTTGGTTTTTTTTGGTTTTTCGAGACAGGGTTTCTCTGTGTAGCCCTGGCTGTCCTGGACTCAATTTGTAGACCAGGCTGGCCTCGAACTCACAAAGATCCGCCTGCCTCTGCCTCCCAAGTGCTGGGATTAAAGGCGTGCGCCCCCACTGCCCGGCTGGGTCTGTGTTTTTAATGCACCTCTGGTACAAGTGGACTGTTAAAGACAGTAACCCAGACAACAAGTAGGTTGTCACTGGACACTGGATACTCTATACACCCCTTACAGTAGATTCCATGGAATCTTGGGCAACCTTCCAGGTAGCTACTGTGATATCCCCATCCCATGACTCCATAGACCCTGGGATGGGTTATTATAGGCCTGTGTCCTGTGCCAGGCACCAGAGGCCACTGCATTTTTCTGAACTCTTCTCTCTAACACAGAAGTGACAGGCCCTACCACAAAGAGTTGTTAGGCAGAAGGACATGAGAGTAGGTGGTGAATGGGGGCATATACATCTTGCCTGGTAGTTCCAGCAGCTCAAAAGAGGACCAGCCCATTTTACTTTAGAATGGCCTGAGCTGGGCAGTGGTGGCACACACCTTTAATCCCAGCACTTGGGAGGCAGAGGCAGGCAGATCTCTGAGTTTGAGGCCAGTCTGGTCTGCAGAGCGAGTTCCAGGATAGCCAGGGCTACACAGGGAAGCCCTGTCTTGAAAAACAACAACAACAAAAAGAGAAAGAAAGAAATCAAACCTGACTTGGTTTCAGAAGCCTATTGCAGGGCAAACAGAAGTGAACTGGGTCAGCAATTCTGCAGCTCACCCACATGCCCCTTGCCCACAGCCTCACTCAACAGGTACCTGTTAGGACCCAAGTTCCTGTTATCATTTTTACAGCTGGGATATCAAGCTGAAAAGCCACTCAAAAGCAGTACCACAATCACATCTGGAGGGTGTGCTTGAGTACCAGGACAGGACATCTGTTTGGACCCTGATCCTTGGCACAGTCCCCTACTACCTCCATAGTTATCCAGCACCTGCTTTGAATGTCCCAAGACCCCACAGAAGTAGAACCTTCAGCAGGAAACCCAGCCTAGCAATACCTTGAGGTCCTTGGCCCTCTCAGCACTATCCTCTATTGCCCGTCCCTGCTCAAGCGGTGGCCGTAGGATCGCTGTGATAGCCTTTTCCTGTCGATCCAGGTCACTGGCCACTTTGTCCAAGCCAGCCAACAGCTGTCGCCCTTGCAGATCAGAGGCATCTGTCGTAGGGAAGACAAACCAGGGGTGACAGTGAGGAGCATGAGGTCCTGAAAGCCACCCAGGACCTTGGGCTGGCCTGGCCTCCCTCTCTTAGTCCACTAGTAGATACCTGTCACTAATGCACAGCACAGAAGCCACTTCAGCCCCTCTCCCATGTCCCTGACCCCTTGCAGGAAGCCCTGGTACCCACCTCCAGGGTTCTCTGTCCTTAAAACCTCATGCCGCTGCTGGAGAATGTGTTTACTCCCAGCTGCTTTCTGCCGCACACTCCGGTACTGGCTGCCCAGGCTGTGGAAGCAAGACTGTACTGGGAACCCAAGCTTCACACCACCCTCCTTCCAGTTCCCCAATCTTAGTTGGGCAACACCCCATCCCATGAAGGGCTTTGAAAAGTCAAAAGTACTATGTGGGGCTGACAAGATGGCTCAGTGGGTGAAGGCGCTTGCCACCAAGCTGATGACAACCTGAGTTTGATCCCCAGGACCCACATGGTGGAGAGAGAGAACCAGTTCTAGCAAGTTGTCCTCTCACCTCCACCCATGTGCCATCACATGATCGTGCACCCTCTCCCCACTAATGGGCAATGTAATAAAAGTACCATGTGAACACTGCGGCAGGGTTTGGGAAGAATCTCTTCTGGTTTGTCTTTACTCCTCCCCTTTACCTTTCATTGAAAGCCCTGCTACCTAAAACCATCTGTCACTAGTGTTCTCTAATGTGACCTCTAAGGGACACAGTGCACAGTAGGTGCTTGATAAGTGTCTGGAACATGAATAAATAAAGGCATTCCCTTGAGTCTATTCATTGAACAAATAATTCTTAAGTGACATGCCACCACATACTAACATCAAGGGGCCAGGCCCAGCAAAGCCAACACACAGATCTTAGCAAAATGAAGTGTTGACAGGGTGTGGAAACAGAGAGAAAGGGTGGGAAACCTACTAGGACCAGAATCTGTGAGGCAGGACACAGGTACTGCAGGTGGGAGGTCTAAGACCCAGGAGAAAGGGTAAAGGATGGACAGAGCAAGGCCCAGAGGCACGAGGAGAAAATGCTTGCTGCTCTGGCCCTCAGCCAGACTCCAATTCGGCAAGCCAACCTAACCTTCCACTCTTCCTAGAGCCTTTAAGGAAGGCCAGAATGAGAGGTATATGTCATATCCTACCCTCCACTAAGAGAATGCCCAGGGTTGTACATAGGGGAGGCTGCAGAGCCTAGGTGGGGTCCTCCCTCCTTCCCTCCTTTGTGCCTGCACCTGTCAGCAAGAGCCAAGGCCTCAGGGTCGGTGGGAGGAATGATGAAGCAGACGGCTGGGGCAGTCAGCTTCTTCCCAGTGCTGTCCGTCAGCTCCCAGCTCTCCCCGTTGTTCTTCTGCAGCGTGTAGCTATAGCCCCGAGAGATCAGGCCCTGGCGGGGACAGACCCAACAGCTAAGATTCACCTCAGGCCTGGGAGCCCAGTCACCCTTTGCCCCCGTGTCCTGTAAACTCTTAGGCACAGGGAGTCTTAACCCTGCTCTTACTTAGGTCACAGATCTAGATGCAGTCAGTACAAAGGGAATACTCTCAACTGCCGGCTCAGCCGCAATCTCTGCTTTGGCTTCATTTTTGTTTATTCATAGGTCTTATGCAGTCTTGGTCAGCTTCAAATTGAATGTGTGGCGGAGGGTACCTTGAACTTCAGATCCTCCTGCCTCTACTCCTAGAATGCTGACCTTACAAGCGTGTGCCATCATCCATGCCTGGGTTATGCAGTGCAGAGCCTCCGCACATTAAACCAGTGCTCCACTAACTGAGCTACATCCCTAGCCCCTCAATTTCACTTTGGGGGAACCATCCCTGCTCATCCCTAGTCCAAGCGGCAAACTTCTTCTGTATTCCACCCTTCAGATGGACACATGACTGAGGCCTGGCCAATGAGAAGCTGGCGTTCCCCAGCCACAGGGACTGATTAGAGGTGGCTCTAAACATTACAAAGTGGGCCAATGAGAGGCTTCCCCAGGACTCTAGCTACTAGGGTGGTTGAGCTGGTAAGATGAAGACAGGGCAGTGGGGGGAGGGGAAGGGTATAGGGGGTACATATCTACTCCCAGGAGAAAGGGTGGGCAGAGTGATGCCCATGAGAGATGATCGCTTGAGGCCCTAAGACGTCTGTGCTGTAGGTCCAGGCTGCCTAGGGTACTATGTAGTGACTGACCTGATCACCCTCAAAGTCACAGAGGGCCTCCACAGGAATGGGCTTGAGTGGTGTCTCACGGCGGTACTTGAGTGGCACCACTTGCTGCCCTCGCCTCTGCAGCCCCCGCACCACATCCTCATACTTGTCCAGAGCCTTCTCCTGGTCCTATAAGAGCAGCACAGGGCTAGATAAGGCCAGCTTCCATGCCCCAGGAGGAGGTCAAGGTAGGCACTGGATGGGGTCTGCTCTGGTCCAGGGCAAGGGAGGTGTGGGCACCACCCCCCTGGCCTGGCAGGGTCCTGTGCTGTCACTCACATCCAACTCCCGCAGCAGCAGCTCTATCTGATACCGGTCCTTGAAGTCAGGGCTGTATTTCTGGTCCAAGTCTGAGTCTACCTTGCGTAGCAGCTCCTGGGCATCCTTCACGTCTTTATGAAACTGAGGGAGACCCAAGAACTCCATTACAGATGGAAAGCTACCACAAGCACCCCGACTTCTGGCTATGGTTTCATGCTTATCCCCTAGGTGGGCCTTGGTGTCCCGCACACCCTGAATCTATGATGTGACCTGTTTGAGCCTGTTTTGCCTCCCTCTTCAGCCTGGCTCCTCAGGGCCTCAGGGGGAAGAAGCTCCCCAACACCCCACTTCTATATCATGTTCCTTTAGAGGCCAGTGAGCTCAGGCTTTCTCTGTGTGTGCCAGGAACACCCTAACAATACAGTCATACGCACACCTTCAGCTGCGGACCCTCCATATGACTGGTACCTTACAAATATCTCACCCAATGAAACCACATGGTATAAGTGTACTTCATGGGTTTTCACGATAACAAAATCACCCAACAATGCATTTCTCAGAAGCTATCTGTACCGTTTAGCAGCACTTAACCAAACTTTAATTCTAAGCCTTGCTTGCTGCCTCTTCTTTTTTGAAAAGTTCCTTTGTCCATTTTCAGTCCATCAACTCTTGACTCAATTTATTTTCACTTGTCACCTGGGCTGAATGCTCGGACTGAGACCTTGAGTAGGAGTGTTGGACCTTTGTGAAATCCCATGTGACCCAGGTACTCCGATGAGAGTCATGAGGTGGCCCCTGAGTTCAGGTTCCTATCTTAAGACCCCAGATCAAACAGGTGTGGTGTCACTGTCACCCTGGACACTCAGGAGGCTGAGGCAGGAGGATCACAAGTTCAAATTTTCTACATAGTAAGAGAGTCTCCAAAGAAAAGGTAAAGGAAGGCTGGGGATGTAGCTGAGAGGTGGGGCCCTTTGCCTGGCGTGTGTGAGGCCATGGGTTTGATCCCTAGCATTGGGGAAGTGTGAGGACTACCCTACATTGTGACAACTACAGTTCTTAGAAACACACATTCCCATGAAAACATGCAGCGCCTATGAATAGATGGGTTTATAAACAGTGCCTACCCGGACAACAGACAGCAGCTCGGCCATAAGAATAAAAAGTGCAGAAACACGCTGTTCCGGGGTGCATGTCAGGACACACAGGACAAGAAGCATGGTCCTCCTGTATCCCTTGTGCCCACTCTTGCTAATCCAAGGCAAATTTAGAGACAGTGAGTGGGTCAGATGTCATCAAGGGCTGGGGAAGGACAGGGGTGCTGGGTACTCATTTCCTGTTTGGCTGATAAGAAAGTTCAGGAAAGAGGGTGTGAGGTTGTCCTGTATTGTGAATGTAACAAACAGTAAAGTGGTAAAAAAAAAAAAATGAGCGGGGCGTGGATGTGTTACTGAGGCAAGAGAATTGTTTAGAGTCTGAGTTCAAGAGCAATAAGGCCTGTATGTTGAGAACTTGTCTCCAAAAAGGGAGGAGGGGGGAATGTTAGTTTTCTTGAAAAGGGGCTAAAATAAGCAAGATTTATGTTTTGTGTAGCTCAGCAGAATTAAACACAACAGGCGGAGTCGAGCCAGGAGGGTCGCGAGTCAGGCTTATTCTCTAGTAGAAACAGAGTGCTTAGTCTGGGGGGCTACATGAGACCCTATGTCAGAAAATCAAACCCTTGGCCAGTGAGATCACTCAGCAGGTAGACTGCTCATGGCATTAGCGCGATGACCTGAGTTGAGTCCCCCCCTGATCCCATGGTGGAGGGACAAGAACTGTCCTCTGGCATGTACCCAGGAACTCCTGAACCCTCTCTCCCGTGCCTGGAGCCAGGCAGGTACCTGGTGGTAGTCCTCCATGTACTTCAGGTGGCTCTCCTCACAGATGAGTAGGTTTAGGTACTCCTTCCATTCTGCGTGCACGGCCTCCATGTGTGCCTGCCGGGAAGAGGAGAAACCCACTGCTGCAGCCTGGGATGCCAAGGGAGGGAGTGGTAGGAACCCAGGTGGGGAGGGGAGAGAAGGGGAGGTGCCTCACTCTATAAGGGACACTCGTACCTCAATTGAGTTCCTCCCTGGGTGTTCGGCCGCCAGAAGTTGGTCACCCTCAGTGTGCAGTTTGTTGATTCTTTCTTCTTTGGCCTCCAGATTCCGGTTGATGAAATTCTGCCAGGAAGCAGATGGGGTCAGCACCTAGCTTGGAAGCCCTGATTTCTCCACTCCAGAACTGCGCCTGGCCCTGTGCCCACCTCGTACTGGCGCCGGCGGCTGGGGTAGTCGAGGTTGCGGTCGCTCCAGTCATACTGCATGCGGCCCTTGGCCTGCTGGTCCAGCCAGTACAGTTCATTGGTGCAGCGCTGCATGTAGTCCTGCAGCGAGTTCAGGTGCTGCTGTCGCACCTGGGATGCTGCCTGTGGGATGAGGGGTGAGGTGAAGACAGCACTGGGACCTGGCTTGGCTTCCCCGGTCACCTCCCACCCGGGCCCACACAGCTACCTCCCTTGCATAAGCCACCCGGTCCTCTGAAACATTCATTCACAGGTGTTTATTGAGAACCAACTAGATGGGTAGCATGGTTTTAGGCACTGGTGACATACCAGTGAACAAAGAAAAAAGATCCCGCGGGACTGATGTCTCCTTGAAGCTTTAGCTTGCCATCTGTAAAGTGCTCCCTCACCCAGAGGGCATAGACTGGCACACAGCAGGCACTCAATACATAGCAGCCATGAGTTCTACATTTGCTTCTTTTCTGCCCCCCCCACCCATGCAAGGTTTCTCTGTGTGGCCCTGGCTGTCCTGGAGTCACTCTGTAGACCAGGCTGGCCTTGAACTCACAGAAATTTACCTGCCTCTGCCTCTCAAGTGCTGGGATTAAAGGCATGTGCTGCCACACCTGGCAATTACAGACAGTTGTGAACTGCCATGTGGGTGCTGGGATTTGAACCCGGGTCCTTTGGAAGACCAGCCAGTGCTCTTAACTGCTGAGCCATCTCTCCAGGCCTACATTTGCTTCTTATCATTACTAATTTATTTGTTCACTTGAGGCAGGGTCTCATGTAGCTCAAGATGGCCTCAAACTTGCTGTGTAACTGAGGATGACCCTAAACTCCTGGTCCTCTTGCCTCTTCTCTCAGGTGCTAGGATGACAAGTGGGCACCTGGAGTGGGCCTGTCTTTATTTGGTGATGGGGATGGCACCCAGGGCTTCACGCCTGCTAGGCAAGCACTCTCCAAACCAAACTACATCTCAGCCCCTTATGATTATGTTCAGAGGATCATCTGAAGCCATCCAGAGTTTAGAAGGGTTAGGCAAGACTGGAGGACCTTGCAATTTGTTTGGTAGAGTGAGAAGAATGGCAAGCATGCACACATTCATCTGTGCAGGAACTTGTGCACACACATGCCGGGACCATGCTCTAGAAAACACATGGCATCTACTTGGTGTGCAGCAATGCTGCGTACAGAATTGAGTAGCTCAGTATAGCTCAGTTGGTAGGAGGCTGACCTAGACAGACTGCATTCCATTCCTAGCACCTCACAAACAGCTATGGTGATGCTGGAGCACACTTGGAGGGGCATGGTAACCCCAGCCCATAGGCCTCCCATCCTCTCCCATCTTCCAGGGCTTCTCACCAGTAACTTCTGATACTTGGCTTGGAGTTCACTGTTCTGCTCCTGTGGGCGGAGCCAAGGGCTGAGGTTAGACCAAGTATGCCCCTCTCTGCCCACACCTCCAAGAAGACTCCGCCACATACACACCTTGTCCTTGTCCTTGGCCAGGTGGGGCCCAATGGCTTTGACTTCATTGTGGAAGATGTTGTGTTGCTCCACCTGGCTGTCCACCAGAGGAAGGTCAGTCCCAAAGCTCTGGCTACTCAACTTGTCCTGGTGGGTAGGTGGAGAGAGACCAGGAAGAAGATGTGGATTGCGAGCAGACCCGGCCTAACTCACAGGAGCCTGGGCTGTTGGCCAGTCGGGGAGTGCTTTCCCCTCACTTCTCTGCAGTGAGTGGTAGCAGGCACCTGTCTGTTCCACTACTAATGTCCCTGCGTTATGTCATCCCTTAATCTCACAGTGACCGTGGGCCCCTGGTCACTGTTTTCATTTTACGGGTAAACATGTGAAGGGAAGTACCTTCCCCAGGGTCATGGTGCTTACAGTTGCTGAGACGTGCCAGGCTGCCAAGCCGCCCAGCTGGGACTGCCACAAGCTTCTCCAGCCTGCCCACATAGCCCCGCTAGGACACCAGAAAGGTACACGTGAAAGGGTATGGTACAGCTGGTGGCGAATGAGGTTGCACTGTTTGACTCCAGGCTGGGTACTGTCCTTCTATGAGCCCCCCTGCTCTCAGTTATACAATTTCAGGAGACTTCATAATGGTGTCCCCTACTTAGCAGGGCCAAGATGCTGTGAGGTGACCCTGCTCCAGGCCATACCAGCTTCTCCTCCACCAGCTCAGCCCAGTTGACCTTCGGGTCAGCCTCCTTCGCTGTCAGGCTGTACATCCGTTTGTGTTTTCCCCGCAAGTTGATCACACGCTCTTTCAGCTGGCGGATGCTGCGTTGGGGGATAAGCTACCATGTTAGTGGGACTTGCCCAAATGACCACCGTGTAAGTCTCCAGAGGGGCCCTGGGGCTCAGTTTGGTCTTCAGATCAGTGAACAGGAGGACAGGGGAAAGTGGCCTTGGGCAGCAGACTAACCCTGAATCCTGCTCTTCCTCCTCTCCATGTTCCCCAACCTTCCTTCTCTACTATTTTCTGAAGGGCTACTATGGAAGGTTTGGGAAGAAATGGGCAAGACCACTGCTTACTGGAGCACACGCCCAGCACAGGCACAGGCAGGGGTGTGTCACTTAAGGACAAACACAGGGGGACATGGAGCATGGAAAGACCCCTGACTCTATGGGGTGGGGTGCTGGCTCCCCTTGTTGAACTGTAGTGTGGGCCATAAGCTCAGAAGACAGGAAGGCCATGGAGTCCTGAAGCAGTGGGCTCATCAACTCCCAAAGCCTCACTCCCCAGCCTCGTCACGAGGTTTAAATTAAGGCCTCTGGAGCACGTTTGGTGTTCACCTGCCCTGTGTGCACTCTACAGGGGAGAGGGATCCTGAGAGCTGGAGAGCCCCAGCCCTCCTGCCTGGACCCCAGCCTAGCATGAGCACTGGGGACCACACACAGAAGGGACTTACTCCTCAGCGATCATGTCCCCCTGAGGGTGCTTCATGTGCTTCGCGATGGCCGAATCGGCCTCCAGCACATACAGCAGCTTTTCCGAGTCAGACACCTTCTGCAGCGTCGTGTCTCGGTGCTCAGGGAGCTGCCCCTCCTGTAGCCGGGCCAAGTCCTGAGAAGGAAGAGAAAGGATAACTGGAGACTCAGAGTGTGTAGTGATACCACAGGGCCTGAGGGGCAGGGCCAGGTGGGGGCTCCTCTGGCTTTGTCCACACTGGCTCTCAGCAAACAGCTGGGCACAGAGAAACAGGGGTGATCGGTCCCCCTGGTGCCCAAGCATCACTCTGCCTGCCTGGTGTTCATAGCCCAAGCTGGGGAGACGGCTCGCAAGGTAAGCTGACAGACACCTCACAGGCACTGGAGAGGGAACAAGAGGAGCAGCTTTAGCTCCAGTGCTCAGGGAGGCCCCTCTGAGGTGCTGACATAAGCTAGGATGAAGGACAGAAGTGAAGTGTGTTGCAGGCAGAGGGAACAGCCTGTGCAAAGGTCCGGAGGAAAGACCAGGCAGGCCATGACTGAGGGGCCAGTGAAAGGCAGGGATGAGAAGGAAACCAGAGCAGAGGGAGGGCTGTTCACATGACTTGTGGACCCAGACCACAGAAAGACACCAAGGAAGGAGCCAATCCCATGGCTCCTTTTATGCCTAAGTTGAGGCTTCCAGGAGCCATGCAGCAGGCCACCAGCACCAGAGTGAGCTGGAACAGCTGGTGGGGCATGACAGCAGCTGGGTGAGCCGGGCCATTCTGTGCTGGACTGGCCACAGTGGCGACAGCAGGAAGAATGGGTGGGTGGGTCCTTAAGAGTTGACAGTTTCCCCGTGAATCTAGAATCTGTTTAGAGAAAACAGCTAGTTGACAGGATGGGGCTTTCTTTTTAAAAGGAATCATTTTGTATTTATTATGTGTGTATGCCCGTGCATGCATTTTTGGGTAGCTACAGAGGCCAGTAGAGTGTGTCAGATACTGGAGCTGGATACTCAGGCAGTTGTGAAGTGCACACCATGGGTCCTGGGAAACAAATTCATCCTCTGAATGAGCAGCAAGTGCTACTAACCCCTGAGCCACCCCTCCCAGCCCCAGGATGCTTCCAGATAGTCTGCCTACTTAGGCAGCCATGAAGCAGGGCTGTGTTTCTAGCAGCAAGTTGGTATCCAGGGATGAATTCCTAAGGTCTCAGAGTTCAGCAGGGGAAGTGAGGATGCCAGTGAGTGAGCTGAAATCAGGATAGGTAACAGTGGGGTACCCACAATAGCATGGTCTCCTGCTGGCTGCCTGGGTCTGGGGTCTCCATCTATACCTGTCTTCAGAAAAGGGAAGCTGAGGCTGGGAAGCAGTTCAGTGTGTAGGTGCTTGCCTGTCAGGTGCAAGGACCTGGGTCTGAGCACCACAAAAACCAGGAGAGAGAAAAGGGGCTGGGGATGAATCTCAGCGGCAGAAGTAATCCCACTGGGAAAATGAGACTGGAGAGAAACATGCATGGTGGCCAGGGGTGTGGGATTCCATTAAGGTGAGAACTCCCCAACAGGCAGATCCAAGGGCGGGATGCAGAAGGGCAGCTGCCTGGCATGGAGGCTAAGCAAGGGCATGAGTAGAAATGGCAGAGAGAGCCCACTGACACTGATCTGTGAGAACATCACACTGGATGGCACACTCACAACATACGCACCTTGTAAGGTGTAAAGCAGGCATCAATTTTAGAAGAGGGAAGAAAGGGTGTGGTTGTGCATGAAGGTGATCTCCCCCCTGGAGAGGCTGAGGAAGGAGGATCAAATACAAGGTCAGGCACCAGTGTATACAAGACCTTACTTCAAAAACCAAATGGGGCTGGAGAGATGGCTCAGGGGTTAAGAGCACTGGCTGCTCTTGCAGAGGTAACTGGGTTCGGTTCCCAGCACCTATGTGGGAGCTTACAACCATCTGTAACTCCAATTCCAGGGGATCCAAAGTCCTTTTCTGGCTTCCTTGGGTGCCAGGTATGCAGAGACATAGACTTAGACAAAACACCCAGCCACACACAACAAAAACAAATGAATCTTTAAAGACATAAACAAAACTAGAGCTGGGGGCCTGGTGGCGCACGCCTTTAATCCCAGCACTTGGGAGGCAGAGGCAAGCGGATCTCTGTGAGTTCAAGGCCAGCCTGGTCTACAAATGAGACCAGGACAGCCAGGGCTATTAAACAGAGAAACCCTGTCTCAAAACCATACCCCTCCCTCAAATAACCCTAAGGATGGGAGCTTAGGATTGCTAAGTGGGTAAAACATCTGCCACCAGACCTGGGGAGATGGTATCCAGGCTTCCCATCCCAGGACCTACATGGTAGAAAGAGAGCCAACTCCTACAAGTTGTCTTGTGATCTTCATACATGTGCCACAGTTCGAGCACACACAATAAACAAACAAACAAACAAATGGAGATAGGAAAAGTAAAAAGAGCCAGACTCAGCTGTGAGGCAAGTTCAAAGCCAGTCTGTTCTTCATGAGACTCTGTCTAAAAGGAGAAGGACAAGCAGCTTGGTGGCAGAGTGTGTACTTAGCAGGCGAGACCTTGGGTTCCATCCTGAGGACTGGGAAAGGAAAAATAAAGCAGAAAAAGAAATGACAAGTGGAAAAAAGGAGGGATGGGTACAGGGCTGGCACAGGGTCAGGTATAAAAGGAGTCGGCTCCCTGCAGAATAGGAGGTGGCATCCTAGCTTTCCACCCCTGGCTATTTGGGGAACTAGATCAGCCAGGGAGCCTGGCTCCCCCAGTAGCTTGGAGCTGAGGCTGTGAAGTTGAAGGCCAGTGGGCCAGGCATCCCTGAGCTGGGGTAGGAAATGCAACATGCTTCCTGGCTTGGTTGGAATTTTATCCTTTCAGTCACTGGCTGATCCAAGGCCATCCTGGGCTCCATAATGTCAAAGATTAATTTTTCAGAAGCAAAGTCTGTTAATCATTACTGAGTCCTACAGGAGAATCTGGGATAGGAACACACCTGGCTGAGATGAGGAGACCTACTGGGGGGACACTGGGTGGGTGACTGAAGGCTCAAGTCAGTCAAACTAATGGACAATGAGAGGGGCTAGGGAGGGGTCAGCTCTAGGGGGTAGGCACCAAAGGCTTTCGAACTGCCATGTGGGTGCTGGAATTTGAACCCAGGTCCTTTGGAAGAACAGCCAATGCTCTTAACTATTGGGCCATCTCTCCAGCCCCGCACCAAAGGCTTTGTAGAAAATTTCTAACTAGGTTTTCTATCAGGCCTAGGTGACAATCTATCAAAGCACAGATTCACACGGGTAAATTCACAGATGGGAGTCACACACCACAGATATGCACACACAGGAGCAAAGATTGGACATAACAAACATGCTGAAGGCTCAGAGCTGGTGAATGCTTGTGAGGATGGATTCTATGGGATTTTAATTTCCCATGTCATACTGTTTATCTGTCCTAAAATGTTTCTAATGAGCACGCACTATTCTTGTGAGAAAAAAACAGACACATCCCAACAAGATGACTTTCATTTAAGAAAGAAAACAAAACACCATTGTAGAGTGCCAAGAGAGGGGTTGCAAAAAATAAAAATCACAGTGCTCAAGGATCCCAGGCCCATTCCTGAGTCCCTGTATGGCCATCCTGGGCCAGGACTGACCCCTGGCTTCCTGACCCCACCCTCTGGGTACTCTGAGCTGTCTGTAAATTGGCCCTGGGATTGCACACCTGGTCTGTCAGAGAAGGCTGTGGAAGCAGGAGCAGCCGCAGAAGAGGATAGAGACAACAGTAGGGCCCGGTGGACCATGATTTCCCCATCCTCGGTCCCCACTGCTCAGGGATGGCTTTTCATCACCTGGTGACTAAGATGCCAGCTGAAACATGGCTCCTGGCTACACCTGAATTCCACTTATACCGTACTAGAGTATAAGGGAGGCCCAAACAACACCAGGGCCCGCTAACACTCAGGGAAACTGCTCTGAAATTCAAATGGACCCTGGCCCTTTAGCTTACTTTCTTTGTCCAGTTTAACAGTCCCACTTGCAGCCACTCCTGGGGCCAGCTGTCACTGACTAGTCTGCAGTTCTTCTAGCACCTCAGCAAGAAGGCCAGAAGGGGCCTTGCCTAGCATGCCCATTCCCCGGGGTTTCATTCCCAGCACTGGGGTTCGGGTGGGGAGGAGAAAAAGAATGGAAAAGTGATACGCATTCCTCAGCCAAGGAGGCTGCAGACTGTGTTGAGGCATTGGAGGTGTGTATTGGAAGAATGCCCCTGGTGTCCTTGTGGAGCCTCAGGCTGTATCTGCTGGGTTTCCTGGAATATGCAACACCCTGACTAGGTGAATGTTCTTATCCTCTGAGAGGGAGTCCTTTTCCTGAGCCATAGTGAGGCTGGGTACCTCAGGCCTCTGGCCCTCACTCTCTAGATGCTGAGAGCCGTGCTCCTTGTAGTGACCACAAAGACTCCTGGATGTGGGTGACCCGGGGAGAGTGTCCCTGAGTGAAGGACAGCTGGACACTTACCCTCTGCATCTTGGCCTCGGTGTCCACAATATTCCTCTCCACCTGGTCCGCATTCTTCTGCAGCTGCTCAATCAGATCCGAGAGCTCCTTGTTGGAGATGCTGCGGATGGAAAGGGCGGGGGGGGGGGGGGGGGGGGGGGGGACTCACTGCAAGCCCGTAGCTTCCATCCACCCAGAGGAGCCCCACCCCTAGGCCCAAAGCAGGACCTGCCAACACAGCCAGACTTCCAGGAGCTGGCCTGTCTCTACAAGATGAAGCTGCTAACACACAAACAGTGCACAGGGTTCACTGCGTTCATTGGCTTTAAAGCCTCCTATACTGCCATGTTGTCAAAGCATGAGACTTTTGTTTTCATATTTTCCCCTCTGGGGCTGGCCTCTCTGTGTTGGCCGCTTCCAGTCCTAACACAAGCCATCCATGTTGGAACTGAGACACATGAGGGGGGACCCAATTCTTCCTGTGGCACTTCAAGAGTTGAAACACTTAACCCTTAAAGCACCATTGAAGTCTATAAAAAAATCACTTGAGAGTATTATTGATAGTCCTTTGGGTTCTTATTGCAGAAGCTGCCGAGTGGACATGGTCCAGTAAATAAGCAAAGACACTGAAGAGGGACTACCCCCACTTGCTGCCCTGGCTGTCTCATGCAAAAAGACTGTCAGTCAGACAGATAGCAGGAATGCCATTATGCCAGCTCTGTCTCCTGCACTTCATGGACACCTTGAATAAACTACATGACAACCACAGCTAGTTGTCATGGCTCCTGAAGGCAGCTGGATTAAGAACTGTTTGCAATAGTTTTGCATTAGATTTTTTGATGTCACAAACCTTGGTGAACTCAAGATGACCCACAACTATTCCTACCCAAGCCAGAGGAGAACTCCCCTAGACATTCTATCAGAAGGACTGCTGTGATTGGTGCAAACAGGAACCTTCATTTGCATACAGGTGTGCCGTAATTGGTGCAGATGCCTCTTTTGTTTATGGAAGCAAATGTTACCTTACTTGGGGAGTCAACTGGAAGGTGCCCTTCTGGGCTGCCTTCCCTGAAATTGTCAGGTTGGATATCTTTGCAAAAGTGAGGATCCCTGAGCCCCAGCATCCCTGACAGCAGAAGGAGCTAAGCCACAGAACAGTGCTCAGCAATGACAAAAGGCACAATGGGGGCTGCCGTGTGAAGCCACAGAGACCTGTAGTGCTAGGCTGTCAGGGGCTAAGGAATTCTGGTTTCCTAGGACTGCCTGAGAGCTAGAACACTTGAGAGGCTGAGTCCCGGTAGCCCAGGCCTGCCTGCGTTGGAATATAGCTGAGCCTGGTGGTGCAGGCTTGTCATCCCATCTCTCTGGGAGGCTGAGGCAGGAGAATCAACACATGCAGAGCCTGACAGGGTTACACGGTGAGTTCAAGGCTGACTTGGACAAACTTAGTGAGACCCTGCCTCAAAATAAGATGCAAAAAGAGGCCTGGGGCTTGAGCCAGCGGTAGAGCGCCTGCTCTAGCACTAACCAGGTTCTAGGTTCTATCTCCACAATGGCCAAAACAAAAAATGAAAATAAGAACAGTAACACTTTCAGGGCTAAAGGACCTGATACCTGAGGCTTGCAGCTGTCCAAGGCCGGGGGACTTTAACAGCTGCTCCTACAGCCTATCACGGCTATCTGCTGTCAGTCACCCAGGGGTAGAACCCAGAGCCTTGTTAATGCTAAAGCCCCACCCTGCACAGCTCCTCCCCCACCCACAATTTCAGTAGAGCAGAAGGATCCAGCTGGCTGGCTGATAACAATGCAACAGGTGCAGGCCACTGGCCAAGTTCAGTATATGCTGGGAGACATAATTCACACCACATTAGTTCACCCATTGAAAACACACACACAGTGTGTGTATTTAGGCTTTCACAGCCATTACCACTGTCTAACTAAAGAAGTATGTATCATCTCTAAAACCTCATCCCACCAACAGCTGCTTCCCATCTCTCTCCCTCCATCCCTCCTTGCTCCAGCCACTCTTCTACCTGGGCACATTTTATGTAAAACATTTATGCGTGATGTTTTATCTGCAGCCCTTCATGTTTGGCTTCTCCTAGTTTCTGGGAGGTCCATCCCTGCCACAATCTTTGTCACGACTCCCAGCTAAATAATACTCCATTGTATCGATGGGCTTTGAAAAATGTGGGTGAGTTTGGGGTCCTGGCCAGAATGTCCAGTAAGGAGAAGGCTGCAAAGAACATTAGGTTCCCGGGGGTGGGGGGCATGCTTTGGGTTGGGGGTGGGGACACTAGATCCTCAGAGTGATCCTCCTAGTACAGGAGAGACTGAGGATCTCGTGTATTGTCGCCAGAACCTCGGGCACTGTAGACTATCGCTATTTGTTCTCCTGGGGACCTGGATACCCACCAGTGGTTGAGGACCAACATGGCAGGTACTAACAAGGTAAACAAAGCTGGAGGCAGAAATGACAGTAGCAAAGGAAGCTATGAGTGTACCTGCCCACCTTCCCGACCTTGCCCAAGGGCTTGTCCTGTGTCAGGCCGCTGCAGTGGGCTGGAGGCTCACAGAGAACAAGACCCAGGCTACCTTCTCTGGAGAATCAACCGAGAAAGCAGCTTTTTTTCCAAAGAGAGGCCCAGGAGCCCTCATCCTGTACATCACGGCATGCAAGGACTGAGCTCTGTCAGTTTAGGCAGTTAGGGAGCCCTCCCCCATCCCGATGAAGTCACAAGGAGCTGACAAGGCTCTGAGAAGCTCTGCAATAGAGAACTTTGGTGCCAAGAGGGATCAAAATGGGGGAATTTATGCAGAAACCAGATCAGGAGTGATAAGCTGAACTTCCAGAGAGGCTAAATCAGGGTTCCACTCTGATCCCCTGCTCCCCTCCCATCTATTAGTAACTGGCAGCTTGTCTGCTGCACCTGGAGATGGACAAGCTCTCCCCGACATCCCCCTGCCTGCATGAGCCACTGCTAGGACCTCATAGTAAAACAGGAGCCTTCCAGCCTCCCCTCAGGGAATGTGTCCATGTCTCAGCCAGCCTTGTCCAGGTTGGTCCCTGGTGGAACTCCATCACGTCCCAGTAGACTTCAGCATACAGGACGGGACTCAGAGCTGGGAACAACCAAGAGGGACCAGCTGGAGCGTGGACAGTTCCAGACAGGAGTTATGCTTTAGTCCCATGGGGCTTCAGTTTCTCCACCTGTTGGATAAAGATGAGCACAAAGACACCCAGCTTGTCCGGCTTTGGCTGAGAGACTGGCCAGACATCAACACCACTTCTGTATGATCCTCATACTAAGATTTAGGGAGGCTTGTGTGCTACAGTGTGGATGAGACAAGCAAGGCTCAGAGATGTTGAAACACTTCCCTGGAGTCACACAGCCTGTGACCAGAGGGCAGCAGCTCTTCCCCTGATCACTAACTGCTGCCCGGATGGATGTTGTGAAAGTCACATGACCCAACATAGGGCAACAACATGCATCATGATAACAACAGGCGCCGATACCAACTTTCAGCATGCCAGGTTCCTACTCCCTTCTGACTTTATCTTCTTAGAACCCTGTAATTAGCTTGATGGAGAACCAGATTATTGTCCCAACTTTATAGATGTGGAAAATGAAGATCAGAGAGGTTAGGTAACCTTCCCCAAGTCACACAGTAATTACATGACAGAGCCAGGATTCCAATTGAGGCAGTCCCCAGAGTCCACGCCCTTAACATCTCCATTTGACAATCTTGCAGGCCTTGTAACAGAGCAGATAGTTAATAGATTGGTTTAAGATGTCATGTGCTGGAGCCAGGCATGGTGGCACACACCTTTAATCCCAGCACTTGGGAAGCAGAGGCAGTTCAAGGCCAGCCTGGTCTACAAAGCAAGCCCAAGACAGTGAAGGCTTGGTACACAGAGAAACCCTGTCTCAAAAAAAAAAAAAAAAAAAAGTCCTGTGCTCAAAACTGCCATACTTTTACCCACTTCAGAATGGCCATAATAATAATAATAATAATAATAATAATAAGGAATAATGAAAAAATAATAAGGAATAATGAAAAATGTTATCAACTAATGACAAAGACTTGGAGAAATCCCCCTGTCTCATGAGCTGCTGGTGAGGATGTGAGCTGGTGCAGGGATGTGAGGAAAAGGTGAATACATAAAGTAGGTGTGGCATGCATGCTGCAATCCCAGGACTCTGGAGGTAGAGCTGCAGCATCAGGAATTTAAGGTTCCATAATGAATTTGGGCCAGCCTGGGGTATCTGAGACGCTGTCTTCAAAGGGACAAAAAAAAAAAAAAAAAGCTAGACTGGAGAGATGACTCAGTAAGAATCTGAGTTCAGATTTCAGTTCCCATGTAAAAGCTGGTGAAGTATCACTCACTGCTGTAACCCCAGCACTGAGGAGGGTGGAGACAGGGGCATTGCTGGCACACCCAGACACACACACACACACACACACACACAGAGTAAAGTCAAGTGTGGTGCTCAAACCTGTGATCCCAACACTCAAGAGGTGGAGGCAGGAGGATCAGGAGTTCAAGATCATCTTCCAATACATAGCAAATTGGAGATGAGTCTGGGCTACATGAGAATCTGTCTCATAAACAAACAAACGAACAAATAAATAAGCAAGCTGGGTGTGGAGGTGCACACACTTTAATCCCAGCACTTGGAAGGCAGAGGCAGGTAGATTTCTGTGAGTTCAAAACCAGTCTGGTCTACATAGCAAGTTCCAGGACAGCCAGGACTACACAGTGAGACCTTCTCTCAAAACGAACAAATAAGTAAATAAACCACCAGCTGAATGTAGAACTGTCACTCAACCCAATGAGTCTAAACCCAAGAGAGAGTTAATGCAGTTCTGTCTGCCCAACGTTATTCATAACAGACAAGAATTCAAAACAACTCAAATGTCTACCAACCAATGAGCAGATAAATAAAATGTGACCCATCTGTATGACTCAACCAAAACTCGGGGGAACTTGGACATCTGCTGCAATAAGGATGAATCTTTGGAACAGGACTCAGGAAAAGAAGAAGCCACATATGAAGGAACAGAGACTCTGTGGAGACATTGATATGACATGTCAGAGTGGAGGAATTCCCCAGGAGTGGAAAGCAGACTGGATGAGGCTGGGGACTGAGCCAGGAGAGGGTTCAGAGGTGCTAAGGATAGTGTATGTTGGGGTGTTGGAGAGTTGGGGGTGATACAATGTTCTAGAATTACTTGTGCCATTGACTGTACACGTCTGTGAACATACTAAACCTCCTGAGTTGCATCCACTAAGCAGCTGAATTGCAGAATTAGTGCACTTTGTCTCATAAAAGCTTTTTTTAAAGAGACTGGCCAGCTGGGCATAGTGGTGCACATCCGTTCCCAGAGGCAGAGGCAGGTGGATCTCTGTGAGTTCAAGGCCAGCCTGGTCTACAAAGCGAGTCCAGGACAGCCAGTGCTGTTACACAGAGAAACCTTATCTCGAATAAAACAAAGATAAATAAATAGCAGCAAGAATAATTAGAGGGAGTCTGGACTTCACCCCTGTACTATAAACAAAAGTCTATTTATAGTGGTTATGAATATGGGGTAGGATGAGACAGGGTCTCCCAGGTTTGACTCTGGGACTCAGGGATCTTTTCACTTGAAGATGGGGGCTGAGACAAGATGAAAGCCCCAGGTAGCTGTCAAGCATTGTGAAAATCTGTTTTAAAAAAGCCACGATTGCTGTTAGTGGCAAGCTAAGTTTATATTGTAAGCATGGCTGGTGCTTATTTTCCCTGTAAACAAGCAAAAGTTTATGGGATAGCTCGATGTGACTCCCTAACTGGCAGCTGTAGGAACCTGGCTCGCTGCCCTGCTGCCTTGAGCAAAAATACTGTCAGTCAAATGGCCAGAGGAACCAGCCGACTGGAACTCTCTGTAGACACCTTTACAAAACCACTCACTGGTCAAAGCCAAGCGCTCCGGCCCTGCAGGTTTGTATGGCACCTTCTGTTACCTCAGGCTTCAGTGAACCGGAGCTGACCTGAAACCTGGTCTGCTCAGGTAGAGGGGACTTGCCAACCAGGATGGCCTTGCAGAGGGACTGTTGTGGTTGGTGCAAACACCACCTTTATTCGCATGTGAGACGCTGGGATTGGTGCAAACACTCCTCCTCTTAGGAGTGCTCATTCAGGCTTGCTCATTCAGGCATTCTCCGGGAGACACCCTCCTGTGGCCTTATGCCCTGTGGGGCTGCAGGGTGAGGCCAGGTTGAGCAATGGAAGCCTGGAGCTGAAGGGGCGAGACAAGGGGGGCCCTGACAACCCTAAGAGGCAGAAATGCCAGGTCAGTGGCCAGCAGTGGCAGCAGCCGTGACCCCAGATGATAGAGCATGCTCAGCCCAAATGGCTACATGTCCCCCCACGCCTGACCTTGAACTCTTCCTGGAGTGGCTTCTCGGGTGCTGGGATTGAACAGTTTGATCTCCAGGGCAGGTAACCCCAGTTATCTGGGAGGTGCCAGTGAATGATTCCAGAGGCTGACTGTCACCAGCCCAGTGCTGAGCAGGTCCTTACATATATGACACTGCTCAGGAGCCTTGCTGCCCTTTAAGATAAGTGGCATTATTTATTTTATTTCTTTTTTTGAAATCTATTTACTTTATATATGTATATGACTGTTTTGCCTGCATGTTGTGGGCCTCCACGATGTTCTGGGAATCCCACCCAGGTCCTCTGGGAGGGCAGTCAGCGCCGTCGGCCACTGGGCCAGCTCTCCAGGCTAGCCTTGTTTAATCCTGCTTCACAGAAACGTCATGGGATTTGAGTCTGGAACACTCTGTGCTTTGGCTCTTTGGGCTTGGGGTCTGAGTAAGAGAGAGATGACCACATGGGTTCCTGTGAGAGCTGCACGGTTCCATGCTGGCGGAACAGGAATGAACGCGGGGTGGAGCGGAACCCACAGGGAGGGGCGTAGGAACAGGCCTGGCAGGTTGGCCTTTTCATCTCACTGATGAACCACACTGGGCATCCACTCTTGGTGGCCCCGACGGAGGCTGAGATGCAGCCCTTCCCACCACCCTCAGCCCAGTCCTGTCCTGCCCACAGCTGGCAACCACCTGGTTGGACCAGGGAAACTGAAGCACTCGCAGCCACCCACCCCAGAATAGGGCAGGGCTAGTAAGTGCACCACTGAAAGGGTGTGCCCAGCCTTCATTCCAGGCCCAGAGGTTAGCAGGGGTGTGAGTGGCCAGGGCAGTCAGTGGACATTGTCATTTGAAGGTCTCAGATGCCATCAGCCCCATCTACCCATTACCTGGGTCACTTCAGAAGTAAAGGCACTACCCAGGGTCACAAGGTGGGCAGCCGTGGAGGGGAAAGACCTGTGTCTGAAACCAGACCTGGCCACACCAACAGCTGTACTGAGCATCGAACCCAGGGCCTTAAACATCCTAGGCAGGCGCTGTCCCCTGAGCACTTCTTTTTAGTTATTTGGAGACAGGGTCAAAGTTGACCTCACTCTGCACTCAGGCAAGGCTTGAACTTTTGATTCCCCTGCCTCAGTTTCCCCACTGGCTATGGTGACAGACCTGTCCCACTACACCCAGTGAATTATCTTATAGCCTCAGTTACGTCATCCCTACAGTGGGAGCAATACATCCTGTTGCTTAGTTACGGGTTGCAGCTGACGTCTGAATTGAGTTTCAAAGACATTTATGGGGCTCAAGGATTGAGGTGGGAGTTCAGGGCAGCATCTAATGGCAGATCTGTGGTCATTTATGCTCCTCAGTGGGATGCTGTTGTCTATCTGACCACACAGGGAGGGGGCACATTGGTGGCTTGGGCCTCAGTGGGTACCCAACATACCCCTGGTGGTTTGAGGGTGGCTTGGCACCTCAGCAGGGCTCAGCAGTAATAATGTCCCTGGGGTCACTGGCTCTCTGCACTGTCATTAAAAATGGAACTGAGGGTGACACTGTCCCCACACTATGTGTGGCTTCTGCAGGGACCCTCCTCTCTTGTAGGAGACAGGACTTGGTTGCTACCATGATAGTCCAGCCAGGCTCACAAGGCCAAGATAGGACTCAGCAGGGTGCCCTGATACCCATTACTTGCCACAAAAGACAATATCATGCCACATCTGGGACTCTCCCCAGTGACCCCATACATCCCACAGCCCAGCATGCAAGGGATCTTCCTTGACAGCAGACAGAAGGGAGCAAAGGACCCTGGGAGTTCTAGGGCACCAGGGACCTGGGAAGACAGTAACATCAAGGAGGAAGCTGGAGAAGTTAAAACAAAGCTCCATTTCACTTAAAGGGATATGGTTCTTTCTATATTTCTGGGATTTCCAGCAAACTGACAGGGGCTACGTGAGGCCCATCAGACACCCACCTACAGCAGTCAGGGAGGAGGCCATGCTGAGGCCTGAGGAATGGCATCTCACAGTCCCTCCTCAGACTCCATAGCATGCAAAACAATAGGACCAGGATGGGTTCCAGGACTTCGAAGGCCCCAGAAATGGCCCTTTCAGCCCAGGTCTGGCTGTGGGCTGGGACTGCCTATGGAGAGGGCCTTGAAAGCCCAGTGGAGTCCTCTCATGTCCCTCTTCCTTCTCCTAGGGTAGGGGAGTAAGGCTAGGCTGGTTGGGAGGCTGCTGGGTGCCTCCTTGGAGCGTATGCTTCCTAGTTAAATCATCTGAGAAGAGGAAACCTCAAATAAGAAAATGCCTTCATAAGATCAGGCTGTAGGTAAGCCTGCAGGGCATTTTCTTAATTAGTGACTGATGGGGATGGGCCCAGCCCACTGTGGGTGGTGCCATCCCTGGGCTGGTGGTCCTGGGTTTTATAAGAAAGCAGGCTGAGCAAGCCAGTAGGCAGCACCCTCCACGGATTCTGCATCAGCTCCTGCCTCCCGGTCCCTGCCCTGTTTGAGTTCCTGTCCTGACTTAAGGAGTATGATGGATGTGGAAGCGTAAGCCAAACAAACCCTTTCCTCCCCAAGTTGCTTTGGTCATGGTGTTCATCACAGCAGTAGTGACCCTAACTAAGACAGAGCTCCAGAGCCGTGTCTCAGAGCATGAGGACTTAATGAAAGCTTTCCCCGGAGACAGGAACAGGTATCTCTTTGTTTCCCTAGGATGTATCTGGAGCAGAGCAACCTAGGGGGCAGGGCAGCGAGCCAAGGCCGATCCTAGCTCTGTTGCCAGCAGTTACAGGTTCAGTTGTTACAGCCTTGCCTGCTTTATGCTGGGGACTCAGTGGCTCCCCACACTGCTTGCGAAGTGGGAAACTGGCACGGCCGGAACAGCCCATGTCTTGTCAGTACCAGCAAGGACACCTGTACAGACAAGATCAGGGACATCTGCTGGGCATATCCATAGTCTGCTTAGATGAGAAGGAACACAGGTGTCTTCAGAGACCCTGAATCCTGTCCTGCGTGGCTCCTGAATGGCTGTCATTTTATGCAGGGTCCTTTTCCACAGCACGGGGTGGGGAGAAAAGCACAGGAGTCGTTTATTAAGCACACAGGCCAGTCAAATGCCTGGGTTCCTCCCTCCTTATTGCATTGTCAGTGACATGGCTTCTCTAAGCCTTAGTGGTCCCATCCCTGTCTGCAGTGTAGGAACAGCTAGGATAAAATGCCTGCATCACCAGGGACCTCTCACACTTCTTTCATATGAAGTCTCCCGAGCCTGACACGGAAGTCACATGGCCTGGATGGGGGGCATGACTCCAGGGGGTTCTGGGGCCTCTGTGTGGCATTGGGATGAAGCGCGTTAGCACTCAGCGCACCTGTTTGCCTTGCTCAAGGTCTGGCACCTATGGATACTTAATAAAGTCAGTTATTTGCTCCCTGGAGCAATACCGCCCCCTCAACAGGTGTGTGCACATATGCACATGTGTATGCGTGAGTGCACACACACACACACACACAGTGGCCAGGCATTTGCCTCTAGCTCCTTGACAGCCTGACTCCCAAAGGATCCAGGGCTCCAGCCTTGCCTAGCGGAGCCCAGGTCAGATTGTAGAGTCAGCATATGAGAGTGTACTGGCCACGAGCTGCAGCACCCTGGAGCCCTAGGACACAGGGCAGAGGTGGGACTCGTCTTGTCCCCAGGCTGGGAGAACAGCCTTTCTCCCAGAACAGACACTCTGGGAGCCAATTGCTGCTGCCCAGTGGCTCTGGAGAGGCTTGCTCTCTGCCACCACCTCCACCCCAGCTGTCCCTGCCTGCCCAGTATGTCACTCTGCCTCTCCTTGTGTAGAGGTGGGGCCTCTGGGGGTGGGGGGTCAGGTGACACTCCATTCTTGCCACGGCCACCTGACTCCTCAGGCCTGAGCCAGTGTGTCCATGCACCAGCCCTTGGTCCTGCCTCAGTTCCTCCCTTTTGGGGTTAATTCAGTCTCAGTGAGTGTGGGGTGTGTGCAGGTGGGGAAACACCTGAGCAGGAATGCCTGGAACGTTGGAGTACACACTCCTCCCTGGGAGCTACTCACTTTCCCAGAACCTCCTGGCAGCCTCAGCCAACCTAGGTCTCACCTGCCATTCTGGGTCTTACCTGCCTCTGGAACCAGGGGTGGGCTCAGTGGCTCCCAGGGACATCAGGTCTCACAGAGGCTGACCTGGGTGTGGTAGAGCCCCCAACTTTGTCTCCTCTAAACAGTGACTCAGAACATGACTGGAATGTCAGGAGTTAGGCACAGAGCCTGCACTAGGTGCCCATTGCCTTTTCGTGTGTCATTTATTAAGAAGGACCTGGGAAGGGTAGCACTATAGAGTTTCTGGGGCTGGGCTCTTTTTCTTTCTTTTTGATTATGTTTTATTTATTTTGTGTGGATGTGTATAGATATGGGTTTGCATGCATGGAGGTCAGAGGACAAGCTGAGGAAACTGTTCTCTTTCCACCATGTTGGTCCTAAAGAGCAAACAGGTATTATTCAGACTTGGTGGCAAGTGCCTTTAGTCACTGAGCCATATAATTTTATATGGAAATTACATATAGCACTTTTGAACATTGTGTGTGTGTGT
This sequence comes from Lophiomys imhausi, assembly GCA_907164525.1. Lineage (NCBI taxonomy): Eukaryota > Metazoa > Chordata > Mammalia > Rodentia > Muridae > Lophiomys > Lophiomys imhausi. The sequence goes on from CAJQZJ010031764.1 coordinate 5,056,986, forward strand.
GTGTGTGTGTGTGTGTGTGTGTGTGTGTTGGTGGGGAAGACTGTACATGTATGTGGGTGTGAGTATGCCCATATGTCCATGTGGAGGTCAGAGGACAGGTTCACCTGTCCATTTCTCAGCTACCTTCTGCCTGTCTTTTGAAACAGGGTCATTATAGCCTGGGACTTTACTAAGCAATGCAGGCTTCAAGGAATCCACTGTCTCCACCTTACATTCCCCATCACTGGGACCGCGGATGCAAGACACCACACCCAGCTTTTAGTGTGTTCCAGGGATTCAACTCAGGTCCTCAAACTTGTGAGACAAATACCTTACTGACAGAGCCACCTCCTCAACCCTCTTTTGAGTTTTATTTCATTGGGTGGGTGTTTTTGTTTTTGGTTGTTGAGACAGGGTCTCATAATGTAGCTCAGCTTGGCCTTGAGCTGAAGATCCTCCTGCATCAGCCTCTCTCTCTCTTGTGGAAATTACAGGGTGTATCAGCACACACTACTCTTCAGTGGCCCTTAGTTCCAGGCCTTGTGTATGTCTGGGGCTTCCTCAGCAGGTGTTGAGCTGATACTTTATAGAGCATCGGCAGCTTCAGCAATTTCTACCCTCTCTTCTGAGGCTCTGTACATTTGAGGAACCACCAGTCTGAGGTCACACAGCTAAGAAACTGTAGTATCAGGATTTGAATCTAAGCAGCAAGGCTCCAAACTAACCTCTTCAGTCCAAGGGGGACATCAATACTAAGCCACACCCACCCCACACCAGACAAAGTGACGAGAGATACTAGGGACAGAAGGGTGAGGCATTCACTCCTGGGAGTGACAAGGGAAATGACATCTTGTTGGCATCTTGGTCAGTACAATTAATCCCAGGTGACCAGCAAGGTGACAATTGGTGGTGGAAAACTTGAAGCTGAGTCATCCTTTTAGATGTGACCACAGGGGACTCCCCACCTGTCCCTCTGAACAGGACTTTCGAGTGCAAGGAACCAGCATCACAGGAGCCGGGCCCACCCAGTGACGACACAGGCTCCCTCACTGACCCTCTGGCCACCTGCCGAGATGGATGTTATTGGCTCACACTGAGGTGCAATGGTGAGCTTCAGAGCAGGCTGCTGTGGTGGGGGCCTCTTGGGTTCTCTGTTTAACACATCTGCGTGTCTATAGCCAAGAAGGACCAGTGGAATTGCTTTGTGGTGTTTTTTTTTTTTTTTTTTTTTTTTTTGCTTTTCAATGCAGTTGTTATTGTTATTATTAAAGTTTATTTTTGAGACAGAGTCTTCTCTTCCTATGCTCCTATATTAGTCAGTATATGTCTACACTAATAATTGCAGCAGCCCAGTGGGTACTCTCTAGACATACAATAGCAGCTCAATGCATTTCACTTCTGCTCCCCAACTCCTTGGCATCTTCCTTCCCCTGTGACAGACCCTGGGGACAGGGCTTTGACCATAAGTGCCTGAAGATATGAGCTGCAGACAGTCCATAAAATACCTGGTCCATTTGATGCCTATATCCTGAGCCCCAAGCTTATGCAAGCCCTGGAATTAAGGGTTACAGAAGGGCCCACCCTAAAGATGAGTAAATCTTTATTGTCCTAAACTTTATATGTTAATAGGAAGGGTTAAGAAAATACCCCAGTGATTATAATTAGGAAGATTACCTAGGCCAGGGTATTTTCAGCCTCATTAGTCCTATTCAGGCCTCATAATCCAACTTGTTTTTGTTTGTTTATTTGTTTGTTGGTTTGTTTGCTTGCTGCTTTGATAAACAGAGTCTTATTACTGTAGACCAGGCTGATCTTGAATTTGTAATTCTCCTGTTTCAGCCTCTTGAGTGCTAGGATTATAAGTACTTTTATAATCTAAATTTAATTCTGGAAAATATAACTCAATCCAATACAAAGTTGAATAAAGAACAAAGAAATGAAAAAGGGAAGCACCATGAATGGCAATGTGGCAGGGTGGGTCCAAACACATTGGTCACTACAATAAATGTAAATAGTTAAACTCTCCAATTAAGGGACTAGGGATCTAGTTCAAGTTGTCAGACTGCTTCCCTAACATGCACAAAGCCTGGTTTCAATTCTCAGCACCTCATAACTTGGGCATGATAGTTCATTCTTGTAACCTCAAAATTTGGGAGATGGAGGAATGAGGATCAGGACTCCAAGGTAATCTTTACCTACACAGCAAGTTCAAGGCCAGCCTGGGTTACATGAGACCCTTGACTGTCTAAAGATATATATTCCTCTCAGGCTGGCCTGGAACTCATAGAAATCCACTTATCTATGAAATTAGGATTAAAGGTGTGCCCCACCAGGCCTGGCTTGTATGACATTTTAAGACACACCTGAAACTAAGTGATACAGGAAAGATGAGAGTAAAGGAACAGAGGGTGACATTCCAGGAAGTTGCCACTGAAAGGGGAAGTATAATCTACACACCCCTAGTGACAGGGCAGAACATGGCATCAACATCACTACTGCGGTCACTCCTGACTGCACAGCCCAAGAGCAGAGGCAATTGACTCTAAAGGATCTGATTTAATTAGTCTGAGATAAGATATATCCTGATAGACCTCCTCAGGGCATTCTGAAATATAGCCAGGGCTGAGAACAAGGAACTGAAGCACAGAAACTGTTAAAGCCGACCAACACGGATGAGAAAACATCCCAGGTTTCCACCAGGAGGAAACCATAAGAGAAAACCACATACAGTCGGTGTTCAATAAATACCAGATTGATTAGCCAGTTGACTGATACTTTCCCTACGAGAAACCTCTGTGGTAACTAGACAGTCAGTTCCCCCACACCCAGTTATTAATCCTGGGGAAGTAAATCCTACATTGACTGGGTTGCTGGGGTAGTTATTCCCGTTCTATTTTTAAGGCCTGAACTGTTTCTGCCCAGGGAAGGGTGCCCACCTCCTTGCTTCCAGGCCTCTAGTTCTCATTACAGACACACAAATGTCAAGTCATGAACCTGGTCTAGAAGGTTCCTATGGTATTTTCAGGGCTAGCCATAGAGCCTCTGGGTATTAGAATGTCACTCCGAGTTAGAAATAAAGTCATCATGACCCAGCTGAGCTAACAGAATAGTACCAAAAAAAAAAAAAGTGTCTGTTACTAGTACTTATTGGTGACTTGTATGGCCAAATTCACTTCAAAAAGGAAAAAGAAAAGATCATTTATATCAATCACCTTTCCAGCCCTTTTCTCAGAAGTATATAATTTTATTTATTTTTACATTTTAATTATTTTTATATGTGTGGGTGTTTTGCCTGTATACATCTATACAGCACAGGTGTGCCTGGTACTTGAAGAAGTCAGGAAAGGGCACTGGACCCCCTGGACCTGGAGTTGCATAAGGTTGGGAACCACCGTGTGGTGCTGAGAACTAAACGGAGGTCCTCTGTTAGAGCAACATCTCCATCCAGAAGTTATCAATACAACTGCCTTTTGGTTTTTTGTTTTGTTCTTGTTTTTCATTTTCGTTGCTGTTGTTAGTTGCTTTTGTTTTGTTTTGAGATAAGGTCTCGCTATGTGGCCTCGATTGCCCCTGAACTCACAATCTTCCTGCTTTAGCCTCCCTAGTGCTGGAATTACTGGCGTGCATCACCACACCTGGCTGCTGTTTGTACATTTTGAAACCTATTAACGTACGTCCTCTCTCACCTTTCATCCACTTGCTCTGCCTGCTCAGTGTGACCCCGTGAGGATACCGTGTGTCTTGTCAAATGTTCTCTGAAATGCTCTTTATCAGTCCATCTCCTGGCTGCCCTTGAGCTCTGCTTAGATACCCCCATTTCTCCCTCCTTCCTATATTTCAGTACCCAGTGCCCTTCTTTGTTACCGATTGCTTACTCTGCCCCCTTCCTAGTCGAGGACAGAGACTGGATGTGGGCTGGGCCACACTGCTCAGGCTCCAATGTTCCCTTTTCCAGAGAGAACTCTACCCCCTTCCCTTACTTTCCCCTAGTCTGCGATCTGATGGCTGCTCCCACTCGTGCATTCATGGTCCAGTGGGCTACCACACAAGCCCAAAGGTCCCGAGATAAGACTGACATAGGTGAGGCAACGGCTTGGGTGGATTGGGAGGGCTCCCCTGGGAACCCAAGTAAATCAGGGTGAAGAAGCAAAGGAGAAGAGGAAAGGGCCCTTCAGGCAGGAGGCAGAACCTAGGCAAAGGCCTTGCGGCTGGCTAGGAATAGCATGGAGACAGGATAGGTACTCACACTGCACAGGGCAGCATTTGCCAGTGTCCAAGAAAAGTTAAACAGTGTGGGGGGGGCATTGTCATCACATGCAGCAGTGGCTTTGCCTACATCAGGGAGCTGGATCATCTATTGGGTTAAAACAGGAATGGGAAAGGGCCAGCTGTAGACATCCAGGGCCCAAGAAGCCCTTTGGGCTGTGAGTTCTGGAGCAACAGGCAGGCGTGGGGACCCATGTAAGGGAGAACTGGGCAGCAGGAGGCCTCTCAGGCTCAGGAGCTGAGACTACAAAAAATAGAAAGAACAAAACCCTGAGGCCAGTTCTCTCTTCCATTGCCTGGACAGGCTGAGGCAGGCAGGAGGGCACAGACGGTTCCAGGGAGGTCCCACACTGCCTACAGGGGGGTGCCGTACCCTGGGAGCGCCTGGTTCCCATCCCCTCAGCTTTGAGTGGTAAAAAAAAACATTTACAGGGTACTAACATCACCAAACTCCCTCTCCCCAAGGCTGGCCTGTGCATCATCGAGGCTGCCTTAGGCCACATAGTAAGTTGAGATCTTGCCTAAACACCTCCCCATAGCCCTACTCCTGAGAGTGGGATTCCTCCTCAGGAACCCCTGGGCCCCAGCATAGGCCTCCTGTGAGCCCAGGATGGTATCTTTTTTTATTTTTTATTTTTTGGTTTTTTGAGACAGGGTTTCTCTGTGTAGCCCTGGCTGTCCTGGAACTCTCTCTGTAGAACAGGCTGGCCTCGAACTCACGGAAATCCACTTGCCTCTGCCTCCCAAGTGCTGGGATCAAAGGCTTTCGCCACCCACACCTGGCTGTAAAGATGCCACTGTGGTATCTTTACATTCAGCTTTAGTGGTCACTACTGGGAAGTGGGACCCAGTCCATCTGGTGGGCATGCAGTCAGAATGACACGCTACCATATCCCAGCTGTGTAGCCCTTGGCAGGTACAGGGCAGAAGTAGACAGTTTACTGTGCCCAAGACAACCAGGTATTTGGAGGGTGGTATGCTTCACTGACAGGCCGTCCTCTAAATCATTTTCCTTCCAGCCACCACTCATCAAAGCATCCATGCATAGTGTACTTGAGTCTGTTGCCTGGCAGGTTCTAGACTTAGGAGCATGGCCTTTTTAGCAGTTGGATGGCTCCTTCCTCTGAGTCTGCTCCAGAGCTGGGCCTAGCATACAGTAACTTTGCTGATTCACCCAGCGGCTACTCCATGTGGGGGGTTGTACCACTACTCCCATTGCTCAGATGACAAAACTGAGGTTCAGAGATATGAGGTGATCTCCTCAAGATCACACAGCTCAGGAGAGGAACAGCTGGGTCTAGTGAACTCCAAACACTGCTCTTAGCCACCAAGATGGTCAGGGCGCCCCACACGTGCTTCTTGTCAGTCCCCCCTCTACACATGGGATCCCTCCCACTGGGGCAGGGGCATTAGTGCTGGTTGCTCTTGACGGTCAACTTGGTAAGATCTACAGTCATTTTGGAGATACACTTCTGGGCATGTCTGCCTGGGAGTTTCTAGACTAGGTAGGTCAACTGAGGTGGGAAGTTATTCCCACCTTAATAAAGGCAGCACCATCCCATGGGCTGGGGTCCCAGACTGAAGCAAAAAGAGAAAGTAGGCTGAGCGCCAGCATCCATCCCTCTCGGCACACGGAGGGTGCAGGGTGGCCAGCTGTCACACACTCCTGCTAACATGACCTCCCTACTATGACAGCGTATCCTTGAACTGTGAGCCAAAGTAAACCTTCCTTTCCTTGAGTGGTTTTTGTCTCAGCAGTGAGGAACTAATAATACGGCCTTCTTGCAGGAAGACTGAATGGGGCTGGGAGACGGTATGATGGTCAGGCTGTGGGGAGGGGGTGGGGCGGCGGGCACGACTAGAAGTGGACGTATGAGATCACTTTTTTTTTTTTAAAGATTTATTTATTATGTATACAGTGTTCTGTCTGCAGGTATATCTGCAGGCCAGAAGAGGGCACCAGATTTCATTATGGATGGTTGTGAGCCACCATGTGGTTGCTGGGAATTGAACTCATGACCTCTGGAAGATCAGCCAGTGCTCTTAACCGCTGAGCTATCTCTCCAGCCCCCGAGATCACTTCTATTTAATTTTTTAGACAAGGTCTCTCTATGTAGCAGTGGATGGCCTGAAACTAACTGTGTAGACTGGGCTGGCCTAGAACTGATAGATCATCGAGGTCAAGGTTTTGTCTTTGGATTCAGCTTGACCCCCCAAAGCTAGATCTTAAGTGCTACACTTAGACACCTTTCCCAGGAAGTCTTCCCTGATGCACTCTGACCTGACAGCCTCATGTACACCATTCCAGAGCACAGAGTGGCTGGGCTGGAGACCCATTCCGATCCATCAGTCACATGGGCATACCTGTGTTCAAGCTTAATCTCGTCTTATCTCCCCCGTCGTGGTGACGCCAGCAACTGAGTGCAGGGAGTTGTCAAAGTCTCCCTCAGCTTTGCTCCGCCCACAGGAATATCCTGGCTGGCTCCTGGGCTTATACTAAGTACATCCTCGGGATTCATGTTTGTTTTCACACAGGGTCCCATGCCACTTAGGCTGGCTTCAAAGGCTCTATGTAAACAGGAATGACCATGAACTTCTGACCATCCTGCCTCTGCAATCCAAGTGCTGGGGTGACAGAGGGCCACCATGCCTGTTTTTATTCAGTTCTGGGAATCAAACCTAGGTCCTTATGCATGCTAGATGAACAGTCTACCAACTGACCTCCAGCCCAGCCACATAGCCCTGCATTTGTTTCATCATCATCATCATCATCACCATCACCATCACCACTACCTCATGTGGATGGTCTCCCTATGGTTCTTACCCCTTTGTCTGGATTATTTCATTTATTCTTTAACCAGTACTCACAGGCAGACACTGTTATCCCCGCTGCAGGTGAGAAAGAGGCTGGGAGAGGTCAAGAACCCCCCACTAAAGTTGCACAGCCAGGAGGGCGGGGGCACGTACCCTTCAGTACCTCCCTGCTAGTCTAGATGTTATTCCTGATGACCTGCACAACCAAGCCTGACCCTATCATTAGCTCAGGTGTGAACACCAACTTCCACACCTGTCATTACGAACCAGGGTGACAGGAGCAGCGGGGTTCACACCCTGCCCAGAACCCCTCAACCCATGTCATCTGCTAAAAGGCAGACAAACAGGGAGGGTGCCTCTCTGCTCCTTGATGCGACTTGTGCTGTCCAAGCCCTTGGCTGCCTGGGTGTAAAGGTCCTGACTCAGGGCTGCTGGGTCCCCGAGCTTGGGTAAGGCACTGATAACCCTTATGGGGGTTACCTGGTTACTCCTGGTAACTTTATTTCCCCAGTGACATGTTGATCATCTCACACTTGGAAGGCAGGGAAACTGAGGCTCAGAACATCGCACCAGTGTAGCAAAACCAGGATGAGCAGCAAGGCTTCTGCTCCCTGGACCTGAGTTCCTTCCTACCTTCCGCTAGGACAGCACCTTCCCTCAAACAGCAGCAGAGGAGACACAGAGAACTCAGAACACAGGAATAACTTAGGAGGCACTCCTGTGGCCAGCAACCACAGTTTAGAACAATAAGGACACACCCCACCACCACCACTGTGGTTGCTACAAGGCTGGCTGGGCACCAGCAATCGCTCCAGAGATTCTTATCGTCCCAGCTCTGGGGAGGCTGAGGCAGGAGGATGGAGTTCAAGACCATGCTGAGCTACATAGTGGTTTTAAGGCAAATCTGGGCTACATAGCAAAAGCTTGTCTCAAAACATAAAAAATTAAAAAAGGGAGAGAGAGAGAGAGAGAGAGAGAGAGAGAGAGAGAGAGAGAGAGAGAATGAATAGGCACAAGGCTGTCCTACTCCACAGTTTGGTCAGGAGCTAGTCCTCCAGCAAGGGGATGGATAGGGCAGAGGGTACCCTGAACTAGGAAACCATGAAGAGAAGTGTCTGGTCCCTCCCTACTCAGGGCTGGGTGACCACAGGGTCATGAGAGCCCAAAGGAGGTTTCACCCTGTCCTGGAGAAAGAGACCCCTAAGCTGAAGTTCATGGCCTAGGCTGCCAGCCAAGGACAAAGTGGGGCTGCCTAGACCAGGAGGAAGGAAGGACTCCCGTCCCTAACCACCAGGTTCTCAGGGTCCCTATTGTTGGAAAAGATGGAAGTCTTTCTTCCTCCCTTCTCTGCCTTTGCTGTTAGATCCAAGTGCGTGGCCTTCAGGGCTGCGGGGTTAGGAGTGAGAGGGTGGGACCTGGCTCAACTCCTGGGATGTGTGAATCTCCTCCTGTTGAGGACCACAGGGCCCTGACCCCTTGTGGAACTGGCATGGAGTGTCTGGTTGTGCAATACTCAAGGACTGGATGGGACCCCAACTGGGTCTGACAGCCAGCTGGATCAGCCACAGAGGAAAAGGGTGAAGGGCCCTGCCCAGTCTCTGGGGTTGTGAAAAACAGGGTTGATGAGGAGAGGGTAGGAGAGGGGAGGGAACAGCAGAAGAAGGGAAGAAATTACTCTGAACTTCAAACAGCCCTGTCAGGAGGACCACAGGACAGCAGAGTTTCTGAAAGCGTAAAAACATGCAGGCTGCACTCCAGGCTGTCTCAATAGCTGGTCTGAGTTAAATGGCAGAGACAGCCATTCAGCTGGAAAGCTCTGGGCCCAGAGACTCCCCTCTTGCCTCCATCGGAAGTCTGGGGAGCCAGGAGGAACTATTCATGGAGAGGACAACTTGGTGTAGATCCTCTCAACCAGGTGAGCTGTGACACTTGTCACTTGTCTCATCTGCCTGAAGTTCTTTGGAGGGACCACCTTCCACTTCCCCTAGTGGGGTGTCAAGGCAGAGGCACGAGTTCCACCCCCCCAACCTCAGCAACCTCACTGGTCTCCCCCAAACCGGTTATTAAGCGAGTGAATACATTAGGCTTATCAAAACCGACGTGGGCTGTCTCTCCATCCAGACACATCAAGACATGTCATTCGCTACTCGGGGCGGCCCTGAGAACCCCGGGATGGCAGACGCGGCCAGTTTCGGGGCTGGGGGGTGGGGTGGGGAAGCGCCGGGTGCCACACCCCTGAGAAATCACGCAGTGAGAAATTGGTCTGTCCCCTCCCAGCCGGGCCGAGCGGGAGTCTAGAAAGGCTGAGAATGCCTAAGGGTGGGCCCCAGCGGCCTCTGCACCCACCGCGGCCTCTTGAGTGCTCCAGCGCTGGCAAGCAAGTGCACCCGGGAAGAGTTAGGACAGGTGGACCGCCTTGGAGCCACCATCTCTCAGCCCAACACCAGCAACACTTGCGGGGTCTGCAAGTATCGCAGGAGAGAGCCCTAACCCAACTTATTTTCAGAGAGTCCCAGAGGGGCCACACAACGAACGCTTCACAACCGAGATTCCTGGTTCAGGGCAACCCCACAGCTTGGGGTACAAGCCAGTGCCTTGTACTCCTTACTCAAGTCCCCACCATGTAGGCCCCCAAAGTAGAGTATAATGGGGCTTTAGGGTCCCAAGTGTCACCCTTGATGCCCCTTCACCGGTTCCATCCCACAAGGGCAGAACTTCCCAGTTCCAGAGGGACCTCCGCCCGTCGTCCCCGCGCATCCCCGATTCCTGGCTCAGCTCTGGGTCTCCCTCATCCCAGCCCAGGGCGCCCCCTCACCTCCGCGTCTGCACCGTTGGGCTGTATTTGCCTTTGTTTCTCTTCTTGAAGAGCGAATGCATGGTGGCGCTTGGGACGGATGGACCTGGGACGCGGCGACGGGCCCGGCGCGCACCGAAAGCCGGCGGCGGGCGCAGGTGAAAGGCGGCGGTGGTGGCGGCGGCGCGCGGAGCCCCAAGTGCAGAGGGCCGCGGCTCTGGGTCACTACAGGAACAGGGCGGGGCGATCACCCTCCACTGGCTAGCCTGCCGCTCCCCGGGAAGGTGGCGCTTACCTTGCGGGCGGGGCCTCCGGCGTTCTCCCTAAGTCCCCGCCGGACACCGCCCCCGCTGCCTGGTACTGCAGAGGCTGCGCAGCCTGTAGCCAGAACCAGGACGCCCAGGCCACCTGCTCCTGGCCGCGAGGCCGCGCCCATCGGGCACATCGGCCCTGGCGCGCCCCCTGGCTGAAGGGTTTACCTGGGCAATCCCAAGACACCAAGACACTCTTCTTTTGATGACCCACAGGTGGAACCTCAGGTGTGGGAGACCCGAAATGGTGGTGGTGGGTCTGCAAGGCCAACAAATCACACGCAAGGTGAGGGCAACGGGACTGGCGATGGCCACAGCCACATCGTGGTACTGAATTTGAGTCCTGTGGCCACCACCTATCGTCAGTCAAGACGTCTCTGAGAGGTGTTTGATTTATTGCCCTCTGCCTCAGTTTCCTCCTTTGCCAAAGGATGATAACAACCCACATCCAGAAGGGCTACAGGGGATTCCTGCAGCTAATTCACCAAAGAGGTTGGCATACAGTGGCAACTCAAACAAGCAGGAAGCTCGGCCACTACTGCCACCCAGGCCAGCTGGGCAGAACGTATAAAAATATCTCTTGGACCATTCATAACCCAGGGCCTTGGCATGATAGAGATTTCATAGTGGGGCATAAAAGCTGCTTAGTTCTGACTAAGCATAACAACGTTGCATAATCCTGCCTGCATGTCCGTGAGACAGGGCTAGGGGCAGAAGGCTGATGGATGTAAACATGGAGTTTTATCCCATTCAGAGTGGTACCTGCATCCCATGAGCTCACTGCCTGCAGCAAGGGACAAATCTCTGTTTTTGTTGGGTAATGGAAAACCGAGTCTGGGGAGGAGTTAAGAGTGGGAGAGACAGCTGAGAGGCCTCAGTGCCACCCTGGGGTCGGGGTGGGGTGGGAACTCATCTTGGAAGAGGCTAGCTGGAGAGAGTCTAGAGACAGCTAAGGGGCTTAGAGTTCAAGTGGGGAGATGAGATCTCGGGAGTGCAAAAGGACAGACAGCCATGGACCTTTGCTCATACCATAAAGAGACGTGGATTCAAGTTTGTCTGTCTCCAATTTCTGTCCCACGGGTTTAAAATAAGGGCGATTGGTGCTGGGGGGGGGGGGTGGTGGTGGCTCAGCAGCTAAGAGAACATACTGCTCTTGGAGAGGACCCTGTTAGTCCCCAAAACCTGTGCCAGTTTCAGCACCAGGGGATCTGATGCCTTATTCTGGACTCCACAGGCACCTGCTCTCACGTGCACACACCCACGCTGGTACCCACGCACATGCGTACAATTCTAAAACCTAAATATGCTTTCTAAACTATGGAGGTTTAAGTCAGGGAGTGCAGCTCCTGAGAGCTGGTGGGCAGGAAAACCTGTACAATATGCTTCTGTGTACATAGAAAACTTTCAGAAGGATCCATGAGAAACTGTTTGCCTTGAATCCCCTGAGGAAGAACAAGACTCTTCACTGGGGAAGGAAGGGAGGCAGCCAGGGTAGACTGGCATTTGAATCGTTACTTGGTCTCCTTTCAGCTGTGGGGAACAATGAACAGGCCCTTTCACCTCTCAGGCCTCAGTTTTCTCCATCTGTGATGTGGGTAAAGGCAGGGTCACCACCATGGGATGAGATCGTTCACAGTGAGCCCCTAGCACAGCCTGATTGTGATTAGACAGGGCTCAAGGAAGACAGGGATGTGTCCTTTGCTACAAAGTGTTAGCTCATTGGATGCTGGGTACAACTCTGAATAAAACACCAGAGTTCCACAAACACTCAGATCCTTTTTATTAACAATTCCTGGGTGGAGTGGGTGGGTGTGAAGTGGTTTGTGAGGAAGGTTATGAACCAGAAGCTCCAGGCCAGTAGGCTTGGAGCACTGTGGAGTAAGGATACCACTGATAGTATCTTACTTAGGGTCTCATCTCTGTGTGTTCCCTGTGAGGTGAAGCCCCTAGGACTCCCTGCTCAGGAGAGACTTGGTATCTTAGCTTTTTCTCTTGGGAAGGGAACCATATTCTGTGAGTCACAGAGTCTGTCTGGTCTGTGGCCACATCCAGCAGTGGCAAGTGTCCAAACTCTGGACACCCCTCTCTCTACCCACCAAAGCCTCCACTCCCAGGCTCAGGGCAACTGGGCCTGGTGCCCACTGACTCAGCTGGGCCAGGCCCAGGAGTGTTGGGGGGGGGGAATTAACAGATTAAGGGAGGAATTCCACTTGGCCCTCACCCACTTTTTCGTTCCATGTTCTAAGATAGCCAGCTTGGGGCTGGGGCAGCTGTGTGTGCATGCATGGGTGTATGTGTGTGCATGCATGTGTTGTGCGTGCATGCATGTGTGTGTGCATGCATGTGTGTGCATGCATGGGTGTGTGTGTGCATGCATGGGTGTGTGTGAATGCATGGGTGTGTGCATGCATGGGTGTGTGTGCATGCATGTGTGTGTGTGCATGCATGTGTGTGTATGTGTGTGTGTACTTGTACTCCTCACACATCTGTGGGTAGGCAGGATAGGGTCGGGGATCTGCCCTCACTCGAATGTCCTCTGGGGCCCAGATGGGGTTGGTTCGGCATTGCCAGAGCTGTCTTTGCCAAGTGACTCATCCCCTCTGCTGTGGCGGGGGCGGGGAGGCCAGCACCGGGGCTGGGTAGGTACTTGTTCCAGGATGGAGAAACCCCATCAAGGAGGCACCTGCCAGGCCAACCAGTGCCCAGCAACCAGTGACTGTTGGCCTCTCACGCCTGTCCCTTTCCAAAGCTGGAAGGAGGGCTCTGTCTTCATTGTTGCAAGGGCCACCCACACCCTCTTTGTGCTCAGCATTTCCCCAGAAGTTGGAGAGGAATGCATACTCCACTTTGAACCAGTTTGAAACAGGAACAACAGCATTCTCTCAGCCCAGGAACAGAGAGGGCTATGCTTACAGGACCAGGATGGGGCCTTCCCTTCCCAGGGTGGAGGCCACAGTGGCGGCAGTCCATCTCTCTCTCATCTCCTATGTGGCTTCATAGTCACTCACACACAGATCCCAGCCGGGCATGGTGGCAGAGACCTGTCACTTCTCCTGAGGCTGAGGCAGGAGGATTAGAAGTTCAAGGCCTGCCTCAGCTCCAGAGTAAGTTCAAGGCTAGCCCAAGTGACTTAATAGGACCCTGTCACCAAGCAAAAAGTAAAAAGAGTTGGGGATGGAGCTCAATAACATACTGCTTGTCTGATATGGGTGAGGCCCTACATTCAGTTTCAGGTTTCTCTTCCTGGGATTGTGGCTGAAATGGTGTTTAGAGGCCCAAGAAACTGAATTTTATCAGCCCTGCACTCTATCCTCTGAGATAATCACCCAGATGGAAACTGTTTTTTAGTGGGCACTCATCCTCTGGAACACTGAAGCAAGCAGTTTGGGGGCTATCTGAAAAACACAGGTCAAAGCCAGCCTGGGTTTGAATCCTGGCTGTGTGATCTCAGTAGCTGGCTTAATGGCTCCAGATTGTTTCACTTAGTGCTTGGGGGACAGTCCATGCACAGGGATGTGTTCAGAGATCTGGGTATACAGGCAGGCCTTTCTCCTCCCGACACTCCCACAGGCCAGGAGGGGGCTGGCCTAGCTTCAACCTATATTGTGCAACATGTATTTACTTTTCTTGAGGGACAATTCTTGGGATGGAAAGTCAAGCTGACCCTCCAGCTCACATGGACTGACTCATACCTAACCCTGAGCGGTCTCCCCCCGCTCCAGAGCTCCCCATAGTTCATCCTTGGCAAGAGAGGAAGCTGAGCCCCGAAAGCAGATACAGAAGAGGGTCCAAGGTGACTCATTGAGTCTTCTTGCCCCTGAATCACCTCTGGAACATTCACTTCAGGCACTCACCCACTGTGGCCCCTGACAACCTCTCAGTGCCTGATGGGGAGCCCCACCCTGGGGTCACTCCAGGAAGATAGGCTCCCATGATTCCCTGCTACCCTCCCTAGACTCAGGTATGCACCTGTACAGTTGTGTGTGTTGCCAAAATATGGAGACAACTCCCACTACGGTTGAACGGTGATTGCTCTGAACCCTAGAGCCCTGGCCTTCTCACTATATGGCATAGCCACAGCAGGGTGAGCAGGAAGCCCAGACACCTTACTGTAGGACCATGGCTTGTCCTCTCACACTCACCAAGAGGTCTTCTCTGCAAGGAAGTCACCCTGTCAGGGCAGAATGGTTCTAGGTGGGGCTGAACAGGCTCTGCCAGGCACAGCATCCCTGCAGGACAGACTGTCCAGCCTCCTGTCCACACCCTTCTTCCTGCCTGCTGCCTACCCCTCCCCTTCTGGGCCCTGCCAGGCTCATACAGACCAGACCAGTGCAGCTGCATTCTTGGGCAAGTGTCTAGGGTATGAATGACTCTGGGGTTGGTCAGGTCAGAAGGTCAGGGCCTTGTTCCCTCCAGTGCCCAGAATCCTGAGTGATAGGTGAGTCAGGTACAAGGGGCAGGACAAGAAATCAAACCAGGGCCTAGCATGAAGCCCATCTGGGTTCAAAAGCCAGCTTAGTCATACCCCTAGCTGTGTGACTTTGGGGAGGTGGTTTGTCCTCTCTTTAATGAGAAGAACTTGGGAGCTGAGATGTCCAGTCATTTTCTTTTCTTTCTTTCTTTTTTTTTTTTTTTTGGTTTTTTTGGGACAGGGTTTCTCTGTGTTGCCCTGGCTGTCCTGGAACTCACTTTATAGACCAGGTTGGCCTTGAACTCACAGAGATCCACCTGCCTCTGCCTCCCTAGTGCTGGGTTTAAAGGCATGTGCCACCAGGCCTGGTCATTACAGACAGCTGTGAACTGCTCTGTGGGTGCTGGGATTTGAACCCAGGTCTTTTGGAAGAACAGCCAATGCTCTTAACCACTAAGCCATCTCTTCAGCCTGCTCTTTCATTTTCTTGTGGTGTGACCCTGAGTAATTATCTTCAATTCTCCGAACTCCAACCTTCACATCTACAAGATGAGAGCACCCAGGATATGAAGGCCATCTGGCTGCGACATCTGCCACCCTATTGATCACCATTCAGCTGATTTGGCTGGCTAGGTGGGTGTCCCCTTCCTCCCTCACTGCTCCATGTGTGTCCCTCCCAAAGCTGTGCACTCTTTCAAGAGGGTGACCTTCCCTGAATAGAGGAGGACTGACCAGTCTTCAGTCAAGGGTATATGAGTAGCCGTGCTCCCCTGCTATATCCTCCAAACAAGCTCTCAAGATGGGAGCACCCTGACACAAACTCTGGGCACTCAATGAAGATGCAAAACAATGACATATAATGAAAAGCTGGTCCCCACAGCAGATTATCTGATGAACCTTTACTTGAGCACCCAGCTGCCAAACTCTGATGGAAATGATGCCACATTTTTTCGATGCTTTTCAGCCACAGCTGCATGATCATGACATGCCTCTCAAGTCCCTGGAGACTCAGGACTGTGTGCTGGGCCACATACATATTCCCACTGCGGCCAGTATTAACCGCTTGCTGGACAAAGACTATGTGATCAGTATTCTCACTGAGTGAATGAGTGTGGTCCCAGGGAAGATTCCCAGAGCACCAGGCAAGAGTCAGTAGTCCTGAGTCACAATTATGGTGGAAGAGAAGAGGTTTCTTTATCCATCCATCTATCCATCCATCCATCCAATATTTACTTATTTATTTATAAGCAGGATCTCATGCAGCTCAGCTGGCCTCAAGCCCCCTTTGTAGGGCAGGCTAGCCTCAAGCTCATTATACAGCTGAGCTTGACCTTGAATTTCCAATCCTCCTGCCTCTACCTCCTAAGTACTGGAACTACAAGTATTCCTGGTTTGTGTGGCTCTAGGGATGGCACCCCAGGATTTATTCATGCCAGGTAAAGCCCTCAATCATTTGAGCCACACATCATCCAATATTTATTGAACAGGTGTTATTGACAAGTCAGGCCGAAGCTCCTCAGTACGTGGTATCAGGGTGGAGCCCTCAGGGGGCTTGCTTTGGAGAAGCAGGAGATGGGGTAAGTTCAAGGTAAACAGAGCAGCCCAGCAGACAAAGGGACAATGACGCTATTGAGTGGGGGCCTGGAAACACTGTGGGGAACGTGGTCAGAGTTAAGGCTGAGGGTGGAGAGGCAGAAGACCCTCAGTTATAGGCACCCCAAGGTCCTTCATGTCTTCATGCATTACTGGCATTTCCATGACAACCAGGCTTTTCCCACCTGTTGGAAGGAAGTGGACCCACATCCCCTAGTGCTTCTTTCTTGGGTAATCGTTCATTTCTGTAGCACCTGCCCTATGTCCAGCCCAGGAGTCATGACAGCGAGCAAGGCAAATCCCTGGTGCAGAGCCCTTCCCATTGGGAAGATGATGGGACAGGCAGTCACATTGTTTGTTTTTCTCTGTGTGTTTATGCATTTGCGTATTCTTGGTGTGTTTGGATGCATATGTATGTGTGGGTGCTTGTGTGTGTGTGCACGCACACATGGAAGCAACCTCAGGTGTTTCTCAGGCACTGTCTACCTTGGTTGCATTTTTTTTTTTGGTTTTTTCGAGACAGGGTTTCTCTGTGTAGCTCTGGCTGTCCTGGACTCGCTTTGTAGACCAGGCTGGCCTTGAACTCACAGAGATCCGCCTGCCTCTGCCTCCCAAGTGCTGGGATTAAAGGCGTGCGCCACCACCGCCCGGCTTTTTTTTCTTAACTTTAAAAAAAATTTATGTGCACAGGTGTTTTGCCTGCATGTATGTCTGTGTGACGGTGTCAAATCTTGGAGTTACAGACAGTTGTGGGCTGTCATGTAGATAGATGCTGGGACTTGAACCCAGGTCCTCTAGACGAGCAGTCAGTGCTCTTAACTACTGAGCCATCTCTCCAGCCCCTTGTTTGAGTTTTTT
>CAJQZJ010031764.1:5076749-5087179 GCA_907164525.1 Lophiomys imhausi
TCCTCCTCTCTCCCTCCTCCCAGGTCCCTCCTCCTCTCTCTCTCCTCTCAGGCCCCTCCTGTTCTGTCCCTCTTCCCAGGCCCCTTCTCCTTTCTTCTTGTTTTAGGCGTGTCCTCCCTTCTCCCTGTTCTTAGATCCTCCCTCTCTCCTTGCTTCCTCCTCCTCTTCCCTTCTTCCCTCCTCACTTGTTCACTACTCTATTCTAAGCACAGCAACCAGAGGCTGAACACACAATCCCCAAGATCTGTGTTCCCTGTTAGACCCTGAATAGTCCATCTATTTCCGCCCTCTGCTGCCTCCCATGCTGATGGCCTCCCTCTGAGTATACTCCTGTCTCAGTCTCTGGGGCTCACCACACTCAGGTCTACCTTCATCTTGCTTTTCACTGTCCCTATCAAGGGCTCAGAGAAGTCTGATATGCCACAGAACTGGCTCCTTACCTCTCTCTGAACCTAGGGCCAAGTTGTGCTGTCTGTTTCCCAGCAACCTCCTCGCTCTCCTTCAGCTCTTAATGAAGTATCTTTGCCCAGGGACACTGAGGTGAAAGCCAGCACTCAGACCCTACCCCTGCCACTATCGATCTTGAGAGATAAGTTAGTTCTCCCTCTCCCTTCCTGGATATCTCAGGGTGTTGCAGGCCTCACCATGGCTCTATGCTATAGGATCATGGAGGGAGGGAGCCCCAGGGGAAGCTGAGCCTTGTTTCTGTGTTTTGGGGTACAATGACACATGCCCTGCTGTCCCTTTGTCTCAGTATGGCTGCACTATGTAGGACTCTATTTGTTTGCTCTCTCCCCACTTGAGGCTGCTCTCTGTAGATGGCCTGGAGCCCCAGGGAGGCCAGAAACCAACTTCCTTCAGAGCCTGCTGAAGGATGGGTTGGCGGACACCCCTCTCTAGCCCAGTGGGGCCTGGTTCAGCTTCCAGGCCTCTCAGGTTGTGAGATGGTATTTGTGTTGTGTTTTGAATCACAAGTTTGTTGCCTGTGATGGCAGCCCAGCAACCAGCACTGAGGCGCCTTCCTTAGCCTGCATGGGTCCTAGACCTGCACCAGCAAGACCTCGGAGGGCAGGCAGAGAAAGGGCCTTGGTGAAGGCAGGGAGTAAGGACCAAGGAGGGTCTCCTTTGGTGCCTTGCCTCTCACCATACATGCCCTCCAAATATATTTGCTCAGACAGTAGATGTTCAAACAGCAGATGTCAAACCAATGAGCACCCAGGACCCTTAGGGGACATTGTTCAGGCAGAGACACTTCCAAAACACACACTGCCTCTGCCCTTTTGAGGTATTCACAAAAACCAAGAGCTGGGCGTGATCATCCACGCCTCTTGTTGGAGATCTGGAGGTTCAGGCAGAGTGTGAAATGGAGACTAGCTTGGGTTCCATGGCAAGTATCAACAAGGAACAATAACAAAAAAACAAAGTAGAGAGTTGCAGTTCACATCTGAGATCCCAGCACATGTGAGGTTGATGCAGGAGGGTCATTGCAGGCTTGAGGCAGACTGGGTGACTTAGTAAGTTGCAGGACATTCTGGGCTGTCTCAAAAACTACCAATCAACCAAACAAAAAAGCAACCAAGAGAACTGGAGGGAGTGTGCCCAGGTTCAGAACTCAGGAAGGCTCCTGCAGTGATCCAAGCTCCTCCCTGGCAGGCTGTCTGTCTGGATTATCTAGCCGTCGTTCACATGCATTCTGTCTACCCGTGAAAGCCACATGTCAGCCCAGATGCCTGTCCAGAGGAGTGAAATGTAACCTGCTCACAGAAGAGTGTGACTCAGTCACAGAAAGGAAGGAAGGGCGGGTGGGGACATTGCACTTGCCCAGCATCCTGGAGGGAGGTCCTTGGGTCTGTCCCCAGCTCTGGATAAAACAAAACAAACAAAATTCTTGACCAAAGCTGTGGTAGCTCACACCTATAATCTCAGCTCTCAGGAGGCTGAGATGAGAGGATAAGATGGAGTATGGGAAGTTCAAGGTTGGCCTTGGCTATATAGCAGGACTGTCTAAAGAAAAAACCATGTAAGAACTGTAGAGATGGCTCAGTGTTTATGAGTGCTTGCTGCTCTCACAGAGGGCCTGAGTTCAATTCCCAGCACCCATGTTGGGTGACTCACAAGTGCCTCTAACTCCAGCTCCAGGGGATCCGATGTCTCTGGCTTTGGCCAACATCTGCCCTCATGTGTGTGTACCCACACATAGATATACATAACTTAAAACAAAAAGAAATTTTAAAGTGAAATAAAATGAAAAAAGGTACAGAATGGGCTGGAGAGATGGCTCAGCAGTTTAGAGCACTGGCTGTTCTTCCAAAGAACGCGCGTTCAAATCCCAGAACCATACGGTAGTTCACAGCTGTCTGTATTGGCCGGGCATGGTGGTGGACGCCTTTAATCCCAGCACTTGGGAGGCAGAGGCAGGCAGATCTCTGCAAGTTCAAGGCCAGTCTGGTCTACAAAGTGAGTCCAGGATAGCCAAGGATATACAGAGAAACCCTGTCTTCAAAAACAAAAACAAAAACAAAAACAAAACAAAACAAAACAAAACAAAACAAAAAAATATGAAGGGACAGAATGGCCACACATTTGTGGACAGAGGGCCAGAATTCACCTAGCAAGGTGGATCTATGAGAGCATCCATGTTGCTTGCTGAACCACTCAACCCTGTGTGTTCCTCACCCCATGCTGAGAATCTTCCACTATTTGAAGTCTTTTCACCTTTATGTGACTTTGGCTCACAGGTGACTCTGGGTGGGGTCCAGAAGCCTACATGGAAATGAACAGACTTGGAGACAGGCTAGTGATCAGAATGGGCAGGGTCTAACTGTCCAAGCTCCTGTGTCAGTCCCTCTAGACCCTGCTCCTGCCCAATCAAGGCTGCAAAGTGACTGGGAACACTGTGTGACATTACGTGAGTTATAACTCCATTAACAGGGGCCCCAACTGTGAACTGGGTGGCCCTAGAGGGTCCCCGACAAGGAGAGGCCCTGGGCTATGTGCTGAGAATTGGAGAAAAAAACACGTCTAGGGCACGAGGGACAGACAGGATATCTTTTAGAAGTATCGGATGGGGAGTTGCTGGGGCAGGCTCAGGGGAGACACGACTTCACCGGTGTAGGGATCCTTGTGGGGAGGACAGTGTTGTGAAGGCACACTGTCACTCTGGTGACACAGCCTTGTAGATCCACTGAGAGCTGCTGTATTGCACAGGAAGACGGTTGCGGTAGACAATCTGGTGCTGTATGTATTTTATTTTAGTGTGTGTGAGTGTGGGAGAATGCAGATGCTTGTGCGTGCAAATGCGCATGGAGGCTAGGTGTCCTCTTTCTTTTTTTCTTTTTCTTTCTTCTTTTTGTTTTTGAGACAGGGAGCGCTGGCTCGTTTTATGTCAGCTTGCCATAAGCTAAAGTCACCTGAGAGAAGGGGACGTCAGTTAAGAAAATGCCTCTATTAGATCAGGCAGCAGGCAGATAAGCCTGTAGGGAAATTTCTTAATTAGTGATTGTGGGGGAGGGACCAGACCATGGTGGGTGGCGCCACCTGGGCTGCTGGTCCCGGTTCTCTAAGAAAGCAGGCTGAGTGAGCCATGAGGAGCAAGCCAGTAAGCAGCACCCCTCCATGGCCTCTGCATCAGCTCCTGCCTTCAGGTTCCTGCCCTGTTTGAGTCCCTGTCCTGACTATCTTTGATGATGAACAGTGATGTGGAAGTGTAAGCCAAGTAAACCCTTTCTTTCCCAACTTGCTTTCGGCCATGGTGTTTCATCACTGCAATAGTAATCCTAAGACACAGGGTTTATCTGTGTAGCCCTGGCTGTCCTGGAACTCACTCTGTAGTAAGTGTAGGCTGGCCTCAAACTCAGAGATCTGCCTGCCTCTGCCTCCTGCTGACTGCTGGGATTAAAGGCGTGCACCACCATACCCAGCTAGGTGGCTTTTTTTCTTTCTTTCTTTTTTTTTTTTTTTTAGATTTTTAAAAATTTATTTTATGTATGAGTTGTTCTATCTGCATGTCCTCCTGCAGCCAGAAGAGGGCATCAGATCACATTATAGATGGTTGTGAGCCACCATGTGGTAGCTGGGAATTGAACTCAGGACCTCTGGAAGAGGAGCAAGTACTCTTAACCTCTGAGCCATCTCTCCAGCCCCCTAGGTGGCTTTTTGAGCACTCGCTATTTTACATTTTGAGGTGGGGGGGTCTCTCGCTTGAATCCTAAACTCACTAATTGTGTTACTGAGCTAGCTCAAGGGAGCTTCATCTTCGGCACACACGCTGGGATTACAGGTGGGCTTGCACACCGGCCTGACACTCATATGTGCACTAAGGAGTCCCGCCCCAGTACTCACACTTGGCTGTAAACTGCTGTTACCCACTGAACTGTCTCCCCAGACCATTGCTGATTTACTATTTATACGTATTTATTTATTAAATTTATTTTTATTTTATGTGCATCGATGGCTTACCTGCATGTGTGTCTGTGAAGGTCCAGACCCCCTGGAATTGGAGCGACAGAAAGTTTAGGAACTGCCATATGCAATATGGCATATGGCATATAGGTGCTGGGAATTGAACCCTGGTCCTCTGGAAGAGCAGCGAGTGCTCTTAAACCACTGAGCCACCTCTCCAGCCCCATTTATTTATTTATGTATTTATTTATTTATTGAAGCAGGGCCTCATGTAGCCCAGGCTGGCCTCATACTTGTGTACCAAGGATGACCCTGAACTGATCATCCTGCCTTCATCTCTGAGAATGGAACCCAGAACTTCCTGGGAGCCAGGCAAACACTACCAACTCTTCAGTTGACCAGTTTTTGTTTTAATTGAGGTGAACTTTATAGAACATACCATCAGTCATCTTTTTGTGAGCATTTGGGTGTTTAATGCACCCAGCAGTGTTCTGCCTGCACCAGATCCCTCAAGTTCCAAGCCCTTTCTTCAGGACAGCAGCTGTTTTGGAGGTTAAGGGCACTCTTGTTTGAAAGTCTTTACTGTCTGGAACAGTACGTTCAAATGAAGCAGTGGGGAAGTGGTGGGGATAATTAGCAGAGTCGAGCGAGGTTGTGTGTGGGCGGAGGTGCTGATATTATTAATTTGTATCCCTTGTGATGGAGTAGGAGGGATCTCGGTACACACACACACACACACACACACACACACACACTTTTCTTTCTTTCTTTCTTTTTTTTTTGGTTTGTCGAGACAGGGTTTCTCTGTGTAGCTCTGACTATCTTGGACTCGCTTTGTAGACCAGGCTGCCCTCGAACTCACAGAGACCCGCCTGCCTCTGCCTCTCAAGTGCTGGGATTAAAGGCGTGAGACTTTCTTCAGACCTCCCTGCACCCAACATGTCACTCACTCTTTCTCCTAGTGCAGTCACATTTCCCCTCAGGGTTTGGAGCGGAGGAGGTTGTGACTTAACTGTGGCGTTGGAGGAACACCAGCTGACCAGTATGCTGATTCTGGAACAAAGCTCCAGAGTCCCCTCAACGATTCAAAGTAGGATAAGACAACTAACTGGGTCCTGGGATCGAACAATCACCTGCGGCTACTTGGGTTATCTTTCGCTGCCACCTTGTGGTAAGGCTGGAAATTTCGGCTTCTATTTCGGTACTTTATAACCTAGATAGCGCTTCGCACGTGCCAGGTCCCAGTAAGATTTGTACCTGGGCAGTAACCACGAGTAGATGACAACGATACCGGGGCCAGTTCCTTTGCCCTTTCAGGATGAAATGATAGGTTGGGAGAAGGGACGGCTGATGGGAGTGAAGCTGGTCCCTGGGCATCCTGGGAAGACTGGCAGAGTTTGGATGCGGCTGACGTTAGAAGAATCCGCCAAAGCCTCCCTTCCAGAGTGACCATTTTCCTGATTATCTCCTCCTCCGCACTTTTCACCATGTCTAAATTGCCAAATAATAAATATTGCCTTATTTGTTTTTACGATTTATTTTTATTATTTTAAATTAGGTATATGTTCATGTCTATGTGTAGGTATGTGCACGTGAGTGCAGGTGCCTGCAGAGGTCAGAGGAACCGAATCGCTCTGGAACTGAGGTTACAGGACGCTGTGAACCGCTTGACTTGGGGTGCTGGGAATTGAACTCCGCTCGTCTGGAAGAGCAGTACAAGCTTTTAACCGCTGAGCCGTCGTCTCTCCAGCCTCCCTAATTTATTTAACGTCTGAGGATCTGAGAATGGACGCTCTGTAAAGGCGTGAAGAATGAATAAACAATGCATGCAGAAGGGTTTGGCTGGACCACTGCAGCCCTTGAGGCGAGCCCAGGTGGAGAAGCTGAGCTCAAGGGCAGGTGTCAGCCGGGAGTGGTGGAGCACATCTGTCTGTATTCCCAGCCCTGGGGAGGTTGAGGCAGTGGAGCCGAGAGTGGTCTGCAGCGTGAGTTCCGCCTCAAAACAAACCGAACAACACAACAAAAAGTTCAGATGCAGAGGGCTGAAGAAGAGATTACACAGAGCAAGATTGCCGTGAACTTGGGAAGTCTTTGCATGCTGTACCTATGGGCTGGTTCAGGTGAACAGAGGGGGCGGGGCCTGGAGGTTGGGTCCTCACGGGGGTGGAGATTGGTTTGGGGCGGAACCTTTGCTGAGTGTAGGTGACAGGGGACGGGGTTAATATGGGCGGGGCCTTCACTAGCCATGGCCAATAGGAAGCAAGGGTGGAGTTGGAGGCGTGGCCAAGCGAGGGACCAGTGAAAACGTGGGGCAGGGCTTAAGACAGGGGGCAGGGTCTAGCTGGGACGGGTTGGGATCAGACCAATCAAGGAGCAAGATAAGCCTGTGGGGATGGTGCCAGGCCAGGCTCTCACGCTGTCCCGGGTCCTGGAGCTCTTCCCGGCCGTGCACGACTGTCATCTCTCTAGTCCCTCTTCAGTTGGTCGGGCCACCGCGCGTGTAGGATTGACAAGAGGCTGGGGCAAGATTGATTGAGCTCCAAGGGTCTGCGCTCTGGGCAAGGCGTCTGCTGGGGCTCTGGAGAGCTCAGCTCCCAGGTCAAGCAGGTGCCAGAACATTGTGCTGTGTCTCCAGCAGCTCTGAGGGTGAGCAGGGTTGCGGGGGGCCTGGGTGTGAACGCGTGTTGGAATAGCTTTGTGTGGGTGCGCACTATGTGCACCTGGGGAATAACGTGCGCGTGTGTGGAGTTGCTGCGGGGAGCTGAGCGCCTGTGCAAAGTTCTGTGCTGCGTGTCCAAGGGCTGTTCTGTGTGGAAGTGAGGTGCATGTGAAATGTACAGAAGGGTGCATGTATCAGGGTATCCCGGAGGACAATGAAAGGGCAGGTACAAAGATACTGGGGAGAGGGCCTAGGCCAGGATATCCGTGGCAAGTCATGCGGACGATGGTGGGGATGGAAGAATTGCTAATGAGTGTGCTTGCTTGAGTAGATGGTACTGAGGGTGCCGCCTCTGAAGGAGTGGGGATGAGGAGATGGTGTGAAGGGTTGCTTGCTCTCAGAGGCGTGAGTGTGGGTTGGGGTGGTGGGTTGCGGATCTGGCCTGGATTAGCTGGCAATCATATCAGCGTTTTCCTTTGAGGGCTGGGAGAAGAGTGGATGGGGTCAGCGAGGGCTGGGTCTGCCTGACACCTGGTAGGCAGTGTCCATGTTTCGTGTGAGGGAAGCTGCCACCTCACCAACCACTGTTCATTTCCAGCCTCTGTGCTCACCCTGCCCTGGTGGTGTCCGAGTTTGAACATGGTGCAAAAATACCAGTCTCCTGTCCGCATATACAAGTATCCATTCGAGCTGGTGATGGCGGTGAGTGACCCCTGGTTCTTGGGGGGGGAGGTCCTCTTGTGACTGGAGTTCAGTTGTGGAGGGAAGGAAAGAGGACATTTTAGACTATGAAATGGGAAAGAATTACTGAACTGTTCAGCTGCCCTGGCTACTTTGCCTGGCCACCCCTTCCCACCTGTCATGACTCTTGGAAGCCAGCCTAGCAGATAAAAATACAAGATCTAGAGTGGTGGTATGTGCCTGTAATCCAAGCATTCAAGAAGCTGAAGCAGGAGGATCAGGAGTTCAAAGCCATCCTGGGCTACATAGAAACAAAAATAGGGGATGGAGGTGTGGTTGTCCAGCACCAGTGTGTATATATACATAGAAGTGTCTTGCAGTGAGGCGGTTGGGTGCCTAGGACTGGCCCCAGATCCTTGGCCTTCGGGATCATGTCTTTGTACTGAGGCCGGAGTGAAGGCATGCTTGCATTCCTTTTTCTGGTTTCCATTCCTCTGCCTCGTGGAGCTTTAGTCTCTCCTTGGAAAAGTGGGGACAGTAGTGGAGAAAAATAGAAGTGACTGGTGTCCCAGAACCCACATGGTGGACACATAGTAGGTACCTGTGACATAATGGTATTCCCTGTTTTCACACACGGTCTAGAGCTGGAGATGAGGGGCCATGATGAATGCTTGCCTGGCATGCAGAAGGCTCTGAGTTCAATGTGCGTGCACGCACACACACACGAGTGGGGAGAGAGAAAAGACAAGGTTTTATAAATGATTATATTGAAACGTCTTGCCAGTGTGCCCAACCTGTGGCCCATGGGCTACATACGTCCCAGGATAGCTATGAATGAGGCCTAATATATAGTTGTAGACCACATCATCATATCAATGTCAAAAGGCTGGACGCCCCTGCTAGTGTCCAAAACTTCAGTGTCTCCCCATTCTTCTGCAGCCCAGCCCAACTGCTAACCACAGCCTTCTTTTCAGGAATCTATCCCAGCCTGTGGATCTGTGCACATGTCCTGTCTAATCCATCTTTATGAGCCCATGTGCTTATGTTTTCCTAGTCAGATAGAAGATAAGGGCCCACAGAAGGCATCATTACATGTGGCTGGTCCCCAGGGTGGTAAGGCTGACAAGCTGGGTAGCCTTGGAGCAGGTGACCTCACTCCTGACCTTCTGCTGCCCATCTTTTAAGCGAGGATCTCTGGCTTTCCAAATCATGGTGGTGTGCTGTTGGTTGAGTGGACCGATATCCGCAAGCTCCCACAGCAAGCTCTGATAGAAAGGAAGTGAGCCATGAATTCTGGCTCTTACTGGGACTCTTGTTCAGGCAGGCTGTAGGGTTCCCCTTCTTCACCACTGGGGTGTGACTCCAGAGGGTGAGGCTAAAACTCAACCATTCTAGTCAGAAGCACTGGATTCATGCTGCTTCATGGCACACTCTGGCATAAGGTTATCATGGTGATTAGCTGTGTGTGTGTGTGTCCATCCGTCCGTCCCCATCCCAGTATATAGCTCACTTCACACCAAACAGATGGGAAATACTAGCTGAGGAGTTGTGCTATTTGGTGGAGTATTCTTTCAGCATGAGCAAAGCCCTGGGCTTGGTTCTCAGCACCACATCGCTTCATATGACAGTGCTCAACCGTAAACACAGTCCAGAAGTTTAGAGGTAGGACGCTAGGTTATCCTCAGCTTGTTATGAGCTATAGGATGGCCTGAACTATTTGAGACACTGTATAAAAGAGAAAGGCTAGGCCAGGCATGGTGGCACACCCCTTTAATCCCAGCACTCAGGAGGCAGATGCAGGTGGATTTCTGTGAGTTCAAGGCCAACCTGGTCTACAAAGTGAGTCTAGGACAGCCAAGGATACACAGAGAAACCCTGTCTCAAAAAACCTAAAGAGAGAGAGAGAGAGAGAGAGAGAGAGAGAGAGAGAAAGGCTAGTGAGATGGGTTCATTGGATAAACATGGCTGCCTTGAAGCCTGATGGCCTGAGTTCCATTCCTGGCACCCAAATGGTAGAAGAGAATGGACTCTCACAAGTTGTTATCTGACCTCCACACACACAGCCTCCCAAATAAAAAATTAAATAAATAAATAAATAAATAAATAAATAAATAAATGTAGTCTAAACATTTAGAAAATCTTAAGGGGGGGGGGAATGGTAGGTAGCTGTAAGTCCTGTACTGGTACTGACTATTCACACTTTCTAAGCTTCTGAACCCATTTATTCACTGAGTAGAAGAGAGAGCCTGTCCTCCCCTTCTGGAATTGTTTCAAAACCCCGGTGTAGTGAGAATTTTAGAATTTTTGGTTTCTTTAAAGAAAACACAGGATTATTATAAGAATATGTTTTCATTTTGATCCCAGGTGTGGGGCTATGGGGCTGCTTTGCAGCAGTTGACTATAATTTGCCTCCTGCTCTAGCAGAGACGTGGTTTTGGCAGTTGCAGATAGTTTTTGCAGTTGTGTAATGTTTGGAATTCTGGGGATTTTTCAGAGGGTATATAAATGCTAGGGTCTGAATAGGGGTTTGTTGGTTGCTGTTGGTTGTGGTTTTTTAAGTAGTCGTGCACAAAGAAGAAACAAGAAGAAGGAGAGGAAGAAAAAGGAGAAGGAGGAGGAGAGGAGGAGGAGGAGAGAAGAAGAAGAAGAAGAAGAAGAAGAAGAAGAAGAAGAAGAAGAAGAAGAAGAA
>CAJQZJ010031764.1:5097842-5108414 GCA_907164525.1 Lophiomys imhausi
CACACACACACACACACACACACACACACACACACACACACACACACCATTCTAGGGAGGTCATACCTATTCAAAGCACCACAGTGTGTATGAGAGAGACAGAGACAGATACAGAGAGACAGACAGACAGACAGACAGACAGACACGCACGCAGAGTGTATGTGTGTCTTTGCATGTGTGCAGTTACATGTGTAGAGGTCAGAGGTCAACCTTAGGTCTGGTTCCTCAGGTGGTGTTCACTTCATGTTTTGAGGCAGGGTCTCTCTCTCACTGGCCTGGAACTTACCCAATAGGCTAGGCTGGCTGGCCAACGCGCTCCAGGGATCCACCTGCCTCTACCTCCCATCTCTCTACCACTGGGATTACAAGCATGCACCATCTTGCCCAGCTTCTTTTATGTGGGTTCTTAGGAATTCAAGTCCATCTTTGTGCTTACAAGGCAAGCACTTTATTCACTGAGCCGCCCCCAGCTCGGGGCTTGCTCCTTTGTCCACTCATTCACTAGGGTGGTGATAGGGACTTGACAGTAGTCCCGGGCAGAGGGTGGTGCAGCCTTGGCCTGGCAGGAATTGAAAGGCTTAGGGCAGAAAAGGGAAAGACATGGCTGGGTAGGCCCTGGGTACAATGCCTGGTTCTGTTTCTGAGCCTCCACAGGAACAAACGCTGAGCAAGGAGTTCCTAGAGGAGAACAGGGGCTGGGTACACTGGATTCAAGTCCAAATTTATCATCTCGTTCTGTGTGACCAGGGGTGGGGTGGAGTGTGAATCACGGAGTCAGTGAGCTCCAGCTTTCCTAGTTAGTCAACAGACCACATCATTCCAAGATGATACAGAAGAGAGCTTGCAGCTGGATGAGCACAGCCCAAGACTTGCTATGGTGACAATGCCGCTTGGTTCTCCATCAGTGACATCCTTGCCAATCTCTGGTGATACAGGAACTTAACCACTTCATTCTAGAGATGGAAGTGGAGGCTTTGAGAAGGCCAATGTCTACAGTTAGGAGGCAGCAGAAACCAGGTCTGCCTGACCAGTTCATGCACAGGTCACTCTCCGCCTACTTCTCAAATGTCACATTTGTTACTATTGAGAGAATTCCTTCCCTGGCAAGATATAAATAACATCCACTCCTCCTACACCCCCCCCCCCATAAGATCTCAATGGTGTACTAAAGTGCCATTCCACCAAAGTTCCATATAAGGAACCGATGAGTTCATTGGGCTTACATGGGTGAGAGATTGCTTATAGGAGTGTGTGTGACCCAAAGATATTGAGCTGGAGGGTGATTCTGCAGCAAGAACTGAGGCTTCCCCCTAGCTGCATAGATGGAGTCTTCTATGCACACACACTGTACTCTTTAGCACCACCAGAGATCCTCAGTACCACATACACTTAGGGCACAATTGCACACAAGTGGCAGGAGGAGTGACTGGATCCTCAGGTAAGGGTCCAGTGACCCCCCCCCCCATTCCTTCCTTCCATGAGAGAATGTCGAGAGCTCACCAGCTTATGGGTAGTGACGACTCTTGGGAGCAGAGCAGCCGAGCTGATGAAGAGGGTGGCTGTCTTGGTCAGAGGACCCTCTCTATAGCAGCTGCCCAGAGGGGAAGTGGCAGCTTCACCCTCCCTCCCTCCCTCCCTCTCTCCTTCCTTCCCTCTCTCCCTCCTTCCCTCCCTCCCTCCCGCATTTGGTACCCGAGAAGGAGTCCACTTGTTCTACCATCCTGGGCTGACCCTGTGCACTGGACACCGCCGTGACTACTCAGAAATGAAGCTGTTTCAGTGACTACTCAGAAATAAAGCTGTTTCAGGCCTAGAGAAAGGAAAGGAAGGGTCTTGCTTGAGCTCCCTGGGAACAGGTGGCTACCCAGGGCCCCTGTAGGCTCTTATACCATCTGCCCTGCAGCCCTGCTTACAGGAGAAGTGTCCTGGGAGTGGGGTGACACACACAGTTCTCAGGGGTCTCCCTCAGCAGCCCTTCCTGTCACTTGGGGTTGTTAGAGTCAGAGCCTGGGATCCAGTGGCCCTAACAAGCCAGGCTCAGCCACTGTTCTCAATGAGCCAGTTGAACAGAAACGTAAGAGAGAAATGTGGAGACAGGAGATTTATTCTCTGTGGCCTCACATGGAAGAACAATTAGAGAGGGCCAGTGGACCCCACCCCGGCCAAGTCTGTCTTTGGTGTCTTGATGTAAGGTTTGGATTTAAGTAGGAGTTGAGAGGTCTGTGTCCCTAAGCAGTCCTGACCAAGATGTAGTCCCACACATCCCTGGCCCATCACTGTCTGGGCTGCAGGCTCTTCTGAAAAGCGGTCTGACAGTTTGTCAGAATTGTGTAACATCTCTTCCTGGGAGATAAGCTCCCCCTTTTATTGGCTCCAGGCACCAGGCCTTTATCTTCTCCTAGCATGAGGCTCCCGGGAAAATTCTAATTTCTTGAAGACCATTGTTTCAATAGTCAAAGGGAGGAGTACAAGTATCTCTTTTTAAAAAAAAAATATTTCTTTGCTTTTTGAGATTATAATATAATTACATTTCTCCCTTTCCCTTTCCTCCTTCCAAACCCTCTCATATACCCTTCCTTGCTCCCTTCCAAATTCATGACTTCTTTTTTTCACTAATTGCTTATACATACATATATGTATATGCATATTATTCATATATATATATACAACCCAGTCAGGGATTTGGATAACAAATAGGTGTGCTTTTCCCTGGGAAGACTATTTCTCTTGCTCTCAACATTCCTTAATTGCCTTTGCCTTGTAGTTCTTTGTTGAGGGTTCATGGGATTTTCCCCTCAAGTATCTCTTTAGAATGTCTTTGTTCCTGTCAGGGCAAATATGCTGCTGTCCCAGAAGCCAGGAGTCCAAGGGTCCGTTGTCCAGGGTGATAAGACCTCACATATATTAATTATGGGATGTCGTGTTTGCCTGGTAGTCTGGCAGGACCATGTCTGCCCTCCCTGCTCCTGAGGAGGAATGGCCTCATTGGCTTCTAGTGCCTCTCTGTGTTTCCCGAAGCCCCTTCTCCTTCAGGGCCAGGGTGGTGTCTCCTCCCTGGAGCTGAAGGGACAGAGAGGAGGTCGTTGTTCTCAGATGTCACCACTGTTGCTGGAGTTAGTTTGGCCCCCAGGTCTGGGGCATGTAGGTTGTGCCAGGCTAGGAGCTGACTCTGATTGGGAACATCAAGAACTGGACACAGAGTCGCTGTCTCTGGATGCTTGACCTTTAGCTTGGGGGTCTTCTCCAGTTACCTTCACCTGCCCTGGGGAGGACCTCTGTATTCAGAAGGAAGCACCCTCAGTCCAGGACATGAAGTGGCTTTAGGGATCAGCAGCCTCAGGGACTCCCCTTCTGGGGACTCATTGTTGCAGAGGCTGGCGGCATTGATAAACCACGACGAAAGGATTCCAGTTGCTCCTCTCTAGCACTGCCTCACTCCGTGAAGTGGGCACAGGGAGGCTAAGTGGACTGCCCAAAGTCATGCAGCTCATACATGGTACAATTAGCACCCGGGTAGGGAGGACTCATTCATCATGACTCACACAAGCAGACCATGGGATGGTGGTACACACACACACACACACACACACACACACACACACACACACACACACTGAAAATATACCATATTAGCCAGGTGGTACACACCTATCATCTCAGCAATTACAACAGAAATTTAAGATCATCCTCCATACACAGTGAGTTCAAAGCCAGCCTGGGGTACATGAGATTCTCTTTCTAAAAAAAAGGAAAAACAGTAAAATTTGGTATGGAGGTTGAGAGTGCGGATCACTGGCAGAGCACATGCTTAGCAAGCACGAGGCAATGTGTTCCATCTCTCCAAACCATCCATATGTGTATACTATGATAAATATATTCATATGTAAAATGAGTACCACATTTAAATGAATTATATGTTTGTATGTAGAACATCATGTGTATCTCTACACACACTTATACATTTATAGGCACATATCCTATAGACATAAATTCTCTACATATACTGTAAATACTTGCTACAATATTTACAATTGAATTTATATGTTTATATTCACAAACTTTTTTGCATCAGATATTTGTCTACTATTAATTAGTTAATTGATTTTTTTGAGAGGAGGGTCTCATGTATCTCAGGCTGGCCTTGAGCTTGCTAGGAAGGTGATCCTCCTGCCTCCCATCCTAAGTGCTGGGATTACCGGTGTATACTTAAAGTGTTTTTCTTTTTTTTTCTGAGACAAAATGTTATTTGTAGCCTGGGACTCACAATGTAACATAGGCAGGCCTCTTGGGTGCATGATGTGAAATGCCCAGAGAATCAACAAAAGTGTTATGTGGGGGGAGGGGGGGAGAAAAGAAAGTGAAAAGGGGCTGGCAAGATTGTTCAGTGAGTAAAGGGGCCTGCTGCCAAGCTTGGTGACCTAAGTTTGATCACTGGGACCTATGTGGTGGAAAGAGAGATCCAACTTCCTGCAAGTTGTCCTCTGACTTCTACATGTGTGCTGTGGTACATGTTCCTCTTCCCCAGACAAACAAACAAAAAGCCAGGCAGGCCTCAGACTTTTGGTGATTCTCCCAGGTCTGCCTACTGAGCGCTGAGAGTATAGGTGAGTGTGACCATGCCTGACTCATTTCAACCTTGTTTAATCTTTTTTTCATTCTTTATTTAAACTTCCCCCATTTATTGTGTGTATGCATGTGGTGTGTATGTGGGAGTTGATTCTCTCTTCCATGTAGGTTTTGGGAATTAGACTCAGGTCATCAGGCCTGTTGGGAAGTGCCTTAACCTACTGGCTGTGCTTTCTTTCTTCTTAAAAAAAAAAAAAAAAAAAGATGGCAGGGCTGGAGAGATGCCTCAGAGGTTAAGAGCACTGTCTGCTCTTCCAGAGGTCCTGAGTTCAATTCCCAGCAACCACATGGTGGCTCACAACCATCTATAATGGGACCTGATGCCCTCTCCTGACATACAGAGGTACATGCAGGTAGAGCAAATGTAAAATAATATGTAAAATAAATAAATAAATCTTTAAAAAAAAAGAGATAGCAATGGGGGTGGGAGGTGGGGCGGGTGAGGGTGCATGCTGTTAGTCTCAGCCCGTGGGAAGCAGAGGCAGGAGGGATTCTGATCCGCTGGGAAAGCAGTGACTATTCTCAATCCCTGAGCTATTTCTCCAAAGCCTTACATTTTTGCTTTTTCTTTCTTTCCTTCCTTCCTTCCTTCTTCTTTCCTCTTGTTTTTGTTGCTATTTTGTTTTTCCAGACAGGGTTTCTCTGTGAAGCCCTGGCTGTCCTGGAACTCAGACATCTGCCTGCTTCTGTCTCTCAAGTGCTGGGATTAAAAGTGTGTGCCATCGCCACCAGGCTCCCATTTTTGCTTTCTTAGAAAAATTTAAAATTTATTTATTTTATTTTATGCATATGACTACTTTGCCTGCATGTATGTCTATGCACCTCAGGCCACTCAAACAGGGCATCAGATCCCCTGAAACTGGAGTTACATAGGGTTGTGAGCTGCCATGTGGGTGCTGGGAACCAAACCTGGGTCCTCTGCAAGAGCAATGAATGCTCTTAACTGCTGAGCCATCTCTCCAGCCCTATGTTCACTTCCTTGATGGTATCTATTAAAGCCACAAAGCCTCAAAAAATGTCCAGTTCACAGTTCCTCTTGATGTCACAACCAGGGAAGTGTTACTTAACTCAAGGTCATAAGATTTATCTCTGCTGTTTAAAATTTTTTTCTTTAGATTTATTTATTTAATATGTATATTATGTTCTGTATGGAAGTATGTATGTCTGCAGGTCAGAAGAGGGCACAAGATCTCACTATAGATGGCTATGAGCCACCATGTGACTGCTGGGAATTGAACTCAGGACCTCTGGAAGAACAGCCAGTGCTCTTAGCAGCTGAGCCATTTCTCTGGCCCTATCCCTGTGGTCTTTGTTTTGTGATTCTTGGAGCAGAACCCAGGGCCAACCACATGTCCTTCTTCCATCAGTGACCTAAGTCCCCAGCCTGAATCTGTATTAATATATGGATCTTGTATCTTGCGATCTTAGTGAACTTAATTATTAGTGTTAATTGTGTGTGTGTGAGGGGGGGGGAGATATTTTGGGGTCTCTTTATATAAAATCGTGTAGTCTATAAATAGTAGTTTTACTCTTTTCAAACTGGATGCCTAGCCTGAACCTGAACTGTAGTTTTAAATACAAGTGAGAACTCACACTGAGTCTTACTTCTGACTTGAGAGGCAAAGTATTTAGTCTTTCATGCTTGAGTATGAGGTTAGCTATGGGTTTTTCCTTTGTGGCTCCAGTTTATTGGCATTTTTCTTTAATCAGGAAGGGGTGTTGCATTTTCTCAGGTCTCTCTCTCTCTCTCTCTTTCTCTCTCCTCTCTTTCTCTCTGTGTGGATCTCTCTGTCTGTCTGTCTCTCTCTCTCTCCCGCCCTCAGGACACTTGTGTAACTTTATTTAACACTCAGCAGTTAGTTCTAATCTATGTTGCCTGCAGGCTTTTGTTCACGGTGACAGGGACACAGGTAACTGAATTACAGAGCTTGTTTGGAGAGCCATCAACTCTCATTGCGTTTTCTGGACAAACATGCGTGTGTAAGATATGGACATTCTTTCTTAATGTGCACTTCTGAAGTCGCATGTCCTTAATGCAAATTTTCGGATTTCTCTGATTACGTGAGGGTTATGCTTCTTGAAGCCACTTCATGGTTGCTTCAGTCAGTGCTGGAGGTATGTTTCAGTAACGCCTCGTGGATGCCAGAACAGCTCTTATTTCTCTGGAAGCACTTCTTTGTGGGACCCATTCTGCCTGGCCCAGACTGGAAAGGCTCAGATGCTTCTCTGAAAAAAAAAAATGTATATTTTTCCTTTTAGGGGTGAGGCTAGGAACTGGGCCAAATGGCCCAAGCTTCATCCCCAACACTGAGGATGCTGCAAAGCTGCTCTGAATTGCAGAGTGAGTTCAAGGCCAAGCTAGTCAACTTAGGGAGACCTTGTCTCAAAATAAAATGTAAAGCTGTCTTAGGATGTAGCTCAGTGTTAGTGCTTGCCTTGTTGGGTTCAATCCCCAATACCACCAAAATAAATAAATGAAAAATAAATGTCCTGAGTATGTCTTATATCACTGCTCTGAAAGGGGGCCAAAATGTGTGTGTCTTTGTGGCTAGGTGCTTCTGTCTAGGGACAGTCCCTCTTGAAGGAAGGAAATCTGGTGCTCACTGTCTCTCTGTCCGCAGGCCTACGAGAAGCGCTTTCCTACCTGCCCGCTTATCCCAGTCTTCCTGGGAAGTGAAGTCCTAGGAGAGTGGCGGAGCACAGACGGGGCTGTGCACACAGTGGAGCGGAGCTGCCGGCTGCGTGTGGACGCCCCACGGCTGCTGCGGAAGGTGGGCATGGGCCTGGGATCCCGGTGTGTGGGGTGTGAATGGATCCACTTGCGGTGGAATGGGAGCTCCGAGCCTTGAGATCTGATTGGGCTAGTAGTCAGGGAGCCCAGGCGCAGGGTCTGGTGACCAGGATTGTAGAGGGGCGTGCAGGTCTCAGGGTTTGGGCTGGGTGGTGGAGGTGGCTGGCTGGGTGGCAGACTGGGGTGGCAGACTGGGGAGAGGGCCAGAGTAGAATGTTTGTTGGCAAGACAAAGGACCCCCATGGCTTCAAGGAGGTGTGGATGTGGGCAGAAGAACTCTTGGCTTGATAGTGGTGGCAGTATAAAGCACTGAGGGTCCTCAGGGTGGGGGTTATTTGGGCAAAGCTGAGTGTCCGCCCAAGGGAACTGGATTCTGCACTGGGTGTGACCTGAGCCAGTGTGTAGTCCCATTCAGGCTGGGTGTCTTTTGTTGGGTTGGGTGGCAGAGAGAGCAGGGTCTAGATTGGGGATGACACAGGCCAGGCTAGGGAGTGACAGGAAATGGAACTTGAAGTCTCAGCCAAAGGAGTGACCCAGGCTGGGTGGGAGCCGGAGCAGAAGCAGGAACCAGGGCTCAGTCTGGGTGACCCTGCGGGCTAGTTCCTCGCCCTTGGGCTCCTCCTTCGCAGATTGCTGGTGTGGAGCACGTGGTCTTCGTTCAGAGAAACGTCCTGAACTGGAGAGAGAGAACGCTGCTGATAGATGCGCACAATGAAACCTTTGCAAGCCGAGTGACCGTGAAGGAAAACTGCCGCTACACAGTGAGCCTGCCTGGCCTCCCCGTGGCCCTGGTGTTGTCCCAGGGACCTGTGTGTCCCTCCAGTCTCCCTTCCCCACGTTCTCCTGACCCCCCATGAGTGGATTTTTATTCCCCCGTCTTTTTTTCAGACCGAGTGTTACTATGTAGCCCAGGCTGGGCTGAAAACTTTCTATCCTCCTGCCTCATCCTCTTGAGTGCTGGGATTATAGGTAGTGTGTCACTACCCAGCTAAGATTTCTTTTTATTGATGACATATATAAATGTATTTATGAACAAATAAGGATATGTAATGTCTTTGTATATATAGCATAATAACGAAATATATCTAAACATATATTGATAATTTGTATTGTATAAATGATATGACCATTATGCATATAATTTTCTCTCTCTCTGTGTATGTGTTTTTTTTTTTTTTTTGAGACATGGTCTCTCCACATAGCCCTGGCGGTCCTGGAACTCACTACGTAGGCCAGGCTGGCCTGGAACTTTTGATTGTCCAGTCTCAGCCTCCCAGTGCTGGGATTATAGGTGTACACCACCATACCAACTTGGCTCCCCACAGTTAGGCTTTGCATCGTTTTCTGGGTGTGGAATGCTGTCCATGGCAGGCTCTGGTGGCCAAAAGAACCCTTGGGGAGGGCACAACATCCCCCATACTGAGGCCCTGCCATGGCCCCTTCCCATCTTGCAGGTCCATCTGGAGAATGAAGACTGGACTTGCTTTGAACAGTCCGCCTCCCTGGATGTCCGCTCCTTCTTTGGCTTTGAAAGCACCTTGGAGAAGATCGCCATGAAACAGTATACTGCCAATGTCAAGAGGGTGAGGGAGACTGTGCTAGCCACAGCACGAAGGGTCACAGGCCCACTCTGATGCCAACAACCCCTGTGACACTGGGCCACACCCTGACTTTCCTGGGCCTTAGTCTTCTTGTTTCTAAAATGAACACCAGGGTCATGACAGTCTTCACCAGTGGGAAAAACTGGCCTGTAGTGGGGGCATTCTGACATGGTTCCAGCACTCCAAGATGCTGCAGCGAGTTCAAGTCTGGGCTACAGAGCAAGTTCAAGGCCAGCCCAGGCAACTCAGTGAGACAGACAGCTGGAGGCAGAGCTCAGCAGCGGAGCACTTGTCCAGCATATGTGAGGCCCCCGATTCAGTCCCCAGTACCAGATCAGAGAGAAGAGTGTTTCTGATGCCGGAGCCACGACTTAGCGAGAGAACCCCTGCCTAGAATCCCCCAGTGAGGCGCTGAGGGTGTGCTCGGTGGTAGAGTGACTGCCTAGAATCCCCCAGTGAGGGGCTGGCAGTGTTAACTGAGTGGTAGAGCACCTGCTTAACATGTGGGAGATCCTGGGTACCACTCCCAACACCACAGAGTCACTGCTTGGTTTCAATAGACTTAGGCTCCAGGTCAGAGAGTGGCCTATTCACCAGGTGAATAGCCTGATTTTGGTGATATAGTTCACCTGACACATTGCCAACCTAAAACTGAGCCATTTGCATTTGTTCTGGGCTTAGCTTTGCTCATCTCCACTCCCCCTGGCCGTGTTTCAGCTCTGCCATGTCAGGGATAGGACCTGAGCATGTGAGGTTCCTCAGGGCTTGTGTGGTGACTTGCCTCGCTGCTTGCTTGGTGACACCTTTTGGATCTGTTGCTTCCAGGGGAAGGAAGTGATTGAACACTACCTGAGTGAGCTAATTTCCCAGGGAACATCCCACATTCCCCGCTGGACACCAGCCCCAGTCTGGGAGGAGGATGCCTGCAGCCAGGCTGTGCACCTGTGCCCCAGCTCCCTGGAGACAGATGGCCCCAGTGAGGCCCCAGGCCCTGCTCCTGAGATGGCCACGGCTGATGGTAGGTGGCTATGGAGAGCCAGTACCCAAGCTATGCCCTCACCTCTGGCTCCGGGAAGCCCGACACGCTGCTTGGGTCCCTTAGAGTGTGGAGAGGTGCTGGAGGTTGCCAGGGCTGGGAACTGTCTGGCACCCATACAGCCTCCGCCCTCGCCTTCTCAGAGATGATCTATTTTTAGATCAGGCACTGACCTCTGGTGGTTTTAGGATTTTTTTTGTTTTGTTTTGTTTTTCGAGACAGGGTTTCTCTGTATATCTCTGGCTGTCCTGGACTCGCTTTGTAGACTAGGCTGGCCTCGAACTCACAGAGATCCGCCTGCCTCCCAAGTGCTGGGATTAAAGGCGTGCGCCACCACCGCCCGGCTGGTTTTAGGATATTTTTAATTGTACAAGTAATGCAAGATCATGGTAGAAAAATATCTAAGTGAATTGAAAGATGAAAAGTGACAAGTAAGGGCTGGAGAGGCAGTTCAGTCAATAAAGTGCTTGCCTCGCACACATGAATCGTATCTGCCAGCTTCCACATACGAAGCCAGC
>CAJQZJ010031764.1:5117402-5140915 GCA_907164525.1 Lophiomys imhausi
ACACACACACATACACACACATACACACACACACATACACACACATACACACACACATACACACACATACACACACATACACACACACACACATACACACACACACACACACACACACACACACACACACACACAAGCCACAAGCTCAACTCCTGTGGTTTTGCTTTTTTTCTTTCTTTCTTTCTTTCTTTCTTTCTTTCTTTCTTTCTTTCTTCCTTTCTTTCTGAGATAGGATTTCATTTAACCTAAGCTAGCCTCAAATTCACTACTCTTCCAAGGATAACCTTGAATTTCTAATCCTTCTGCTTCTATTGTCAAGAGTGTTGAGCGAATGTACCACTAGGCATGCCTAGTTTATGCAGGGCTTAGGCTCAAGTCAGGGTTGGAGACAGAGCTCAGCAGGTGGGGTGGCTGTGGGAAAGCCTGACAATGTCAGTTCAATCCCTAGGACACACTGGCTAGAAGGAGAAAAAGCAGTCCTCTGACTTCCACAAATGCCCATTCCAAAATAAATACATGTAAAAAATATTTTTAAAAAAGATCAATTCTAGCCAGGCATGTTGTCTCCCACCTCTAATCCCAACACTAGGGAGGCAGAGGCAGGCAGATCTCCATGAGTTCAAAGCTAGCCTGGTGTACAAAGTGAGTCCAGGACAGCCAGGGCTACACAAAGAAACCCTGTCTCAAAAAACCAAAAAAAAAAAAAAAAAAAAAAGATCAATTCTGGGCGAGTGTGGTGGTGTGCACCTCCCAACGTACTTATTTTGTGTGTGTGAAGACAGAGGCAGGCAGATCTCTATGAGTTTGAGGCCAGCCTGGTCTACAAAGTGAGTCTAGCCAGGGCTGTTACACTCTTTGTGTAACCTTGTCTCAAAAACAAAAACAAAAGAAAACAACACAAAATCAATTCTGAACTAGGTATGGTGGTGCATGCCTGTAGTCCCAGCATTCAATAGGCTGAGGCAGGAGGAGGCTGAGTTTGATGCAGGTATGAGCCATAGAGTGAAACCATTCTCAAAACAAAACAATAAGCCAAAACCAAAAATAAAAAAATAAGTAAACCAAACCAGAAATAAGAAGAAACCAAGCTAACTGATAAATCCACTGATTCTCTGTTCTGAAAATCCCATCGAGTAAATAGACTCTCCCTTGTCCCCATCTCCAGGTCAGCCCCTTCATCAATGAGAACACCAGACGGAAATTCCTCATCTACAGTGGCAGCAATTACCAGGGTCCTGGTGGCTTGGTGGACTACCTGGACAAGGACGTGATCCCTGACTTCCTGGGAGGAGAGAGTGTGGTAAGGCTGGCTGCCAGACCTGGGTCCCAGAAGGGAACTGGTCAGGAACCTGTGAACCCGGACTCCTGGGGTCAGGAAGCTGAGGAATAGCACAGCGCTTAGGTGATTGCCACTTACTCCCATCATGGGGAGACACTGGCTTTAAGTGGGGACAAGGTTGGTTGTAGAAGCTTCCCCAGAGAGGTGGCATCAAAGGAAGGGAGGGCTGAAGAAGGCACAATATTTAAGAGTATTTATTGGACCTGAAGAGATGGTTTAGCAGCTAAGGACACTGGCTGCTTTCCCAAAGGACCTGGGTTTGATTCCCGGTCCCTACATGGTGGCTCATAACCAGCTGTAACTCTCCAGGCCAGGGGAATCCAACGCCCTCTCCTGGCTTCCATAGGCACTGCATGCACATGGTACATACAAGCAGCAAAAACTACCAATACACATGAAAATAAATGTTAAAAATGTTCAAAAAAGAGTACACTGCTCAGTTCACACACTGCACAACCCCCATGCACACACACACATCTATACCCCCCAACACTTATTTTGTACGTGTGTAGGGACACACATACCACAGTGTGCATATGGAGGTTGGAGAAAAGCCTGCAGGAGTCAGCCTGTCCTTCCAACATGTGGCACTCAGGTCTTCAGACAAGCGCCCTTACCTACTAAGCCATCTCACCAGAACCTGTTTGTTTTGTTTTTGAGGAGGATCTCACTGTTTAGCCCAGCCTGGTCTAGAACTAGGGAATCCCCCTCTCTCAACCTCCTGAATGCTGGGATTATAGGCATGCACCATCACACTTGACCCATAGTTTTACACCCTGATCAGTCACGTTCTCCTGTGTGATCCTGGGAGAGTAGCCTGGCCTCTCTAAGCCTCCATCCCTCTTTCATTAAATGAGAAGAATATATCTTACCCTGCTATTGGTTCTGAGGGCTTCAGAGGGTGATGCCACGGGAGCCTCTGCCCAGCTTAATAGGGGTCACTATTCCAAGCTGTTTCAGGGCTCACGGGACACCTAATGTGAGGCCAGCTGGGCTTCGGCAACCCTGACTTGACAACCTTTTTAGTCTTTGAAACCTCCCTTCAGTGTAATGTTCCAGAAGGAGGGCTGGTCCCCAAGTCCCTGTACCTGACCGAGGAAGAGCAGGAGCAGGCTGACCAGCTCCGGCAGTGGAGTGAGACCTACCATTCAGCCAGCGTACTCCGAGGAACACCCCACGAGGTGCCACCTGGTGCCAACTGACCTGGGAAGGGATTGGTGGGGTAGTATCATGTTCCTTCAGATTGGGTGTGGGGTGATTCCATCACTCAATTTCACCTCTATACAAGAAGTTCTGGGACATGGGATAGTTGCAGAATCCCTGAATGTGCCCTCACACCCTGGGTGACCAGGCCTTTCAGAGAGAGGTGGGTTCTGGAAGGAGGGGCTAATCTTAGCTGCTTATCTTGACCACAGGGAGACTGATAGATGACCAGGGAGGAATACCCTGACCCTGGGACTCTCCTGCCTCTATTCCCATTATGCAGGTTGCCATGGAGATTGCAGAAGGGGAGTCTGTCATCACCTGGGACTTTGACATTCTCCGAGGGGATGTGGTGTTCAGTCTATATCATGCAAAGCAGGCACCCAAGCTCGGTCCCCAGGTGCCTGGGGTTAGAGCCAGTGGGCAGCTGATCGACAAGAGCTGGGTCCTGGGGGTAGATTACAGCCGTGTGGAGGCGCCCCTCATCTGCCGGGAAGGGCAGAGTGTTCAGGTGTGTAGCTGTGGGCTTTCAGCACTCACTTAGCACGGGGCATAGTCTCCTTCCCAGACCAGGCCTTTGCGGAGACAGCTGCACACAAAGTGGATGTGCTCCCAGCCTCTGGGACCCTGCAGGGCAAGTGGGGAGAGAGACCACAGTGTGTGTGGTAATAGGAGTACCCCCCCCAAACTCCAGAAGGTTGTATGGAAGGAGCATGGGGCACTAAGCTAAGAGGTAGCTGAAGACCTGGAGGAGGTTTTGGAGCCTCAGTTTCTCCATGAGGAAAAGAAATCCTTAAAGGGTCTAAATAACCTAAATGAGGCTGGGGCAATAGTTCGGTCAGTAAAGTGTTTGCCTTGCAAACACAGACCTGGGTTTGATCCTCAGAACCCATGGGGGGAAGAAAGCCATGTGTGGATGGGGATACACACACACACACACACACACACACACACACACACACACAAAAAGTGCACATGGGGGCCCCAAGTAACTACCACTGGTGTCATTTAAATCAAACAAACATTTCTCATCTCTAAATTCAGGAAGCTACAGGTCCAAAGTCAGGAAGCCTGCAGGGGTTCCCCAAAGGCTCTGCAGTCTCCACCTTGACCTTATATGGCTCTGCCCTCCATGTCTGTTTTGTGCATTAAGGTCCCTTTCCCTTTCTCCTATAAGGAGAGGAGAAGCTGTGTGTAGGATTGACCCTAAATCCTTAGCTGAAAAATGGGAGCAATAACAGAATAAGGTCATCTTCTGGAGTTCTGGGTGGATGTGGATTTGGGGGGACACTGTTCAGCCCACATCATCACCTGATGGTGGACGGAGGATGGGGTTTCAGGACCCAAAGTCCCATTTCCCTGTATGAGTTCACTACAGAAGCAGGCCATGAGGGTGGAGGGCTGGGAGAGGTGGAGGGATGATGTTACAGGTGGAAAAGAAGACAAGAACTAAGCTGGAGAAACAAGGCATGTCACAGGGCCGGGGTCAGCAGCCAGATCCAGCACCCAAGACCCTGGCCTCAGAATCTCTCAAACACCCCCACTATGAAGTTCTGAATGTAGGGCTGGGAATCCATGTCTCCTGCTTCCCATGACTCCAACATGAAGGTTTCCACAGGCAGCTGAGAAACTATGGGTCTAGGACCAGAGCTTGGATGGGTAACTGGGTTGTGAGATGCCTTTCTCATCCCCACCATCCCCCCATGAGGCCAGTGTTACAGGTGGAATGCTATATACCAATGCACACATGCAGTTTCTGAAAGACAGATGCACATATGCACATGTACACACCCCCCTTATACAAATACACATTTGCATATAAATGTACATAGGCACATATATATACACACACACATAGACATGCAGGCATACATATGTACATTCACTCATACCTTTACACATACACATATGTACTTTTATATTATATAAACACACACTTGCACACACAGATACACATCCACCAAAGCACATATACACTCACACATACACACCAACACACACAGTGAGAGTTCTCTGGCTCCGTGACCGTCATGGGCCTTGATGAACCATGAAGGTTCTGTGGAACAAATGACTCTTTCAGGTCACAGTCAGCTCCAAACACCTTCATGGTGTTTCTTCAGAGCTGCCCCACCTCTAACCTTCCCAGCCCCTCCCCCACCACTCCACACATTCTCCCTAACACCCACCTAGCTGCTTCTCAGAAGCCCTTGGATTTCAGATCTCACTTCATCAATGGAGGCAGCGTCCCACAAACCCATCTGCTGCCCCGCACCCCCACACCCTAGTGTCACTTCTCCACATTAAGCAAGAGGCTCCAGTCCCTGGAGTATGGCAGCCACCACCAGGACGCTTTAGATGGTGTATATAAAGGATTTCCTGGGATATTGGAAGGAACCAAACAGAAAGAGAGTCTGGACCAGCCTGGTAACAGAAAATCCATGAAGGCTCAATCTCTAATCCTATCTCCAGGAGAACTCAAGTCCCCATCTTGTTTTTAGGAGTATCCCAGACTCATTCTATCCCCGCGGGGGGTGGGAGGAATACTCCCCATCCTGTCCCCAGGGGGGCTCAACTCCCTGTCTGGTTTTCAGGGCAACCTATCTCTCCATGCTTTTGTTTCAGGGTTCCCATGTTACTCAGTGGGCTGGCATCTACCTGCTCCAGTGGCAGATTCACAGTGCCCCCGAGAGTGTGGCCTGCAGCCTCCCAGGTGTGGATGACGTCCTGACAGCCCTGCACAGCCCCGGCCCCAAGTGCAAGCTGCTTTACTACTGTGAAGTGCTGGCATCTGAAGACTTTAGGTAGGGGAGGCCTCCCACCAGCTCTGAACTCAGTGTGTGTGTGGGGGGGTGCTGCTTCTGTGATTGTTGCTTGTTTATGCAGTGGCCTGGGGTTAGCTTCTCCTGGGGTGGACATCAATAGCCCTCTATAGGAACTCAGAGGAGACCCTTTGCATAAGAAAGAGGCTCAAGCTGGGCCGATGGTGGCGCAAGTCTTTAATCCTAGCACTGGGGGGGGGGTAGGCAGAGACGGGTGGATCTCTGTGAGTTCGAGGCCATCCTGGTCTACAGAGTGAATCCCAGGACAGCCAAAGCTACACAGAGAAACCCTGTCTCGAAAAACAAAAACAAAAAAATAATAAATAAGTATTCTAGAACAGTGCCTTACAGATAACTGTCTATAGGTTGCTACTTTAAGATTCCTCCCCCAGCTTCCCAGTTGCCTTGTCTCTAAGGAGACAAGTTGCTTCACTTCTCTTTAAGAAGCCCAGCTGCTAAATGGGAACCCCGGGGGATCTGGTTCACTGGGCGCGCAGTAGGCACTCAGAGTGAAGCAGGCAGCCTGGAGGTAGAGCAAGAAAAGTCTTCAATTTCTTACCTCCTCTTGTATTTCATTTTAATTTTTCATTAGTTTTGAGTCTCATGAAATATAGGTTGGCCTCGAACTCATTATGTGGTCGATCTTGATCTCCTCCTGCCTCCACCTCCCCCGTGCTGGGGCTACCTGTGAGCACTACCACACCTGGCTTTATGTGGTCATGGGATCAAGCCCAGGGTTTCACGCATGCTGGGCGAGCACTTCACCAATGGAACTAGGACCAGCCCCTTCCATTTTCCTTGTAAAGAATGTAGCTACACGTGGCGGGACAGACCTGTAATCTTAATACTTAAGGGATGACACAGGAGGAGCCCAAACTTAGGGCCAGCCTGGGCTACATAATAAGAAAACCAAAGAAACTCTTAGAAAACCAAAAGAAACTAGAAAGTTCTTTCAGGCCAAGCTGTGACCTGACATCTGTATTAGGGTTAATCAGACAGAAAGTGTGTCCCCAGTAGGCCAGGTTGGCTTGGAACTCACGATCCCCCTGCTTCTACCTCTTGAGTGCTGTGCTTGAAGGTTTGTACCACTATACTTAGAAAGAACCTGAGGCTGAGACATTCCCAGGCTGTGGGTTTTCTGCTCCATGCCAGTCAGGGCAGCTCCGACAGACACAGGTCTGGCTGGGCCTTGGGAACTAGGTAC
The DNA here is from genome assembly GCA_907164525.1 of Lophiomys imhausi. Taxonomy (NCBI): domain Eukaryota; kingdom Metazoa; phylum Chordata; class Mammalia; order Rodentia; family Muridae; genus Lophiomys; species Lophiomys imhausi. Next base: position 5,123,968 of record CAJQZJ010031764.1, read on the forward strand.
AGGGGGCTGGTAGTTCCTCTCTGCTCAATATGGCATCACTGGCTTTTCTCTCTGCTTTGGTTAGCCCCTGGTGGAGGTTAGCAGTCTTAAGGAAGGAGCCTTGGGGCCTCATTTGTAATATAAACAGCTCTTGCAGGGAGGTAAACCTAAGGTGCACACATGCTTCCTCTCCAGGGGTTCCATGTCCAGCCTGGAATCCTGTGCCAGCCGCTTCTCTCAGCTCAGCGCCAACACCTCTTCCTCCTCCTCCTCTGGCCAGTCCCACAGTGGTTCGATGGTGTCCAGATAGCTGGCTGGGGACCTGCTGGCAGTCCACATGCTTCTGGCCCCAGGCAGTGTTGGGGCTGAGAAAGAAGCTGGTCCAGACTCCTGGGACCATGCCGGATTCAGAGGATGGCACAGCTGGTGTGTGGGGAGTCCAGCTCTTTGCCTGTGTGCAGAGGGAACCTCACTTCACAACTCGTGAGGGGACAAGAACAGACCCTTTCTACTTTTGGCTTTCTTTTAAAAGCTGAAACCTCATGGATGCCCCACCTCCTGACCTGGATCTAGAATCTAGAATGGGACCAGGGCGGGGTGGGGGTGGGGGTGGGGCTCTCATACTTGCTATGCTTCTCCTAGGTTGGCTTCCTTCTCAGGGAGGCCTTTTCTACCACCGAGTCATCACTGTGGGATGCCCTCCCCCATCTCCCAGGAGAGTGTACAAGAACTTCTCTTCCCAAAGTTGTCTAGGCCACTTCTTAGAGACTCTCCTTAGTCTGCTGGGGCCACAGCTATTCTGAACGAACCACAGCTGCAGGGAGAGTGAAGGACACTTGATTGGCAGCCGGGTCATATATCTAATCTGGACCAACCACTGTGATTTGGGGATAGAATGCAGTATAGTGACTGGCCAGCCTGGATTACAGGAATATTTCTGGGGCCTATCATTGTGGTTCAGAAAGGGCAAGGTAGGCTAGGGATGGGTGACTGGGTAGACGGTCACCTTAGCATTTTTCACTTAACTGTTTGTGACTGAGCATTGCCAAGCAGCTGTGAAGGAGAGTCAGGGTTCTGCTTCCTTCAGGAAGCAGCCTACCAGGGGCTGCAGTTCTGCTTTCTCCTCTGTGGAGCACCAAACCCTCACCACCCCTGACTTGAGGAACATAGCAGAGTCCAGGGCTTCTGCCTAGTTCCAGGCGGTGATGGGGTGACTTCAGCTGTTCTTGTTTCCCTCCAGAGGTGTCTTTTCTTCCTGAGGCATGGCTCACTTATGAATTTTTAAAACTAAAATCCATTATTTCTGAATGGCAAGGGCATTCCAGGTCATTCCAGGAGAACTCAGTTCAACTGCTTGGATCCAGAGTCTCAGCGTGGTAGTGGGAATCCCGTGGGGGTGGAGGTGGTTGTCTCTGTTCTGGAGTGGCTCTGACTCAGGGAAGGTCTCCAAGATTGACACAACTTTCCCAGACACTCTATGAGAGAGTAGTGGGTCTCCTTGGAACCAAGGGCTTCTCTCTCTTCATTTCCTGGATCCTCAGAAGGTAAGAGGTCACTGTTTGGTGACTTCTAGTTTAACCAGTTCCAGCCTTCCTTTGCTGTTTTTGTGTTTTGCCTAGACAGTGGCTTAAAACATGAGGCACAGCACATAGAAATCAGGACTTCTGGTTTTCCTTAGTCCACATTGGTTTCCACCCCCTACCAACCAGAGCCGACCTACACCATTGCCCTGGGTTTCTGGCTAACCGAAGCTCTGTCTGCAGCCTGAGCTCCAGCCTGGCCTAGAAGTTTCTCACTGCTCTTCTCTGTCAGCCTCACTTAGCATTGGGATCGTTTCTGCAGGTCAGCAGGCTGAGGGGCCAGGTGAGCAATCATGGACCTCATGCTGGCACTGGCCCCAAATCCAGAGTGGTAGGCAAGGGTCCCTTGAAGAGAGAACGTTTCACTGATGGGAATCCTGGTCAGAATTCTTCCCTGTTCTGCTCTTCAGGAATAGCAATGGAACACGGGATTGGACCAGGGTGTGTGTGTGTGTGTGTGTGTGTGTGTCCTCTAGAGAGACACTGAAAATCAGTTGTCTCTGAATCACCAAGAGCAACAGGTGATATTTTTCAATGATCTTTATTATTTTGGTTATTGTTATTATTGTTAATTATTTCACCGAGGCTCAAACCCAGGCCTTGTTCACGCTCGGCAGTCACTACCACTGAGTCACATTCGAGGCCCATTTCTGTAGTGGTTGCTCTGCTTTTGTTTTTTGACATGGTTTCACGTATCCTGGCCTAGCACTGTATGAAAGGCTAAGGATGGCCTTGAACTCCTGATCCTCTAAACTTTGTGGATTGCTGGTGTGTGCCAGTATAGCTGTTATGTGCAGTGTATGGAGCTGAACTCAGAGGTCCATGCATGCCGGGCAAGCATTCTTACCGCCTCACCTCCTTCCCAGCCCTTGGAAGTGATCTTTAAATGAGTTTGTAACTTGACTGCCAAACCAAAGCTTTACTCTAGAAGGGCTTTGTGGAGAAGCTGTCTGGAGGCCTTTACACATTTACCCTCCAGACACAGTGAAGAACAGAGAGCAACAAGGGTCTTGAGGGGCTTTTCCTCTATCCTCACCCCCAACTAAAGCTTTGAACAAGGGAAATTCCTTGGTCATGGAATTCCATGACCTCTTTATTTGGGGTCATGGCAGGAAATCTCGCTGTAGGTATGACTGGGCCCAGTAGGATTCTCAGCTGCACCCAGGCCTCTTGAATCAACATTACTTTGGAAATTTGCTTCATACTCTCTCCCTGTTTAGAGGAAAGTGTTTTGAGAGCAGCTCCAAAACTTCTCACGGGGTTTCCAGTGTCTAAGAGAAAGATGCCCCTAAGTACAGCCTCCTAAAAGAATCTAACTGGCCTAGCTCAAGCCACAGACACACACATTCCTTGCCCAAGCACTCCCAGACAAGCAGGGGCTGGGGAATAAGAAAGCCTTCTGGAGGAAAGCTGGGTCACAGTGCTGATGAATGGCTGTCGTGACATCCACTGCGTCCTCCCACATTGGCACTTTGGAAAGCCAGCAATTAAAAAAATTGCTCAAGGGAGCTGGGGACACGACTCAGCTGGTAAAATGGCTGTTGCACAAATATGAAGATCTGAGTTTGGATCCCCAAAAAGCCAGGTAAAAACCCAGATGCGCACTGGTAATCCCAGGGCTGGGTGGGGATAGGAGGATACCTGGGGCTCACTGACCAGCCAGTATAGTTGAATTGGTGAGCTCTAGGTTCAGTGAGAGACCCTGTCTCAAAGAAGTAAGGTGACTAGCAAATGAAGACCCCTGACATCAGTCCTTGGCCTCTGTGCGCTCACACATATTTACCACACACACATGCACAAAGTATCCCCCAGAAGGGCCTGCCAGGCTTGTGGCCTTTCCTTTCCCCCAGACCCCAGGAGCAGGCAACCATGTGGTGTGGGTTTCTTTCTCCACTTCGTTCATTAGTTCACCAGATCAGAGAATCCTACAGATGTATAACATAACCTTGAAATCCCTGCCTTCTTTCAGCAGCTGTGAACCCCTTGTTCAAGTCAAGGTGACTTGACTTCTCTGTGCCTCCATGTCCTCATCTGTAAAACAGGGACAGCAGTGCCTACCTCACCAGGTGACAGTGGGATAGAGGAGAATGTGGCCAGAAAGGCCTCCACATATTGAAAGCTCTTAGTAGGCCATGGTGCACTCAGGGAGAATATTGTTGGAATCAGGGGAGTTTGAAGTGGTGGATGTTTGTGTTTTTCTACCCTGGAATCCCTGGACATTTCCCATAACTCTGAAAACATAGCTCCCATAACATCTGAATGTTCAACAAGAACCATGTCCTCTTTCTTCAACAAACTGGAGAAATGGTGTAGGCTTGGTCCTGCGATCTGACACAGCATTAAACATTTTACATTTGAACATCTGTCTGCTGTCAACTTCCTAGAATCCTGGTGCCTGACCTGGGCCAGGTTCAGAGTTTCTTTGTCATAGCCAAGTGCGTACCTGTAATCCCAGCTCTTGGGTGTAGGGAACCTCAAAAGTCAGTTCAAGATACCTCAAGACCAAGTTTTCAGCACAAAGGTGACTTAGTTCCAGAGGGTCAGAGTGCAGGGATAAGAAACAAAGACAGGAGATAGAGGATGAGGAGAAAGGAACAAAGGAGAGGGGAGAAATGGGGAAAGGGAGGAGGGATAAGGGTTATTTGTCCCAGGGAAGGGGGGTAGGAACAAAGGACTGTCTCTGGAAAGAGAGGAGATAGATGGTGACACATAGGCAAATGGCAGTTTATAAAGGTAAAAGGGGAAACCCCATGTTAGGATAAGTTTGTTTGTTTTTTTTGAGACAGGGTTTCTCTGTGTAGCAGAGCCCTGGCTGTCCTGGACTCACTTTGTAGACCAGGCTGGGCTCTAACTCACAGAGATCCACCTGCCTCTGCCTCCCAAGTGCTGGGATTAAAGGCGTGTGTCACCATGCCCCGCTGAGTTGGTTTATTTTAATTGGGCATGTTAATTAGGTGAGCCAAATGGGGCTTTTGATTGTTGGACCTTGGTGGTCAGCCTCAGGAGGAGGAAGTGACCAAATAAGGGAATGGACCTTGGTAGCTAGCTTTGGGAATGTCATCTAATGGTTTTTAGTAAGACAGAGGGAATGGGGGAGAAGGGCAAGGCATGCCAGAAGCCTTGTTTGCCACACTCAAGCTGGTCAGAGTCACTTCATTGGGAGGTGGAGGTTAGAGCATCTCCATGCATTTGGGGCCAGTCTGGTCTGTGGGGAATTCCAGACCAGCTTGGGCTGCAAGGTGAGACCCTGTTTCAAACAGACAGACAGACAAACCCATACAAAAAACAAAACCAAAATCTGAGAAACTTTCAGCTGATTTTTCCGAGGGTCTAACCACAGCTGATCTTTCTGCCTCAGAGAGAGGCTCGGGCTTGTCCTCTCAGGGTTGTCATGTGGAAGATGGAGGATCATTGGTTTCTCTGGGAGAGGATCTGAAAACCACTTATCTAGAATCAACCTTCAGGGTTAATCAAGGTGGACAGCTCTCACCTGCTGCTGGTGCACACCTTTACTCATTCATTCATTCATTCCTCATCTGCTCATTTACTCATTCACTGCAGTTTGCCTGTGAATTTCTCTGCAGCCAGGGAGAAAGGTGTACCAGAGGAAGACAAGTCCCAGGAGGGCATGGCTGTGCTCAGGGATGAGCTGCTGGCCCTGCTGATGTCTTTCTCAGTCCTCAACTCTCCCCTGAGGCCTGCTCTGGGGGCCTGGGGCCAGACAGGGTAAAACCTGCTCTGGTCTCCCTGTGGCTTAGAGCTGCTTCTGGAGTACCATCTCTGGGACATCAGGGGACTGTCTTGGGAGAAGCAGTCACTGTGGCAGTTTGGGCAGGATTTTGGTGGCAGGAGCCACAGCTGCTGGGAGGTGAAGGTGGTTGCCAGGGAAACAGAGGTGGCTGGGGCTGATACTCCCCAGCTGTTCCAGATCCTGCTGGACCTACCAAGATGTTTCCCAGGAAATACAATGTGAAATCCTTGAGCTGTTTTCTGGATTCCAGGTTTCTTCCAAGACATGAACTCCTTTGAGATTCTGTATGTGCCACGGACACACACATGGGTCTAATTTCCATATCAGACTTTTAGATATAAAAAATTGGCCTTGGGTGGTGGCAATGTCTTCTTGTGACAGGATGCCTTCCTTTCCATTCTCTACCAATACTTTCTGGGGCCACCTCCTAAATAAACCACTTGTCTAGGTTCTGTTGGGGTGGACCAAGCTACACAAAGGACTGAGCCAGGCCTGGTCGTACACACCTACAATGCTAGCACTTGGAAAGCTGAGGCAAGAGTTTGAAGCCAGTCTGGACTATGTAACAGGACACTATTTCAACAAACAAACAAACAAACAAACAAGCAAAGAAATAAACAACAGCCAGGCACAGTGGTTCACTAAGAAGGAGGAGCATTGTAAGTTCAAAGCCAGCCTGGGCTACCTTGCAATTTCTAGGGCAGCCAGACCTTGTCTCAACAAAACAGTTTTAGAAGGGGGACTAGATGTTGGGTAGACAAAGACAGAAGTCTTTGGCACATTAAAAAGTACTCTGCAGGGCCACAGGGAGGTTCGCATGGCTTAGCTGACCCCAGTCATGTAACCAAGGAATCAAAGGAATCCATGACAGACTCTCTTCACACCCTCCTGTGTTCCTCTGGTTCTGCATCTACCAAGTTGGTACACAGTCCTGCCACTTGCTCAGCCTAGATGCCAGAACACGGAAGAACAAAATGACATCTTGTTTTCAGCTCATTGCAAGTCAGCTGGACACTAGGCAGCTGCCACCACAACACGCTCCCCGTCTCCCCCCATACCTCCGGCAGGAATACTTTCTTTAGATATAAGGTCTATACCCATGAGATTCCAATTGGGATAAGTCAGGAAGATGTAGCTATGCAACATTATAGTGTAAGATACTCTGACCTGCAGCCAGGCTTGAGGACTGTCCTAACTTAGGAGTGTGCCGAAGTGGATCCTGGGTACCCAACTTAGCATCGTTAGTGCATCTGCCTGAATCTCCTCTCTTTAACCTAGACTGGCCCGGTGATCTGTTTTATCTGTTGGAGGGCAGCAAAGTGAGGTTCCAAGTGGGAGCTTTGTGCTCTCTCTTCCTTCCTCCCTCTCTCAGATCCATCTCCACCTTGACCACAAGCCCGAGCTAGGCTCCTGGAGGATGAGGCACTGTGTGAAGCTGAAAGACACTGACAACCACTACCACAGGCCCGGCAGTCCCCCAGCCTGCTCTTACCTGGTGCTAGATGCATGTAGTCCCAGCTAAAACCACCAATTTCCGGGGCTCACTGGGAGAGTTCTTGCCTAGCATGTACAGACAGGTCACAGAGTCCCTCCTTAGTGCATCCAAAGTCACTAACTTTAACCCAGGTTGGCAAAGTCTGCATGATGCTAGAATTATGACAGTAACTGTTTGGGCTAGTAGGTTTTGAGAGTGGAGTGTTACACAGTAGCAGTATTGTGTAGCCACTTTCTCCAAATTGAAACATCCCCTCGAAAGGGAAGAAGGAAGGTATCAGACTCAGGAAGTAAGTGCAGATAAGATTCACAAGGTCCCTCCCCATGTTATATTAGCAACAAAGTAATAGCCCACTTCCGGGTACTAGTGTGGCCAGAGAAGACTGGTACACTGAGCTGTCAGCAGGTTGAGCAGGGAACTTGAATCCTGAGTGTTCATGACTAGTCACCTGTCCTGGGGTGAGCTGTTCTGAGATGCAGCTGCCTTTGAATCACCATACTATGGGAGTAACTCCAATAAGCTCACTGTCCACTCAGTGAGGCCTGAGTAGAATCATTTCTTTTGTCTGTCAGTGTTGGCTTGCCCAGCATAAATAGATATTGATTCACATCTCAGGAAGTCACACAGTGAAAAGATAATGAACACAAACATGTTTGGAAAGATCTCTCCTCTCACAGATGCTAAGTACACAATATCACACACTCATGGGGAACTTAGTGGATCCTTCCTGAAGTCCCTTTCATGGGCCAGAAGTGATAAGCCCTGATGAACACCAGTTGGGGCCTGTCACAGACTGGGGAAGCTGATGCTGGGTTGGGAGGTCGGGGAAGGCATCCAGACCAAGGGTAAGAGAAGAATGTCACTACTTGGTGTTGAAAAAAAAAGGCTAATTAAATGATTTAACCAGTATTTACATCATCATTAATTGGTCGGCAGTGTTAATCTTTAACCCGCCCTTATAAATGAATACACACAGATACTGGATGGATTCCAACAAGCCTTGGCCTGAGTTGTGCAATTATAGTCCATCTAAGCTAGCTCATAATTCTATTACCCAAATATGACCCCATATATACATACATCCCTTTGGACTGCTATTCTCCATGCTATGCTGATGTTCCAGGCCACGTGGAATGATCTTCTTTCATCTACCCCATGGTGTGTGTTCTGCCCTCTTCCTGCTCCTGGCTTCATCCCCAAGATGCTCTTTGTCTCTGAAGCCCAAGCACCTTAGTCCTGCCTTCCTCCATCTTTGCCCAGGCTCCAGGCCTCAGCATTCATTTAACCAATCAGAGACAAAGTAAGTAACAGACAGCAAGCAGGACCAATTAACATTTAGAATGCTTAACACCACCCCATCAACTTGGTCACAGCAAGTCACTGGCCTGAGCCACAGCAATGGTGTCTGTGTAATCTCTTCTAAAGAGAAACCAAGAATTTGGAGTGCTGACTTTAAACATGGACACCTGACTTAAGTTGTATAGATGTGGGCATGTGGCTCAGTTGACAGAGTCCTTGTCTAGCCTTTCACAAAACTCTGGGTTCAGTCCTTAGCACTACATAAGTTGTGGTTGTTCATTTCTTCAGTTCTGGAACTTGGGTGGCAGAGGTAGAAGGATTAGGAGTTCAAGGTCATCCTTAGCTGTGTAGCAAGTATGAGGCCAGCCTAGGCTTCATGAGGTCCTGTCTTGACAAAACCAAACCAAACCAAACCAAATCAAACCACCTCCACCAATATGAAATGGACCCCCATTGGCTCCTATATTTTAATACCTGTTTCCCAGTTGATGGATCTGCTTGGGAAGGTTTGGAGGTGTAGCGTAGGAGGAGGCGTGTCATTGGGATGATCGTTGAAGTTTCAAATAAACTAGTGCTGCCAGGCGTGGTGGTGCACGCCTTTAGTCCCAGCACTTGGGAGGCAGAGGCAGGTAGATATCTGTGAGTTCAAGGCCAGCCTGGTCTACAGAGTGAGTTCTAGGACAGCCAGGGCTACACAGAGAAACTCTGTCTTGAAAAACCAAAAAGAAAAAAAGCCAAATTAAACACGTTCTCTTTATAAGTTGCCTGGGTCATGATGTTTTATTACAGCAACAGAAAAACAAAGACAAAAGACAAAAGTAGGTACTAGGAAGTGGGCTATTTCTGTGATAGGTCTGACCATGCTGCTTTTGGAGGTATGTGGAAGATTGGGGCTTTAGATTAGGAAAATAGTTGAATGCTATAAACAGTACTTAATGGGCCATCCTAGTTGGAGCTTGGAGGACAGCAATGCAGACAGCAATGTGAACTATGAAGGCCTAGTTGAAGAGGTTTCTGAAGAGAATGATATTAGCAAGTGGGCTAGAGACCACACATGTAATATTTTGGCAAAGAATATGGCTTCCCTTTGCCCTTGTCCTAAGAATTGCCTGAGTAAGAATTGAAAAATAATGGAGTAATTTCCTTGGAGGAGATTATTTCTTCTTCCTTCCTTCCTTCCTTCTTTCTTTCTTTCCTTCTTTTTTTTATATTTTATTTGAGACAGGGCTTCTCTGTGTAGCTCCGGATGTCCTGGAACTCAGAGATCCACCTGCCTCTGCCTCTGCCTCTGAGAGCTGGGATTAAAGGTGTGTGCCACACTGCCTGGCCTGTTGGAAATTTCAATACAGCCTAATATTGACTCTGTTGTGTGGTTAGTAGCAATCACTCTTATGCAGGTCCAGAATGAAAAAGACAAAGTGGGGAAAAAGAAATACAAAAAAAAGTACAATTTGAAGAGAAAAGGAGCACCAGGAAACTTCATGTTGGAGCCAAGGCCTGTTCTCAAAGAGATAAGGAGAGGGATGATGAAAAATGGAATAAAGGGAGCAGTGTTCTCAGGGCAAGACCCCAGCTAGCTACTCTTCCAACTTGTAAAAAGGAAAGGGCTGAGGATTTTTCTGCTAAAAAAGCAATAACAAAAAGTTTCTACAAATGTGACTTAAGGGGACCAGGCATTATCCCAAGTGGGCAATCAAGCTTGGCAGTGTTGTCCCAATGGTCTGGCTTTAGAATCATGAAGGATATATAAGTGAAGGGGTTTTGGAAGCTTCCTCCTTGTTAAGGAGGGTCACAAAGGCCAGGCATGTGGAAGGGGAGTCCTTACATGGCAGGTTCTGGGAGGCCATTACATGAAGCTGTGAGAGAAAAATCTGGATTGCATCTATCTGCCAGGAGAGCTGCACCCAGGGACTCAGGCCAAGGCAGAGAAGTATGTTGCAGGCAGTAAAGCTGGAAAGAGTTGGAGATCTGAAGAGCCCTTTGACAACAGACACTGAGCTGCAGGATTTGGAGTTTGCCTTGCCAGGTTTCCTTCTTGTTTTGTCTCAGCAGTCCTTCACAACGCCTCCCATTCCTCCCTTTTGGAATGGTAATATATGTACCGTGCCATTGTATGTTGGAGCCATGTCATTTGCCTTTTTATTTTTACAGAAGGTTACAATTAAGAGAGTGCCTTGAGTCTCTGAAAAGACTTAGGACTTTGAAACAGTGTTGAGTCTATGAAAGAGTATGGGGCTTTTGAAGTTGGACTAAGTACATCTTGCACACTGATATAGCCAGAAGCCTATAGGGAACAGGGTTTGGAATGTGGTAGTTCCGGTGAGAACAGCTCCTATGGGCTCATTTGAATCCTCAGTTGGTGGAACTGTTTGGGTAGGATCAGGAAGTTCTGCCTTGGAGGGAGGTGTATCATTGGGGGTAAGTTTTGAGCTTCTCTCAGCCATTTCTTTGCTCCACCATCACGGATTCTAACACTGAAACCACAAGTCAAGTTAAATGCCTGGATCATGTTTTATCTCAGCTATAGAAAAGTAACTATGGGGTTGGGGATTTAGCTCAGTGGTAGAGCGCTTGCCTAGCAAGCGCAAGGCCCTGGGTTCAGTCCTCAGCTCTGGAAAAAAAAAAAAAAAGACCAAAAAAAAACCAAGGTAACAAAAAAGTAACTATGACAACTACGTGGGGGGGGGGGGGGGGAATGGGTAAGGCCAATCAAATCCCTGCCTTCACGGTGCAACCTAGCCTGAAGCAGTAGCATTGACTGGAGCTTGCAGGAACACAGAATATGGCTGGATTCTTAACACAGTCCTCAGGTGGCCTTGTGCCTGGCCAAGCTTGTGCAGCATGGGATTAACAGAAGGCACTGGGAGCTGTCTCAGGTCCTCACAGAAGCTGCAACCCAGGACTCAGACCTCACACGCCCCGGGTGGCTCGTTTTAGTATCCCAATTTATTCAAGTGTTAGAAAACTCCTTTAGGGAGCTGGACAACAAAAATAGTTCTGTAAACATGGCAACTTCCTTACCTCCCCATACCTTCTTATGAGGAGCTTCCTGTGACAGGACACAGGAATTCTAGTTGGCAATCCAGCGATGAGGCTGCGTAAAAGGCGCTGGGCCGTGGCTGGGCCAGGGGGTGAGTCTTTCTATTCCACCCGTGTAGGCCACCCAGGAGAGTGATTTTGTCATGATTGAGCTACAGGGTTCCATTTCCTAGTTGCCTCCTGGGAGTCTTTGGCAGTGGTGAGACAGGCCTCTGGGCAGCAGACTCAGGCAGGAAGGGAAGCAGGTGCAGGCTCCCCAGAGTTCCGTATTGCTGGGGTGGCATGAGCCACAGCATGGGGACAGGTGGGGCACGGACAGGCAAGGGATGGGATGTGCAGCGTCTATGCCAGGGGCCTCACAACCTTCCCTGTAAAAGTGAGGAGCAGGCGCAAGGTTATCTGGAGCATGCCATTGGGGCAGCCCAGGTCTCTCTCCATCAGTCCTTGAAGGGGATGCAAGTTTCTTCCGTTTGCTCCTTCTCTGCAGCCAGCAGTTCCCCATTCATTTCCTGCAGTGGGTGGTACACGTAGTCCCCATCAAGGTGCCTGTTCTTCTCTGTCCTGGAGCCCAGGAGCAAGGACACGTTGACCACGGTGCTGATCAGCAGCAGGAAAATTAGGATGAGGACAAATGCCAGCCACGTGGTCCTGGGACAGAAAGGAGAGACTTGAGTGGGCAGCTGAGGAGTAGCTAGCCTTGGGGCAGCCAAACCCACATGGGGAATGCTGAGCCCAGTGGGCTGGGTGGGGACTGGGGTATACTGAAGACACATGCCAGGAATAAGAGAGACATTCTCTGATGTTTTAAGGATGCTTAAAAATATCTTTAGGAGCTGGGGAAATAGCTCGTGCTTGTCTTGTAAACATGAGGACCCGAATTTGATCACTAGAACACACTTTTAAAAAGTCAGGCACAAGGCTGGAGAGATGGCTCAGTGGTTAAGAGCATTAGCTGCTCTTTCAGAGGTCCTGAGTTCAATTTCCAGCAATCACATGGTGGATCACAACCATCCACAATGTGATCTGATGCCCTCTTCTGGCTGCAGGAGTGCATGCAGATAGAGCACTCATATACATAAAATAAATAAATAAATCTTAAAAAGAAAAAGTCAGGCACATGTGGGTGTGGTGGCACATGCCTTTAATCCCAGAACTTGGGAGGCAGAGGAAGGCAGATCTCTGTGAGTTCAAGGCAGATCTGCTGTAAGTTCCAGGACAGCCAGGGCTATACAGAGAAACCCTGTCTCAAAAAAACCAACCAATCAAACAAACAAATGAAAACCCTAAAACAGCTACAACAAAAAGTCAGGCATGATGATACACATTGTTATCGAATGCTTGGAAGGTGGAGCTCATAACTAGCTAATCTAAACTAACCTGTGAGTTTTCATTGACAGAATGAAAAACAAGGTGGACAGCTACTGAGAATGACAATCAGGGTTGTGGTCTGGCCTACACACACACACACACACACACACACACACACACACACACACACACCCTTCTAATGTGAATGTTACTGCTTTCAGATGTCACTAATGTATTTTTTTTGTAGTACTGGCAATTGAACCTAGGACCTTGTGCACTTGTGCATGCTAGGCAAATGCTCTACCATTGAGCTACATCCTTAGGCTCCCTTTTACTTTTTGTGTTGTTACAGGGTCTACTAAGTTGCTCAGGTTGGTTTTGAACTCAACCTGTAGCTCAAGCTGGCCTTGAATTTGCTATCCTCCTGCTTCAGCCTCCTGGAGTAGCTACAATGACAGGCTTATGCCAAAAGGCCCAGCTCAAGAACCTATTATCCATGTATCCATCTAAGTATCTATGTATCTAAGTATCTATCTATGTATCAATGTGTCTGTCTGTCTTCATATGTATCCCAGGTTGACCCTAGACCACCTTAAACTTCCGATCCTCCTGCCTCCACCTCCCAAGAGTTGGAATTATAGGCATGTGCCACCACACCTGGCTTATGAAGTCCCAGGGCTTCCTGCATGTGAGGCAAGCAATCTGCCAGTTGAACTACACCCCAGCTTCACAATATCTCTTCCATGAGTCCTTTGGGGATGGAGCTGGAGACCCAGGAAGCAGCAGAAAGGAAGCAAGAGCAACACAAAGCTTGAACACCCACAAGGGTCCAGAAGTAAGATGAGTCCTTCCTGTCTCTACAGCCCTGCTCCAGCATCTGAGCTGAGTCTCTGTGGCCAGGGAGGTCAAGGCCACAGTCTGTCACCTTTGACTCCCACTGGGCAGTGGTCCAGGTTCCCTTATCACTTGCACTCCTGGATGCTAATTTCACCCATGACTGTCCCTGAGCTTACAAAGTAGAGGATCACATACAACCTCTTGGCCTGGCCAGTGCCTGGCTAGATGACATGCCTTATAGATGGGACGTGAGGGCTCAGTCTCTGCTGAAATACCTACCTGGTAAAAGAGGTCAGCTCTCCTGTCCTTGGTGTGGCCTCAGTTGGCTGGAGACACTGCTTCCCTGAAAGACACCAGACAGAAGGGTTGGGGAGGGTCTGCCTACCCCAGACCTACCCCAAGTGTCCCAGGAGGCCCCATACCTTGGGAGATGCTGCAGTTGCCAGTCTGGGGGTCACAGGGACACTGGTGCTCACACTGGCAAGGCCTCTGGCAACCTGGCCCATACCAGCCCAGAGGACACTCTGTGGAGAGGAGATGGTGGCAGGTAGGTCTTACTTTGGGTAGCAAGGTCTCCTGTTATAGGATAGCCTGGCTCCTGGATGTGTGCAGGGCCAAGCTGAAGGAGATATCACCTGATCCCTGGGGCCTAGCCTTTGAAGGAAACCCTGCCGCAAACAAAGTTGTGGCTCAGTTCCTAGAGTGCTTGCCTGATATGCATGGGGCCCTGGGTTTGATTCCCAGCATCCTAAAAACTGGTCATAGTGGCATATGCCTATAATCCCAACACTTGGGAGGTGGAAGCAGGAAGCAGGTGTTTGAGGCCATCCTTGGCTACATAGTGAGTTAGAGAGCAGCCCGGGCTGCATAAAATCCTGTCTTAAATAAAAAAACAAGTACACCACCTTGATTTCAGATGGGACCTAGAGCTGATGACCTTAAAAGAGTGGAGGGACAGTGAACGAGAAGTCCACTGAGGCTGATGCTGGAGTGGCACCACCCATGTCTAGGATCACTAGGAACTGCTTTCCAGCTGTGAAGGACTTTAGTGGATCTCGCTCAGGACTGTGGCCTGGCACCACCTCGGTTTTTGTTATTGGTCCTTGGAACTGAGTGGGCAATGCTGAAATCTGGCCTCCTATTTGGTGGGAACTTTTCAGCTGACCCAAAGAAGACATGAAGAGATTTGCATGCAAAATAAGAGGAGGCTCTGAAGGCAACTTCCAAGGAGGGATGAAGGTATCACAGGAGCTGGTGTGGGCCACTGGTAGCTCTCACCTTCACTGCAGTTGGATCCTGTCCACCCAGCATCACAGCGACAGCCAGCTGCCAAAGCAAGACCATGGAGGCCAGGTAAGGGCAAAGGCAGGTCTGGCATGGGAGAGCTGGGGTCCCATCAGAGCACCACCCTCCTTGTGGGCTCCCCACTCACTCTCTGTGCACAGCCCATGCTGGCTGCAGTTGGAGGGGCCACAGTCCAGTTCGTTGCAGGCGCCACCCCGCCAGAAGTGGCTGGTGCATTCGCAATGGCCATCCACACAGGTTCCGTGGCCACTGCAGTTGGGTGGCTGGCAGCGGGGTTCATGCACACACACCACAGTGGACACACGGCGGGGACAGCGCCACATGTTGTCCTGGCTGCGAGGGATTCATTGTCAAGAGGGGCTTTGACCTTGGTGCTGGTCCCAGCTGGCCTCTTAGGTCACTGCTGCAGCCTGCCTCTATCTCTACTCTGACACTTGTTCATGCGTGTGTGTGTGTGTGTGTGTGTGTGTGTGTGTGTGTGCGCGCGCGCGCGCATGCTAAGGGGTGCATGTATACATGGAGTCAGGACAACCTTAGGTACCCACCATTTAAATTTTTATTTTATTTATCTCTCTCTGGCTTGAACCCTGCCAAGTAGGCGAGGCTGGCCAGAGTGTCAGGATTCAGCTGTCTCTTACTCCACAACGGGGATGGCAAGCATGTGCCACTCACATCTGGCTTTTATGTGGGTTCTGGAGTTTGAACTCAGGTCCTCTGCTTACATGGCAAGTACTTTTCCTATTGAGCTATAGATCCAGCCTCTCCTTTGGGCATTTACAGGCTCTTCCCATTGCATACACAGTGCCTTCTGGTGAAGGCTCCCTCAACGATGGCCAGCGTTTCCTTAGTTCTTACTTCACTATTGTTAAAGAGGCCTTTCCTGACTACTGCCCCAGGTTTCCAGGCATGGAACATGTGGTACCCTGAGGAAAGGGATCTTGGATCTTCTACTTTTAGATACCCAGGGCCTGGTGCACAGCAGGGTCTCAACACTGACTGACTGAGACAGTTGGAGGCAGAGAATGACTTCACCCATCACAAAGGTGGCTCAGGTGTTCTTACCAGTGATCCGAGGGGTAACTGGCCAGGGTCCCGTTGAGCACAAAGGTGGCGGAACCACCTCCATCCAGGTTGATGGCATTGACCACGTCTTGTTCTAGCAGGAACTTTGCCATCTCCCATAGGTTGAGGCTGTACAGAGGGGGTATGTAGCTGAGCCCCCATGGGCTCTGGCTTAACTGTACCCCTTCGTCATTAGGTAGATACTATCACCCCCACAGGGGCAGATGAAAGTTCTAAAATGGCCCAAACGCTGTCTTGCCCCACCCACTACCCAAGAAACTATTGGAAGGTGGGGTTGACTGAGTGCAAACATCCCTGAGGATTCCTGGGACTCACCCTCGCTGCTCCGTCTGACCATCAGCATGGAAGAGTATGAGCTGCCCCTTACGGTCATGACCCACAGCTGTCCTGGCTGATATCACGTTCACAAATTTGCTAAAAGAACCTGAAAGAGAAGGGGCCTGGCTGGTCACCCAGCCCTCCAGGGGGCCCCCTATGCTCTTCTGCTTTCTTTCTTTTGATGGTGCTGGGGAAGGACCTAATGCACGCAACGCAACTGCTGGATCACCGAGCCACATCCAACCCCACCTCCAGTGAGTCTCCATAGCACAGCCAGAAAATTGCATGTGACCTCAGCCTCCAGTGGAAACCTCTAGATTGCTAGAACAGGACCTACAGGCCTGGCATGAGGACGCAGGCTTCACCTCTGTTTTTCCCCTTCACCCAGCAGCTGCTTGCCTTAGGGCCTTGAACTCTGGCTGGGAACCGTATGCCTTTGCCCTGAGTTCTTCCCATAGCTTGTTCCTTTGATGCAAAGACAGCCTCCTCAGCCCTCCTTTCCCCCTGCTCTATACCCTGAAATAGCCAGAGACTCTCAGGACGAAAGCATCCCTTCCCACCCCATTGTTTTGCACTCTGGAGGTGTGCATGCCTGTGGAAGTCAGAGGTAACCTCGGGTGTTGGTCCTCAGGTGCCTTCCACTTCCTGTTTGAGACAGGGTCTTTTGTTACCTGGACTGTCACCATGTAGATCAGGTCATCTGTATCTCATCATCCCCGGGACTGCAAGTGTGCACCCCGGCACTTGGCTTTTTGTGTGTTTTCTGGGGTTTATCCACCAAGCCAACTCACCAGCCCACCCCCAAGTGGCTCTTAACCTTGAGCATCCATGAGAGTCACCAAGGGAGTGCCTGCACACTCAGTTGTTAGGAGTTAACCGGTGGTTCCTAAATGGTAGGTCTAAGGTGGGTGGACTTGTGGTTCTGCATTTATGACAAGCTCCTAAGTTGTGTGA
>CAJQZJ010031764.1:5147397-5201616 GCA_907164525.1 Lophiomys imhausi
GTGTGTGTGTGTGTGTGTGTGTGTGTGTGTGTGTGTGTGTGTGTGTGAGTTTTCTTGGGGAAATGTGAACGTTTGTTCACCTCAGGGCACCACCAACAGACTGGAGGAACAACTCCTTCCACATCTAGCCTGGGTGAGCCAATGTTGGGATTTCTTACAGAACAGGTGTGTACAGGAACAGGGATGACTCAAAGATTGCTGCAGTAACTGAAAAGGCCATCCCAGCACATGGGATGGCTCACAAAAGCTGCATTCCCCCAGGACAAGTCAAGGATACAAAGAAAAACCCTGTCTCAAAAAACCTTAAAAAAAAAGTTGCATTCCCTAGGGCTCCCTGCCCAACTTACAAGCAGCTCCACCAAAGAGTCTCCGCTTCCCCGGGGAATTTATCCCTTATATAAGTGGGGGAGGGGCTCCACGAATTGTGTAAGTGCTGTGAACTTCCTGAATTGTGACCTCTTTCCTGCCTCCCAGAATACCTCAGTTAGGAGGAAATAGCTCTCACACACAGGTCAAGCACCTTATCTTTGGTCCATGGTGAACTTCCTGAATTGTGACCTCTTTCCTGCCTCCCAGAATACCTCAGTTAGGAGGAAATAGCTCTCACACACAGGTCAAGCACCTTATCTTTGGTCCATGCTGAGGACGCAGTGCTAGTGTACACAGTGGTGTCCCTGTGCTTCTCCAAAGCTCAGTATTCTTTTTTTTCTTCTTCTATTTTGTGCAGTGTGTGTGTGTATGTGTGTGTGTGTGTGTGTGTGTGTGTGTGTGTGTGTGTGTCTGTCTGTCTGTCTGTCTGTCTAGGCTTGAAGTTGATGTTGGGAATTATACTTGATCATTCTTATTCATTGAGGCAGGGTCTCTCAATTAATCTACCAATATGACTAGTCTCACTAGCTAGCTTACACGGGGATCTCATCTCTGCCTTCAGAGGCAGAATTACGGGTGGGCAGCTGCACCCACCTTGCATTTATGTGGGTTCTAGGGATCTGAAATCTGGTTCCTATGCTTATGCATCAAAGACCTAAACTGGGGAGTCATCTTCCCAGCCCCCATGTCCAAGTTCAGTTGTTTGGAGGGAGACAAACATAAGGCAGCCACATGGTGAAGAGCTGGGAGAGCCGATGTTTCTGGTGCAAGGATAGAGGGTTGTCTCCTCAGCCCATTTAGACATGAAAAAGGAAAGGAGAACCTCCTGATGCCAGTGGATGGATTTTTGATGTGAAAACAGGAAAAATCTGAAACAAATAATGACAATAACAACAACAACAAAAACCAAGACCAAGCTGGATGATGGTGGCATATGCCTTTAATCCCAGGGTTCCGTGGATCTTTAGTTTTAGGCCAGCCTGGTCTACAGAGCAAGTTCCAGGACATCCAGGGCTAAACAAAGAAACCCTGTTTTAACAAACAAACAGGAAAAAAATAAAAACAAAGGCAAAAACAAACAAACAAACAAAAAACCCCAAGACCAAGCTGTATATTAGCAACAGCTCCGTCTCATCCTTTGTTGGGATGTCTCCCTGTGCTCATGGCTCAGCTGCTGAAGGCTTATGGCAGTGTTGGAGGCAGGATGGGACTGACACAAAATAAAGGAAATAAAGGAAAGCTTTTCTTTTGTTTCTTTTTTTTTTTTTAAGTTTTCTGGGGATTGAGTCAAGTCTGGCACCTGCCTGTTACTATCAGGCACAGTTTCCCACTTGTGCACACATTCTGCCCTTCAGCTTTGCAGACCAGAGGGCTGTGGGTGAGCCCAAGAATTTCAGAGCTCCCCCCTGCTGCCGCCTTCATCCTCTTGTGTAACGCTCTGGCCTTGTGGTTTAGTCTGGGCTGGGGGGATGGTTGATGTGTGAGCTGGTGAGAAAGCACAGGGAGGGCTGTAAGAGACATTACCAGGTGCAGTGGGCAGGAAGGAAGGCCCACCCATGTTATAGTTTTGAATAAAATGTCTCTTAAATGATCAATGTCTGCAGTCCCAGTCAAAGGGAAGGCAGTGAAGGGGACATAGGGATATGAAGATAGAGATGCTGGGACATTTGTCTCACAGATATCTGTGGGTTCTGGGAAGGAGTCAGTGTTGCTGGCAAAGGCAACCTTAAGCTACTGCAATTATTTAGGCAGTCATGGTGTACTTCAGGCATCATCAAGGCAGAGAGAAAAGCCCATCATGTACGGCTCAGTTGGGTGAACTGCAGAATTAATGCCTTTTTAGGTTTCATGTAGCCCAGGCTGGTCTTGAATTTACTGTATAGCCAAGGATGAACCTTGATCCTCCTGCCCCCACTTTCCAGGAGCTGGGATTGTAGACTTGTCCCACCATGCCTGGTTTTGTTTTTTGTTTTGTTTTTTTGATAACCATGCCTGTTTTTATATGGTGCACAGGATAGAACTCAGAGCCTCAAGCTTGTCCTTCCTCTGCCTACTTTTGACATACTTTTGACTTTTATGTCATATGTTCTACTTTTATGTCGTGTGTGTGTGTGTGTGACATAATAAGAAAGTCTAGAGTCTACATATGAGAGAAAATATGCAGTGTTTGTCTTTCTAAGTCTGGGTTATTTCACTCAATATGATAATCTCCTGAACTGACCATTTTCCTGCAAAGGGCATAATTCACCCTCCTTCGTGGTTGAGGAGAAGTTCATTGTGCATATATGCCATATTTTCTTCTTTCATCTGCCGATAGGCATCTAGATGGATGCTCTCTCTGTCTTGGCTTCTGTGGATGGTGCTGTAGTCAACATGGATATTCTGATATCTCTGTGGTTTGTTGACCTTTAGAGTGTTTTAGGGTAAATACCCAAGAATGTTGAGTCATGCGGTAGATCTAGTTTTAAGTTTTTAATTTTACTTTATTGCTTTTTTTTTTTTTTGGAGACATGGTCTAGCTATGCAGTCCTGGATAGCCTGCAAATCACCATGTAATCCAGGCTGTCCTTGAACTCACAGAGCGATCCTCCTGCCTCTGCCTTCTGAATGCTAAGATGAAAGACATGCCTGTGTTTGGTTTTAAAAAATTATATCTGTTTATTTGTGTGCATGTGTGCTCACACTCGTACCACAGCATGCATGAGGAGGTCAGAGGGCATCTTTCAAGTGTCAGTTCGCTCCTTCCACCACGTGGGTCCTGGCGATAGAACTCAGGTTGTCAGGCTTGGCAGCAAGCGCGTTTACCCACTGAGCCATCTTGCCGGCTCCTGTATTTAGTTTTTGGAGGTCTCTGTATGCCGACTTTCATAGTGACTGGGCTAACTCACATTCTGCCAGCAGAGTATATAGGTTCCTTCTTGTCACCTTCTCACCAGCACTGTTAGTATTTCTGGATAACAGTCATTCTGACCCAGGTGAGACAGAATCTCAGCGTTTTTTGTCTCCTGTAACCTGGTCTGGCCTTGAACTCCTGATCCTCCTCTGAAGTGCTGGGATTACAGGTAGGTGCTGCCATGCCTGCTGTTAACATGATGCTGGAGATTGAACTCAGGACCTTAGGTCCAATCATCTGAGCTGCATCTCCAGCCCTCAGTTTCATTCTGGCATTCCCTGAGAGGATTCCCTTATCTTCAGCTGGAGGGGTTCTCTCCTTCTATGAAGGTCCCGGGATCAAATTCAGATCATTAGGTGAGTGTCTTTACCTGATAAGTCATTGTGCCAGCATAGGCTCTCCTACCTTCTTCCAGCCCTGGCCTAGTAACTTAAGCTTTGGAACCACACCATTGCCCAGCTCAGCCACTAACCCAGCTCAGATTCAGGAAGGATGGAGTGGACTCAATTCTGCTCTAATCCGTTTATATGAAGACAGCTTCTCCCAAACCTGAGAGCCTGTCTTGGTAACTTTGTGTTGACGAAGTGTTGGCAAAGAAATCCTTAAAGGCCAAAAGGTATTAAAATCTGGCTCCGAGTTCCCTAAGAAAACAGCAGGCCAAGAAACATGTCAAACTTTCCAGTCAATTACAGGCACAGATCCTGAGCCTGAGAACTTAAGAGTTGATTGTGGCAAAGTGTCCTGGGGACAGTAGGGGAAGGTTAGGTGAAAGGAGAGATTTAAAAGATCAGTCCCACACCTCTGCCACTGGTTTTCACCAGGGCAGAAGAACAAGGGGTTTGTTATTTATTTAACTAAACATTTAAATAACATATCTGTGGTTTCTGAAGAGAAGTTAGGTCTCTTTAGTGAAATTAGAAGGTGGTTCAGATTAGCAACTGGCAGCACATAAGGAGGAGCTTGACATTCCTTTAATCTGCTGAAATGGACAAAGCTTGGTTGTGGCTGGATGGTGTGCCCTGTTGAAGGGCGTGGCTAAGAAACTGCAAACCACACAGATGACATCAGTTGCCGTGAGAAGCAACAGGACTGCTGGACATCTCGAGAAATTTCGTGAACTCTCGAGGTAGCCAAGGAGCATGAGATAATGAGATAGATAAGCCAGAAAGCTCCACTTGAGCTCTCTTCCACCTGCCATCGCCAGCTGAAAAGTCACGCTGAAGAAGCACACAGCGAGGTTTGCCATTAACAGAATTTAGACTGCTATAGCCCAAGGCAAAGGCATGGCATAAACCCTGCTGAGAGAGAGTTCTTTGAAG
This sequence comes from Lophiomys imhausi, assembly GCA_907164525.1. Taxonomy (NCBI): domain Eukaryota; kingdom Metazoa; phylum Chordata; class Mammalia; order Rodentia; family Muridae; genus Lophiomys; species Lophiomys imhausi. The sequence continues at coordinate 5,151,979 of CAJQZJ010031764.1, forward strand.
GCATCTGTCTTGGGGCCCCAGAGTGTCAGAAAAGTGAGCGAGGCAAGAGGAGTTCAGAAGCCACTTTTGAGGTTTGCCCGGGCCAAGGAGACCATGGAGGTGAGTCTCAGCTGTGGAAAAGGCTGGCCTCAGTTTGGCGATTGGAACAGAATGAGTTTATAAATGGCCACAGTTTGGTGGTTGAAATAAATTGGCCTTGAGAATTGGCAAAGTAAGGCCCAATGGACTTTAAGCTTAAAAGATACTACCTGATGGGACTGCCTTAAACCAAGTCATCATGCATAGACCTACATTAAGAATATTAATATCCTTGTAAGAAAGTTAAAATAGTGTTAGTTAAATGTTTTTAGATAGGTATTAGAGTATTCTTAGATTATAGATTTAGAGTATAGGTTTTAGGTTATAGGATTTAGGTGTTTTATAGATGTTAAGTATTAATAAATATAAGTGTTTATAAATAAAAATATTCTGTTACACATATCTCTTTAAAACTTTTTTATCTAGCATATGTCTGTGTGTGTGCATGTACTCTTGGATGTGTCAAAGGACAGCTTTCAGGAATTGAGTCTAGCCTCCGTCTTTTTGAGGAAAGGTCTTTCTCATTTCTGCTGCTGTGCTGTCTAGTCAGGTTAGCTATGGGCTTTTAGGAGATTCTCCCATCTCTGCTTCCCATCTCCATGTTGGGGTGCTGGAATGACTGCTATGCACCACCACATCCAGCTTTTAAAAAGTATTTATTTGTGCATAGGGGCGTGTGGGGTTGTATGCATGCCAAGACAGAGGTGTGGAGGTCAGAAGACAGTGGGAGGGTTTCTCTCCTTCTATGAAAGTGCTGTGATCAAATTCAGATTGTTAAGCAAGTGTCTTTACCTGATAGGCCATCTTGTCAGATCCCACATCTCTTTGATTTTGAGACAAGGTCTAGCTAATAGGAACTCACAGAGACCCACCTGCCTCTGCCTCCCAAGTGCTGGGACTGTAAAGGAATGCACCGTCACGCCCCTCCCCCATCCACACCTGGTTTTTATTAAAGGGCTGAATGGGGTTGTTAGGTTTGCAGGGCTAGTTCCTTTCTGATGGTTTGAAAAAGGGTCTCATGTAGTATAGGCTAGTCTTGAACTCAATATATAGCCAAGGATAACCCAAGACTCCTGGTACTTTTGCCTCTACCTCCCAAGTGTTGGGATTTTAGGTGTGTGCCACAATGGCAGATGACTACACGAGGGACATGTTAATTCCCAGGCACTGGCATGGCTTGACTATCACATAAGGATATCAGCAGCTTTTTCCACTTATGGCAAAGCACCTTCTGGATTTGGATTGAGGTGGGAGCTTGTTTTCCCTAAAGCCTGGTACAAGCAGTGTTTACAGTGTGCCACCATCTCTACTGAACCTAGGGGTTCAGATGCTACTGAACCCCCACCCCCAGAATGTTCTAGAAGATTTTTTTTAAATGCTAAAGCATTTAGATACCTTCCTGAGTCAGAGGAGAGGAAGAACTGGGAGGAGAAGGCCAGATTAAGTTTCTGATGCTTTGGGACACTCCCCTCCTTCTGTGACATTCTAACCTCATAACTCCAGGTGACACTTCCTTGCCCTAGGTGTAACAGGCCCAGTTCTTGGCATTCTAAAGACATCCTCTTCATGTTGTGAATGTCATACTGAGATAGGTGCTGGTGTAAGCCTGGTGTTACCGAAGGGGAAACTGAGTCCCAGAGACACCAAGGACTTTGTCCAATGACAGAGCACTGGAGCCAAAGGCACAGTGCTGGCCACTTGGCTCTGCCTTTGTATAGGGCTGTGACTGCATATGCTATGCCCTCAGGACCCTTCAGAGTTCTGTGCACACGATGAAGAAATCTGCATATGTCACCTATTGTGGAGACAGGCTGTTCTCGGCCTCCCCTCCGACTCCAGGAAAGATGCAATGTTGACATCAGGACAGACTGGCACTGGTGAGGTTGCCACAGTTTGAGGCTTTTTCCATAGAACTCACCTTGCTGTTTATCTTTTATGATTTTTATTTTATTTTTTCGTTTAAAAAAGTTTAAATTACATTTGTGCACCTGAGTGTGCATGCGTGCTCATGCCCATGTTATGAGCTCAGAGGACACTTTGGTGAGTTGCGTCTCGGCGATGAAACACAGGCCATCATACTTGGCAACAGGCGCCTTTACTCACTGAGCATTTGTTGTTTTTGTTTTTTGTTTTTCTTTTTTTTTGAGACAGGGTTTCTCTGTGTAACAGCCCTGGCCATCCTGGAACTCACTTTGTAGACCAGGCTGGCCTCAAACTCACAGAGATCCACCTGCCTCTGCCTCCCGAGGGCTGGGATTAAAAGCGTGCACCACCACCACCTGGCCCACTAAGAATTCTTGCTGGTTCTATTTTATTTTATGTTAAGAGATTTACATTTATTTGTACTATGTATATTGTTTCACCTGTATGTATAGATATGTCACAGCTTGTACCTGCAGAGTTCAGAAGAGGGTGTTGGATCCCCTGGAAATGGAATTACAAACAGTTGTGAGGTGCCATGTGGATGCTGGGAATTGAACCTCCCCAAGAACACGTGCTCTTAACTGCTGAGCCATCTCACCAGCTCCCTTTTTGATTTTGTTTTATTTTATTTTTGAGTCAGGCTCTCATAGCCTGGGCTGGCCTCAAATTCCCTATGGAACCAAAGATGGCTTTGAAGGTGTGTGATGTTTTTGCTTCACTCCTGAGTGCTGAGCTTGCAGGCATGCACTTGGTCCATACATGCTGGGGACTGGGCCCAAGGCTTCAGACAGGTCAGGTGGGCACTCTACCCGTGAGCACACCCCAGCCATCACACTGTAATCACCACTCCAGCAGCATTAAGAAGCGGGGCCTCAGGCCAGGCATGGTGGCACTCACCTGGAACCCCCAGTACGTGGGAGACTGGGGTGGAAGAAGTGCTGTGAGTTTGAGGCTAACATGGGCCACAGTGCCAGGCACTGCTTTAGAAAACAAACAAAAACAAAACAAAACAAAACAACCCAAACCAAAGCAAAATGACAAAAGATGAGGTTGGACTGTTAGGAGGAGACTTGGTTGCAGGTCCTTCTGGTACAGTTCCTACCACTCTGTCAGGAGTGTGTTTGTTATCATAGTTGCCTTCCTCCAGCCTCCCTCACCATCTCTGTCTCACACACATTCTTTGCCCTTCTGTAGTGTTATGAAACAGTGTACAGGCCCTCATGTGAGGCCAGTACCATGCCCCTGCCCTTCACAGTCTCCAGAACTGTAGGCCAAATATACCTCTGTGATGGTTGGAATAGGTATGGCCCCCATCGACTCATGTGTTTGAATGCTTGGCCCACAGGGCATGGCACTATTAGGAGGTTGGAGTAGGTGCGGCCTTGTTGGAGGAAGTCTGTCACTGTGGGGGCGGGTGGGCTTTCAGGTCTCCTATGCTCAAGCTTTGCCCAGTGTGGTGCACAGTTTCCTTCTGCTGCCTATGAATCAAGATGGAGACCTCTCACGCCTTCTCCAGCACCATGTCTGCCTGGATGCTGCCATGTTTCTCGCCATGTGGATAATGGACTAAACCTCTGAAACTGTAAGCCAGCCTCAATTAAATGTTTTCCTTTATAAGAGTTGCCTTGGGGGGCTGGAGAGATGGCTCAGCGGTTAAGAGCACTGGCTGTTCTTCCAAAGGACCTGGGTTCAAATCCCAGCACCCACATGGCAGTTCACAGCTGTCTGTAATTGCTGGGGGTGGTGGCGCACACCTTTAATCCCAGCACTAGGGAGGCAGAGGCAGGCAGATCTCTGTGAGTTCAAGGCCAGCCTGGTCTACAACCTGAGTCCAGGACAGCCAGGGCTACACAGAGAAACCCTGTCTTGAAAAACAAAAACAAAAGACAAACAAACAAACAAAAAAACCCAACCAAACAAAAAAAGAGTTGCCTTGGTCATGGTGTCTCTTCACAGCAATGGAAATCTTAAGACAACTTCCATTGCTTATAAATCACCCAGCCTTTGTTATTCTGTTATAGTTTCAGAGAACAAAGTTGGACACTGGGTCTATTCAGGATTTGTGCTGACTGAGATCCGGGGACTTAAAACAGAGATCCTTGGATAAAGTCATCCAAGATTGTCCTTATGCCTGAGAAAACAAGACTTAACTCCCAGCAGTGTATGGTGGCACACACCTGTGATCCTAGCACTCAGGAAATGGAGACTGGAGGATCTTGAGGTCAGTCTGGACTACACATCAAGATCTGACACACAGCTGGCCATGTACCTTTGATCCCAGCACTGGGAGGCGGAAGCACGCAGATTTCTGTGAGTTCCAGTCCAGCCAGGGATACACAGTGAGACCCTGTCTCAGCAAACAAACAAATGATCTGGCACATGTACACAAAAGACAAAAGACTCAGCTCCAAGTGACCATACTTTATGTTTTCTGCTGACATGTGGTCCACCCCACTCTCCATCCCTGTTTTCTCAAGACTTTTAAACACACAGATATGATAATGGGGTTATAGCTGGTCACTTTCCTCATATGGCCCCTCAACATGTGAACCCTGACCTCAGGACCTAGGAAGGAACGCTAAAGGGACTGCCAATCCTCCTGATATCAGATGTGGCAGTAGCATCTTGATAGTCACTTGTTGGTGATTGTGCGAATGGATGTGGCTCTCCGTTGTCTGGGTGGTATTCCGCAAGGATGTAGAGAAAGCCACCCAGGGCTGCCACTGCGGTGGCTGTGTTGTGGCAAGAACAGCCATCTGCAGGGAGGGAGAGAGGTCCTGGGAATAAACTTGGCCCTTCGTTAAATACACTCCATCATAGATGCTTTGTGGGTTCCCCCCAGCCAGTCTTCCAGCACTGTGTGGGTATATTAATGTCCTGTACAGAACTAAGAAGCACATCATAGACGCCGGCCCTTCCCCTTTCCTTTACAGGTCAGAGGGCTCATCAGTGGCTCGGCCTCTTTCCACTGAAGGCAAACTGTATTGGAAGGGAACAGACAGAGGTGGGAAAAGCTCGGCTAGGATGCCCAAGGCCCTCAGTCTTATCCCCTGGTACTGGGGAAAAAACCACCACCAAACAGGTGAAAGTCTCAGTTGCTTGGGTGGTGGGAAAGTGAATGAACCCCTCGGTATTTGTCACCTGTGAACAGCTTTTCCCGCCTTCGCACTCTTCTCAGAACGCCCTGCTGATGTGGAACTTCTGGAAGTTTGCCCTTTGCAGCTGAAGAAGAGCCAAAGGTGAAGTTTGAAGGGTAAACTTTAATACTCACTCCATAAGCTTCTTCCACTCTGACCCCTCAAGAGCCTCAGATGTTCTAGGCTTCTGCTGTGCCTATCTGCAAATCCAACCTCAGGGCCACGTTTGTCCTCTACCAAGCTGTACCCAGTACCTCAGAATTGGTTGGGGGGGCCCCTAAGAAATGCAGGGGTCTACCTTGCTTAACCAGTCACTCACTCTAAGTTTTGGGCCTAGGGTTCTGCATACTATACGCCATTGTAATATTGTTTTTGTTTTATTGAGATATGGGTCTATGCAGTTCTGGTTGCCCTGGACTCACTGTGTAGACCAGGCTGATCGTGAACTCACAGAAATCCACTTGCCTCTGTCTCCTAAGTGCTGGGATTAAAGGCACGCACCAACCTGCCAAGCTGTTGTTTTGAGATAGGTTCTCACTCTATAGCCCAGTCTGTCCTTGAACTTGTAGCCATCCCCCTGCTTCAGCCCCCCCCCCCAAGTATTATAATGGATGTAAGCTGCTGTGAGCTGTTTTTGAAACTTCTTTTGCTCATTTATTTTATTGATTTATTTTTGTGGTACTTGATATTGAATTTGGGGGTGTTACACATGTGGACCTGCACTCCTGCTTAGCCCTTTTTAAAATTATTATTAGGGCTGGAGAGAGGGCTCAGCAGTCAAGAGCACTGGCTGCTTTCCCAGAGGGTCCATGTTTGATTCCCAGCACCAACATGGCAACTCACAACCATCTGTAACTGCAGTCCTAGGGGATCTGAGTCCTTTTCTGGCCTCTGTGGGCACTGCATATATATGGTGCACAGGCATAATACATGCAGGAAAACCACTCACACACATAAAAATAAAATCAATAAAATTACTGTTACATTTAATTATTCGGGTGTGTATGTGGAGAAACCAGAAGACAAGCCATGGGTGTCAGTTCTCCTCTATCACATGGGTCCAGGCCATCAGATTTGGTGGCAAGGGCCCTTGGCTTCTTGAAGCCCCACCCCCCTTTACAAATTATTTATATTTATTTTTATTTTATGTACATTGGTGTTTTGCCTGCATGTATGCCTGTGTGAAGGTGTCAGATCCCCTGGAACAGGAGTTACAGGCAGTGAGCTGTCATGTGGGTGCTGGGAATCGAACCTGGGGCCTCTTGGAAGAGCAGATGGTGCTCTTAACCGATGAACCATCTCTCCAGCTCCCCCTGCACCCCCATTTTAAAGTGTCATTTTGAGGCAGGGTCTCACTGAGTTACCCAGGCCAGCCTGAAGCCCACTCTAAGGCCAGGCAGGCCTTGGACTTTGGACCCTCTGGCCTCAGTCTCTTCAGGGGGTAGGATGACACGGCTGCATCACCATGCCTTAGCTTTCCCCTTATCTCAAAGGCAGTTGCTGCTTTAAGGACCCCAAGCTTCTCTATAGACATTCTGGCATTTCCTGGGAACCTGCCCTGTGGCAGGCACAAGCTGAAGGGGTTCACGGAAGGCGGTGGTCCCTGTGCTTATTTATTTACAGATAGGGAAACTGAGGCTCAGAGAGTACATCGATTTAGCTCAAGGACAGCCTAAGGTCACATGCCACAAGGTTGGAAAGGCTCATCCTGGGCTTCTTAACTGTGGACCCCTCCTGGTGGTCTTCCCTGAGGCCTTCTGTCTGAAGAGCCCTCCCCAGTGTTCTGTGTTTTCTCAGCTCTTGGCAGAAGTTGGCATGGCCGTATCTGTTCAGGGTGTTGAGGGAGTTTCTGCCCCTTTCTCTCAGCTCTGGTTTTCCCCAGCACCTAGATAATGTCTGGCACATCCACATATGCTCAGGGAATGTGGCAGGAATGAATTTGTTAATGCAAGCGCAGTGGGCCAAGCTTCTCCCATGGACTGCCTTTCCACTTGTTGAATCAGGCTCTCAGAATGTCAAGCACAGCTACACCCGTGTGCGTGCCTGCTTGTTCTAAATCGCCGTCAGTTCTCAGTGCCAGGACACCCTTTTCTTGAGTGACCCAGAAACTGGGACCCCACCAACCACTGCTCCCAGCTGGGGCAGACAGGCAACTCACCAGGCTCCCCGAAGCATCCCACCTGAGGGTTCTGCCAGCTGAGAATGGCCTCCAGCCAGTGCAGCTTGTAGAAGTCGGAGAAGCCGGCCATACCACAGAACATAACTGCAAGCACACCGAAGTCCCTCTATGGGCCTGTTTCCACCTCCTCCCGTGTCCCTGGGGCCACCACAGAAGGGAGCACTTAAGGGACCTGCCTGTCTCTGCCTCCCCTGCCCTAGGATTACGGGGGCAGGAAGGATGCTCTGTCTTGGCCACAAGAGGCTCCCAGGCCCTAGTCCTGCCTCTCCTGTGCTATTACAGGGCTGCAGGAGTCAGGCTTGGTGGGGGTGTTTGGAGACCCCAGCAAAGAAGCAGCCACCCAGGGACCCCCTTTCTCTTTCTCTCTGAGTCCTTGGGGGGGAGGAGGGATTTGTGAGCCAGTTGATTAGTCTGTCTAGAACTCCCCCAGCAGATCAGACTTGGTGGACAAAGAGCACTCGCTGTGACAAGTAGACACACAACGGTCAGTTACATTTGAGCCCCTAACAAGCAACATGCGTGCGTGTATAGATGGAGGCCAGAGGTTAACTATGGTATTCTGACAGAGCTGTCCACCTTAATTTTTATTACAGTACTTATTTTCTTACTGTGCATGGGCACGTGTGTGTGTGCCATGGCAAGTGTGTAGAGAACAGAGGACAACTTGTGGGAGTGGATTCTCTCTTTCCACCATGTGGATCTCATGGACTGAACTCATGACCTCAGACATAAAGGTGAGTATGTTTTTACCCCCTGAGCCATGTAGCCAGCCCCACCTTATTTTTCAAGATAGGGTCTCTTGGTGGGACCTTGGAATTACCCTTTCACTTAGGCTGGCTGCGCACCAAGTCCAGGGGATCCACCTGTCTCTGCCTCCCCAGTGCTCCCAGGGTTCTGCTTGTGTCTGCCTTGTCTGCTCTAGGAATACATGCATGTGTCACGTGTCGCCAAGCTTGACTTATTCACAGGAGTGCTGGGGACCAAACTCAGGTCCTCATGCTTGCAAAGCAAGCCCTTTAAAGGCTAAGCTATCTCCCAGGCCTGTCCCCTCTGTGTTTACTTGCTTAATTTAGCAATCCTGAGTGTGTGCATGCAGCCCCTTTGCTAACACCCCTCTACTCTGGCCTGAGGACAGAAGGATGGCTCACTGTTTTCCATGAAGAGGTCTTGGGTGGGGTAGGTGTATCCCAAAGCCTCAGCTCTCTGGTTCAGGCCCATCATATTGGCACAGAAGATGTCCACGTAGCGCTGGCTGTGGCGGAACAGTCCCTCCGTGCACCCTTGCTGGGGGACAGACAGCAGGGGATGAGAAAGTAGGTGGATGGGAAACACCTGCTCAGTCAGGGAAGGCCTGCCGCTCTGAGCTGGTCTTGCAGGGGCTGTGTTTGGAGGAAGGTCCCTCCTCCTTCCCCAGCCACAGCCCCCACTTTGCAGGTCACTGGAGTCACCTTACGTTCTGGAGCCCAGTGACCGTGGCTCACTAGTTAGCCTTTCTGAGCCTCAAAGTCTTTTTTCCAGAAGGGAAGGCCATGCAGCTGTGTCCAACCTTTTGGCATTCTGAGCTGCTGTCATCTTCACAGCAGAGTTACAAAAGACTCTCAGAAAAAGCTATGATGTTCTAACTAGGATTACAGTTTTGTGTTGCATTGCATTCATAGGTTGGACACCACTGGTAGGGCTTATACCAGAGGGCATTTTGCCTTGGTGGGTAATGCCCAATTATGAGAACAGCACTGGAGACGCTCTGAAAATATTAACCTCTTCACTGAGGACTCAGAAGGCAGCTCCAAGTGCCATGAGAAGGTGTGGGCCTGGGAGCCACACAGGGTCACCACACCATGCCGTGGGAGGAGAATGGGAGTTGAGAATGGCTTCTCTTTCTCTGTTCAGCACTTACCATTCTGGCCCAGAGGAAGAAGAGCAGCTGGTGGGACAGGCTGTAGCCTGAACAGCCAGCCTTGGTCATAAGGGTGCTGCACAAGTTGGAGAGCCTGCAAGGCTGGCTGGTGTCTGTCCTGGAAGGAGACAACCCAGGCTGATTAAGGACAATGCTCCTTCTCCATCCCACCCTGGGTCTTCCCACCCTCTGTTTCCCTCTGTGATTATTAGGGTGAAGGTTCTGGGAAGGGCACAAGGGTTGCCAAATAAAATACAGATGTCCTGGGTCTTACATTGTTTTGAGACAAGAACTCATTCTGTAGCTCAGTCCTCCTGTCTCAGCCTCCTTGAGTGCTGGGGCTACAGGTATGTGACACCATATGACACCATGACTGGCTGTATCCTGGTCTTGATCTAGTGCAGAGGAGACAGTGCTAATTGTCCTGAGCTTGGACAACTACCAGCGTATAAGTTCTTATTGCTCCATGATGTCCCCCACATATCTTTCCTGCCAGTCTCCTAAACAAAGGACCATTCAAACCCAGCAACGTGGTGAGTGTGGTGCGGACTCAACACACTTGCTCATACCTTATTTGACAATATAGGTCACCATCTAGAGGGCAGCCCCTCTGTGGGTCACCTGTGGCTTGGCACTTTTTCTTAAGGAAGCTAAGAAGATAGTAATCCCCCCAATCCTGCCCCGCCCCTGCACCTAAGTGCCCTAGACCTTGCTGTAAGCCCATCAGCTACGGGAGGAAGTGAGGAGTAAGACTCTGCTCAGTACTGTCTTCCTGGACGCATGGAGTCTGTGAAAAGCCCCTAGAGGCAGGGGCTGAGGCTTTGTCCTGTGTGCAGAGAGACTCAGAGAAAGCCACTTTGGGGAGGATATCAAATGCTATCGTCCAGGGAAAGTGATCTGGATTTTGTGCAGGAGGGTGGGAGAGGGTTTTCAGATTTTGGGGAGATGGGGGACCCACCCGGTCCCCAGCAGTTGCACCAGGCATGCATCACTGGTTTCCTCTGAGAAGGAGTCCAGGGGCTCCAGCCAGGGGTAGACCAGGGAGGCATTGGTGCGTCTCCAGGCACGGGGCAACTTCCAAAACTCAGGCTGGAGGCTTGGCTGGAACTCTGAGGAGGAGAAGTAGACAGTGTGTTGAGTGCGTAGAGACCAAGAGTTATAACACTGCTGGTTGTTCCCAGCCCAGAGCATGCATGCCCCTCTGGCATGGTTGGAGTTTCTACTGCTGTGATAAAACACCATGACCAAAAGTAACTTGGGGAGGAAAGGGTTATTTCAGCTTAAACCTCTCAGGTCCCAGCCTATCACTGAGGGAAGTCAGGCAGGGTAGGAACTCAGACAGGTCAGGAGACTGGAGGCAGGAGCTGATGCAGAGGCCGTGAAGGAGTGCTGCTCAGCCTGCTTTCTTATAGACCCAGGACCACTTTCCTAGGAGCGACTACCACCCAGAGTGAGAAGGGTCCTCCCACATCAATCATCAGTCAAGGAGAAAACACCGCAGACTCTCCTACAGGCAAGCCTTATGAGGCATTTCTCTGCATGGAGTCCCTCCTCCCAGATGACTCTAGCTCTTTTCAAACTGACATAAATCTAGCAGGAAACCCCTCCTGGGACCCAAGCCCACAATAGGAGGCAGCTCTGTCCGAGCCTTCCCTGAATGGAGCACAGAGTTTGAGTCACACCAGTTACCTTTCTTCAATCAGGTCTCACGTAGCCCAGGCTGGCCCCAAACTCACTATTTAGCTGAGGATAACCTTGAACTTTCGATCTTATTACCTCCACCTCTACAAATGCTGGGATTTTGGGCATGTACCACCACAGCTGATTTATACAGTTTTGGGTGGGAACTCAGGACTTTGTATGTGTTAGGCAAGCGGTCTATGGATGAGTGTATCTCTAGTCCTTGGATCCCTTTTCTTTTCTTTTTTTTTTACTTTTTTTTTTTTGGTTTTTCGAGACAGGGTTTCTCTGTGTAGACCAGGCTGGCCTTGAACTCACAGAGATCCGCCTGCCTCTGCCTCCCAAGTGCTGGGATTAAAGGCGTGCGCCATCACGCCCGGCTGGATCCCTTTTCTAAAGCAACAACACCAGAACATTTCCCCCTGATCAACAGGGTGTAGAATTTGCCTAAATACACAGATCCTGGACACCAGGCATGCATGTGGTATTCACACATATATGCAGGTGAAACACTCATACACAGGAATAAATTTTAAAAATATTTAAAGGGAGGCTGTTATGACCCTGAAATGCACAAAGCCTCTCATTTCCCAGGAAAAGAACATTTCTCTGATCAATAGCAAGGATTTATGGACAGGCTTTGCCTAGATCCACAACATTCCCTGGAAGTATGAGGTGTTAATAGAAGGCCCCAGACCTCCTGGGTCAGGGTGTACAGTAGAATTCTTATGAAGTCATTGTCCCCAGCCAGAGGCTTCTGAGGAAGCTGGCACAGTGGAAAGCTCCTGGTCTCACCACCTCACAGCTGTATCTGTTCAGTGAGACTGTGGAGGAAGCTGAAACCATCCAAGCTGCCTGGAAGAGAATATAACCTGCCAAGCCGACCACAAGTCATTGCAGCAAGCTTGTTGGTTCAGAAGGACCTGGAATAAGACAGTTCTGATGGGCAGACAGGGAAAGGGGCCACAGATGGATGTTCAAGGTGACAAAATTCCAGCTTTGGTCTCACTTTTCTAACCTGAGATTAAGGCCTAGTGGCCCTTTCTCTTGCCTGTGGGTCTTCCCTCCTGGCTGACTGGCCCAGGCTGCTCACATATGCTCAAGTGTGGACCAGGATATGCTTACCAAAACCTATGGGCTTCTCAGTTTCCCTTTCTTCATCTAAATTGACCAATCCAAAATTAAGGAAAGGGGACTTGTTACAGCTCACCAAGTACCCTTAACCCCCCAGCCCTCCAGGAGTTCACCCACTGCCTTGCAAGGGGAGCATCTCTCTGTGTACCTTTTCACTCTTAATCCATTGATTCTGCTATCTGAGATTTTCCCCTGCTGCTACCTGCTGTGTTCCAGAGTTTTCCTGCCTTGTAATTATTTAATCAGCAGAGAAAGTGGACCTGATCTAGACCTCTAGATGGTAACAGTACCAGCTTGTGAAAGTCTTCATACAAGCTAGGGTAGGCTTTCAATGGCACAGCTGTCTTTGAGTCCTCCGTACTCCCGTGAGTAACCCTGATAAACTCACTGGTTACTATCACTATTTTGGTCTGTCATCGTTCTCCTATCTGGGGTGAATAGACAATCATGTCTCCCCAGGCAGAGTGTCACACAACAGGCACCGGTGTTACACATGCCCCCACCCCCACCTTGAACAGACGAGTTGGGCTCATAGGACGGGACACTCTGTGGGACCCTTAAAGGGGACAAGGTGATAGACTTTTTTTGTTTCTGGATACAAGATACAGAGTGGTAGGCACTAAGGTTCTCTGTGCAAAGTGATGAACACCTTTTCAATATCCCAACCCTGAGGGCAGGCCACCTCAGACCTGCCTCTTTGATCTAGGACAGAAAGTCTGGATTGAAATCAGGAAGCAACTGAGTGGCCAGTGGCTTCTAATGACCGGTGTGGACTGTCTGACCCTGCCTTGCTTCAGAAGGTGCCCACACCTAGGTATTTAAGTAAATATGGCAAGATGCTGCCTTTGATTTGATAGGCCCACCCTGCTCTTACCTCTTAGGTATGTGGGGTCACTCTGCTTGAGGTAGAAGATGGATTTTTGGAGGAGGGCAGACAGTGTGTTGGCCAGCTGTCCAGCACGCAGGCTGAGTAGCTGCAGCAAGGGCTTGGGAGCCCATTTTTCCTGGACTCCTCGGAGATGCACTGAAAGGGGAGGTCAGAAGTCATTCATTCTAACATCTGACCAAGCGCGTGTGGGGGGAAAACAGCTGAGGTTATGCTCATGGCCCTGAGTGGAAATGAGGCTTGTATGAAGCTAGCCTGGGCTGTGGGTGTGGCTAAGAGCTTGAATTCTAGACTTGGCCTTGGGTTCAAGTCTTCATTCTCTATGCCTTTTTATCAACTTTCCAGAAAAAAAAATCACTTAATTTCTCTTCCTTCATCATCATAAATTATTAGTTCTTAGAGAGGGGAGTATTTTAAGGATTAAATGAGCTAATGTATAGAGACTTAGCATTTTCTGTTGTACAAAGAAAGCACTTAATGAAGTTCAGCTTTTTGTATTAACTTGGCAGATTGCAATCTTTGAGGGATACATAGGGAGGAGTCTAGACTGGTGGAGGTGTCTGGTGGCATGAATTTGTTCTTAGGGCCAATGTCTATTAATGTACCATTTAAGATATCTTGCTGGGTGGTGGTGGCACTAGTGCCTTGCCTTGGGAGGCAGAGGCAGGGGAATCTCAAAAAAACAAAACAGAAACAAAAATCAGACAAACAAACAAAAGATATCTTCACAGGTCCCTACAAATATAGGGTTGGGTTGGCACTGTACCTGCTATGCCTAACAGAAAAACCAGCCCTAGGAAAATTATGACGATTACTTCTTAGTTTCTCTCTTCCTTCTCTTCCTCTTCCTCCTTCTCTCTGTTTCTGTGTTGGATTTTGTTTTGAAACAGGGTCTCACTATGTAGACCAGGATCAAATTCACATTGATCCACCTGCCTCTGCCCCCTGAGCTCTGGATTACAAGCATAAATAACCACATCTCGCTTATATTTCTTAACTTCTAGAGGAATTTGGCATTTCTCTATATGTCTCTGTCTCACTTAGTCTCAGCTTGGAGGGGATGAGGGTTTCCATGGAGATGCCCACTGCCCAAGCCCAGGCAGACACCAGGTGTGGGATCTTTGTCACTTTGGGCAGTGGGCTCCTCCTCACTGCAACCCACATGTGTACGTGTATGCATGCATACCATTCTGCCTCCAGCATCCTGGCCAGTTTCCAGATCACTCCCCTTAGAGATCTTATGCCTCCCAAAGCTAACAAACATTTCACTGTTTTCTCAGGAACTTTAGCTGCCTTTGGCAGAAGGGGAGGAAACCAGGTAGGGACACTAACTGGGGGAGGGTTCCTGTTTTGTCTGCAGTCATCCTTAGGGGAGTGACTTTCTCTTAAGGACCCATTAAAAGGGCTCTTTATCCACTGTGTTCATGGGCTGTCAAAGGAATCTTTTCCTTCTGAGAACATAATTTCCAAATCTTTCTCATATTACCTTTAAGTCCTTCCTCATTCTACAAAGTTTGATAAGAGCTGGCTAAGAACCACACACTCAGGAAGAGCCCTGGGTCCTCATCTTATCCAAGGGGAGGCCCTGGGGTCTCAGGTCCTGGGGGGCACTGGTTTTCCTAGTATCCACCTGGGAGCAAGGCTCACATACCTTCCAGCACTTGGAATCCCACTGCACCATCCAGGTTGATTGTGGGCAGCCTCTCCTCCAGGAACAAGGTGGCTTTCTCTAGCGCAGTCAGGATCAGGCCTGCCATGGTGCCCTGTGCAGTATCTGGCCATGGCAATGAAGAGGGGTGTGGTGGCAGGCCCAGCAGAAGGAGTAGAAGCAGCCAGAACCTCGCCATGAATGGCTTCCTTCTGGCGGACGGTCACACCCTGAAGTGCCAGGCACCCTCCCAGATCCTGTAAATATCTTGTTCCCACCTCTTCCTCCACCCCTCTCCCCTAGGAAGACTTGGTGACAAGTACCTGGGCAGGGCTGCAGGGGTCAGCCACAGGGCCATGGCCTGGTCAGGCCAGTTCTGAATATGAGCTTGCTGGTTGCCACCTGGGACAAGGAATCCACCTGACCTGAATCTTTGTGTACGGGTATATATGGGTGTGAGTTTGTGTGGGTGTATGTACTTGTAGGGGTGTGTGTGTGTGTGTGTGTGTGTGTGTGTGTGTGTGTGTGTCACACCACTGATATCATTGCATAGGATCCATTATTGATTTTTTTTCAAAACAAGGTTTCTCTGTGTAGTGCTGGCTGTCCTGGACTCCCTTTGTAGACCAAGCTGGCCTTGAATTCACAGAGATTCACCTGCCTCTGCCTCCCAAGGACTGGGATTAAAGGCATGCACCACCATGCTCGGCTCCCCATTCTTGATTTTTGAGGTACAGCCTGTGATTGGCCTGGAATTTGTGAAGTAATCAAGGCTGGCTGGTCAATGAGCCCCAGGGATCCTCCTGTCTCCATCATCCTGGTGCTGGGACTATGAGCACATGTCTTCATACTTGGCTTTTTATGTAGGTTCTGCGGGTTGAACCCAGGCTCTCATGCTTGTTCAACATGTCTTCCACTGACTGATCTGTCTCCCCAGCACCCTTATCTTCCTTGACCTACTTTTCCACTGCTGATCTGGCCATGGTGACTGAAGCTAAAAATTCAATGTTTGCCCCTGCCCTCAAGGTTTCACTGTGTGTCCCTGGCTGTCCTGGAACTCACTCTGTAGACCAAGCTGGCATCAAATTCAGAGATCTGCCTCCTTCTGCTTCCCAAGTGCTTGGATTAAAGGCATGTGCCACCATGCCCCACAAGATATTTTGTTTTAAATAAGTTTGGAACTAGCTCATTGCCAGGCATACTTGTGTTCACAAGCTTTCTCAGAGTGGCACTTAACCAGTAGAAACATAGCTCAAGTTATGAAGGTGTGGTGGTTTGAATAGGAATGGGCCCCCATGGGCTCATATGTTTCAAGGCTCGGTCCATAGGGAGTGGCACTATTAGGAGGTTTGGGTCTTGTTGGAGTAGGTGTAGCCTTGTTGGAGGAAGTGTGTCACTATGGAGGCCAGCTTTGAGGTCTTATATGCTCAACCTAGACCTGGTATGACAGTTTCCTTCTGCTGTTTGTGGATCAAGATGTAAAACTCTCAGCTCCTTCTCCAGCACCATGTCTGCCTGCATGCCACCATGTCACCATAATGATAATGGACTAAACCTCTGAAACTGTAAGCCAGCCCCAATTAAATGTTTTCCTTTTTAAGAGTTGCTGTGGTCGTGGTGTCTTTTCACAGCAATAGAAATTCTAATACAGAAGGTAAGCCACAAAGGTGGGTGTGGTGGAGCATGCTTGTAATCATAGTGCTTGGGAAGGTAAGAAAAGAGGGTCCAAGCCGGGCGTTGGTGGCGCACGCCTTTAATCCCAGCACTTGGGAGGCAGAGGTAGGCGGATCTCTGTGAGTTCGAGGCCAGCCTGGTCTACAATGTGAGTCTAGGACAGCCAGAGCTGTTATACAGAGAAACCCTGTCTCAAAAAACCAAAAAAAAAAAAAAAAAAAAAAAGAAAAGAGGGTCCACTGAAAATCTGGGAACAGCTTAGAATATACAGTAAGTTCAGGGCTAGCTAGAGCAACTTAATGATCCTGACTCAAAAAATTTAAAATATAACAGAGTACTAAGATGTAGATCAGTGGTACAGAGTCTAAGAAATAAAATATAATGGTCAATTTTCAAAATAAAAGCAGCAGGGTCAGCTTAGGTCCAATGATGGATAAACAGAAAACACTGGGCCCCTGCTAGCCTGCTACTAGCTATTATCATCCAAACTGTTAGTCTAAACTAGATGTTTAGAGTGGAAAACTACTAACAGCCAAGGTTTCCTAATGAGCTACAGACATGATAAGGTCATGTGCCTGATAAGCTTTAACATAAATGGGATATAAACCATAGATGAACCCATACATGGCTTTTGTTGAAGAAGGCACAACCACAATGAGACAAATGTAAGTGGCAGAGGGAAAGACAAGACTCAGACGGTACCCTCCTGATCATGCAGCCAATAAAGAAACTGAATGTCTTAGTCACTGTTCTATTGATGTGGATAGCCATCATGGCAGGGCAACTCTTCTAAAAGAAAGCATTTGATTGGGGCTTGCTTACAGTTCAGAGGTTGTCTTAGTCAGGGTTTTATTGCTGTGATGAAACGCCATGACCAAAAAGCAAGTTGCGGAGGAAAGGGTTTATTTGGATTACACTTCCAGATCAGAATCCATTATTGGAGGAAGTCAAGGCAGGAACTCAAGCAGGGCTGGAACCTGGAGGCAGGAGCTGATGCAGAGGCCATGGAGGAGTGCTGCTTATTGGCTTGCTCATGACTTGCTCTGTCTGCCTTAATATAGAACCCAGGACCACCAGCCCGGGGATGGCACCACCCACAATGGGCTGGGTCCTCCCTCATTGATCACTAATTGAGAAAAAGCCTTACAGCTGGATCTCAGGAAGGCATTTCCTCAACTGAGGCTCCTTTCTCTGGGGCGACTCTAGTCTGTGTCAGGTTGACACACAAGACTAGCTGGTACAGAGGTTTAGTTCCTTATCCTATGACTCTGGCATCTCCAACATTCTGGGCTCTTTAACACAAGCTGGACTTCACCTTCACAGCTTCATGGAATGGTCTCTCTGAGTGTATATGCAGGGACACCCTTGATTCATGCCTGGCCTCAGTGGCTTTCCTTGGCTGTGATGGGAGATTCCACAACCCCTTTCTTGTATCCTTGAGGGTACCTCTCCTTCATTCCATTTAGCTCCAGGCTTTTCTTTAAATTTATTTATCACCTTGAGCGCTGGACTTGGCTCCAACATCACACTTCCTGGTGCTCCTAATCTCAAGCTGTACATTTTGTATTTTTCCTTGCTCAGCTTGCTCTTTTTCATCCATAGCTGTGTAAGAGTGACTACTAATAATCGCATGACACAGTCAATACTAGGCTGTCTTGAAATCTCCTCTGATAATACCATTAATCTAAAACTCTTCAATTTAGCCTCAGACAGTTTTTTTCAGACAAGGGAGGAAAGCAGCCACGTTTTTCACCAGAATATCCTAAGAATGGTCTCCAGGCCCCTTACTAATAGTCTTCTCCTTTGAAACCTCTTGAGTCAGGCCCCCACAGTTCAAATCACCCTCAGCACCACTGTCTTCCATGTTCCTACTAGTATGGCCTATAAAGCCCCACTTTTTCTGCTGCTTTACTAATCCAAAGTCCACATTCCACCAATAAGCAGTATGGTCAGGCTTGTCACATCAATACCCCACTCCTGGTATCAACTTCTGTCTTAGTCAGTGTTCTAATGCTGTGAGAGACACCATTGTAGGGGTTGATAGATTAATATAAGTTAGATTTAGTGAATATCTAGGTTTCTGATACAGTCTCTTAATCTGGGGCATGAAGATCAATTTGGCTGTGAGCAATTAGCTTATCAGCTTATCGATGAAGTCACGTGAAACGAGGGGAGTCTCTTTGGACTGAAAAACAAGGTTGAAGCCAGGTGAAACAAGTAAGGACTTTATGACTTGGCATTGTTTTCAACTATTAAAGGGGCAGCAGAGCCCAAATTAAGCTGAAGCAGGTGGAACAAGGAGCGATCCTATTTAAGGACAAGTGGATGAGCCTGGGAGGTCGTGCTAAGGGCCCCCGATATTAGAGGGCTCCGAGAGTACTGCTGGAGAAAGTGCTGGTAGACCAATGGCCAGATCTCCCTGAGGCAAAGGAAGCTGGTGAGCAGAGAAAGCCTCAACAAGACAGCAAAATGCCAAGGACTAAACCCTGTGGCTCAGCTCTTGCCTAGAGGGGTTTGACCTGTACGAACAGTGGCTTGAACGGAACTGTGGCCAGCTTTAAAGACTGAGGCAGAGCGGCAGAGTTGCTGATACGAAGGAAATAAGTTGGCCTAAAGACGGCTGAGGTCTCCCAGAGAGAAGAAAGCCTCAAGCCTTATTTAAAGTGAGACTGCCATAGCCAATTTACCCTGACAAACCTGCGTCTGAGATATTCCAGAAGAAAGGACTGCTAAGTGCATTAAAGAGTCTACCCTCGAGACTGGTTTCCTGGCGACTGAGGACCTGCCCCAGAGACTGTATCCTTATCAATAGGTTCAGTGGTTAGTTCTTAGGGGTTGTAGGAATTTATAGAAATAGTAGTAAGTAAGTGTATTTGTTATAAGTGAATATAGTTATTAATAAATGTTTAATAATTAAAGAGTATGGTATCACACCATGACCATGGAAACTCTTATAAAGAAAATATTTAATTGAGGCTGGCCTACAGTTTCAGAGGCTTAGTCCATTATCATCTTGGTGGGGAGCATGGTGGCATGTAGGCAGACATGGTGTTGGAGTAACAGAGATCTGCATCTGGATCTACAGGCAGCAAGAAGAGAGAGACACTGGGTCTGGCTTGGGCTTCTGAAACCCCAAAGCCCACCTCTAGTGACATACTTCCACCAACAAGGCCACACCTCCTAATCCTTCTCAAGTAGTGTCACTCTTTAATGACTAAGCATTCAAATATATGAGCCTATGGGGGCCATTCTTTCTCAAACCACCACAGGGAGGAACAGGCTTGTGTTAGGATTATGAAAACTGTTTTCTTTGTTCAGTCAGCATGCCAGCCAATCTTGGCTGAGTTTGTCCAGTTTTGCAAAGTCATAAACTACCTTGCTTTTGCTACTCTGAAATCTCCAGTGCTCTTATTATGAAGTGAGAGTCCACAATTCTCATGGCAGCACTTCTCTAGTGGGGAAAAACACCAACCCTAGAGGACATGGTACTACCAGTCTCTTATGCATCTCCTTCTCTCTCCCTTTCTTATTGCCCATACTTAAATCTATACTAAAAGTTTTTCTTAGCCAGGCATGGTGGCACACGCGTTTAATCTCAGCACTCACTCAGGAGTCAGAGGTGGGGTGGATCTCTGTGAGTTCAAGGCCAGCCAGGGCTATAGAGTGAGACAGGACAGCCAGGGCTACACAGAGAAACCCTGTCTGGAAAAACCTACACAAACAAACAACCCCCCCCCCAGATTAAAAAAAAGTTTTTCTTTTTCTTCATTTTTTTTTTGAGTCAGGGTTTCTTCTGTGTAGTTTAGGCTGTCCCTCTGCCTCTTGAGTGCTGGGACTAAAGACATGAGCCACCAAGGTCCAGCTTTAAAAGTTTTCTTAATAAATGTCAACTCTTACTGACTCATCCTGAAATTCTTTTCAAGAACCCTAGCTTTATCTGATAAATTTCTGAGGAGAGCTGTGTCTCCCTCTGCTGCCCATGGGTTGCAGCTTCCCCCAGTCCATGCAGTCTATCTAGCCAGGGAGCCTCAAGGGACCTGGGTAGTGACCACTCTGCCCAGAGTATGGGTCTACCATCCTCTCACATTATCCTGGAGGTAGTTAATATTGTCTGCCAACCTGATAGGATCCACAATCACATGGAAAACAAACCATGGGGTATCTTTTTGAGGGAGTTTCTAGATTTTGTTAACTGACTGTGGAGAGGCACCCTAGCTGAGGGCTGCACCCTTCCATGGGTTGGGATCCTGGGATCCTGGATTGAATAAAAAGGAGGAAGTGAGTTGGGCTCCAGGATTTATAGCTCTCTGCTTTCTGGCTGTGAACACAATATGGCCAGCTGTCTCCTACTCCCTACTGTGATAGGCTATAACATCAAACTATGAGCCAGAATAAACAAGACTTAAGAAAAATCACTATATGGGGCTGGAGTGAGCAGTTAAGAACAGGTACTGCTCTTACAGAGGACCTGAATTGGGTCCCCAGCATCCACATCTGGTGGCTCACAACTGTAGCTCCAACTCTGAAGAATCCAACGCTCTCTTCTGGCCTCCATAGGCACCTGCACTTACATACACATACCTGTTCAGACACACAATTCAAAAGGAAAGGAGTATTTCTAAATTCACTATGTGAAAGCATGTTTCAGCTGATCTTTGCCCTCAAGGAAGCACAGATCAGAAAGATACTGAGATCCCTTCTCAGTACAGACAGCAGGACTTTAGCAGGAAAACAACAGATTCTGGCAAAGATGGACACGGTGGGAAATCTTATTACTGCTGGGGAAGTCAGCATGTAGGGCCTCAAACAACTAAAATAGAATTTCCATATGATTCAGCTACACCACTTCTGGAACTTAGCCAGCCACAGAGATACCTGTACACCGTTGTTTATTGGACCATTTATAGTAGACAAGATATGGAACCAGTCTAGATGGCCCCCAGTAGATGAGTTGATAAAGAAAACATGGGGCATGTGCACAATGAGGGACTCTTTTGCAGCGGATGACAGGATTTCAGGTAACCTGGGCTGGCCTGGAACTTGATATGTAGCTAAAGCTGGACTTGACTTCCTGACCCTCTTGCCTCTACCTCTTGAGTGCTGGAATTACAGGTGTAGGTCACCATGTCTGGTTTGTACACTGGAGTTTTATTCAGTCATAAAGAGTAGTGAAATCATGCCTATGGAGACTATTAAGAATGATGACTAATATCTAAGTGTGCTGCATATGTGCACAGAGCTGTCACAATAAGCTGGGGAGATGGCTCAGCCGTCAACCCAGGTCGGTTCCCAGCACCTACGTAGAAGTTCACAAACATCCACAACTCCAATTCCAGGGGATGTAGCACCCTCTCTGACCTCTGTAGGCACACACTGCACATACATACATGCAGGCAAGCACACACACACACACTAAAAAATGTCATAATAGAATGTAGTGACTTCATGTAACTAATACACACTAATAAAAAAATCTGTGGCTTTTATTATCTTTTAAAATTTCTTTCTGTTTTTCATTTCATTTATCTAGTTAATTTAAAAAGATTTATTTATGCATTTATGTGTGTCTTTATGAGTATATGCATGTGTGAGCTTACAGGTACTCCTGGCCAAGAAGGCACCGAGTGTCTTCCTGTATAACTCATTGCCTATTCTTTTCTCCCTAAACTTGAGTCTCATGTTTTCCCTTATAAGCTGGAAGCCAACAAGCCTTAGTGATCTTCCTGTCTCTGGCCCCTCATAGCTGAGATTATAGGCTTGGGGGTGATGCCTAGCTTGTTACATGGACATTAGGATCTGAACTCCTGTCCTTATGATCTCAAGCAAGAGCTCTTAACTGCTGAGCTATTTCTCCAGCCCCTTATTTATTTTTTAAGATCTGATCTTAATGGGGTTGGAGATATGGCTCAGCAGTTAAGAGCACTGGCTGCTCTTCCAAAGTACCTGGGTTCAAACTCCGCACCCACATGGCAGTTCACAGCTGTCTGTAATTGCCCGGCTTAGCAGCACTCGGAGGCAGAGGCAGGTGGATCTTTGAGTTCAATGACAGCCTAGGTTACAAAGTGAGCCCAGGACAGGGTTACACAGAGAAACTGTAGTCTCAATGCAGCTTCTGCTGCAGTCTCAATCAAAGCAGCCACAACAGCGATCAATCCAAGTAGTCCAGAAGTGACACTTCCCCCCAGAAGTGTCAGTGCAG
This sequence comes from Lophiomys imhausi, assembly GCA_907164525.1. NCBI lineage: Eukaryota > Metazoa > Chordata > Mammalia > Rodentia > Muridae > Lophiomys > Lophiomys imhausi. The sequence continues at coordinate 5,174,414 of CAJQZJ010031764.1, forward strand.
TCCCTGAGCAGCACCTGCAAAAGCTTTTATCAGCATGCTGATAGAGTTGTCAGTGCCCGCTTTCTCACGCCAGCCTGTGAGGCTGGAGCAGTCAAAATGGAGCTCCTGGTGCTCCTGACAGAATGCCATGATGCTGACTTGGGAGCTGTCCTGCCTCAGCCTGCTGCGGACTGGGGTGCTGTCCACGGTGATGACATCTTTCCTGCCTCAGTCCACCACTATCAAGGGATCTGTCCACAGAGGCAGCACCTCCTCTCCACTCTCTGTCAGCTATTCATGCTAGTGGAAAGACTTCTCTGACATGGACTCCCTTTGTAATCTTGGCAACTTTGTAAACTTTGTAAACCCTCAAGGTGGGAAAGTGAGCAGACCCTATCTAAGGAACTCCAGCAGCTCAGCCTCCCCCAGACCTCTCTGTCATAACATTTCCAGCCTCTGTATCTGTCACAAAGGTTATGGCCAGGCCCACAATAGGACCCATCCCAGATTATGCTAATTTAAGGTGAAAAGTCTGAACAAAGAACCCACTAATCCCAGCACAGGAAAGCCCACCAATCCCTGAGCTCTCCAAGCTCAGGACTTGAAAGTCCACCAATCCTCACTCTGGAAATCCCTACCCTAGAAAGCTCTGCCCACTAAGAAATCCTAAATAAGCCTTGTACTTTGCTCAATTTCCTGCTGCCCTCTCCTGGGAGCAGGGGCAGCCACATCCTGGATTCATCCCTCCTAACCCCAGACCCTCCAATAAATCTCTCTATGAGATTTGCTGCCTGCTGAGACTCTGTCATCAGAAGAAGCCAAGAACTCAAGAAGCAATGGAGAGAAGGAGCGAAGGAGTGAGGCTCAGGATCCAATGCTCCTCAGCTCAGCTGGGATTGGGAAACCCTCCCCTGTGAGCTTCAGTGTCTCTGCTGAGGAAACCTCCTCTCAGAGCTGTGTGGTTCCTGGGCTCCCATGCCTCTGGATGCCCTTTCACTGGGACACTGTCCCACCTAAAAGAGCTGTGTGGTTCCTGGGCTTAAGAGTCCCAGGATTCCTTCCTTAGAACTGTAATACTTTCACTGGGGATGATACCTTCTCCCCCCAGAGCTGTGTGGTTCCTGGGCTCATGAGTCCCAGGATACCTTCCCATCTGTGCAGGCTAAATGTTAACAGAAACTCTGCCTCAAAAAACAAAAACAAAAAACAAAACAAACAAACAAAAAAGATCTGGTCTTAAGCTGTCGGGGCAGGCTTGAACTCTCTATGGAGTTGAGTATGACCTTGAGCTCACGATCTTTCTGCCCCTCCTCCGCAGTGCTAGGGTCACAGGCTTGTGTTATCATGCCTGGCTCCTCTTTTATATTTGACATGTATGCATACTCTTAACAAATGAAGAGATAAACATTTGGCTTAACAAATTTTCTCACTGGAAGGTACCTCGGCTAAATGGAACATGATCATTCAGAGGCCCTATGGGTGCTTTCCTTCTACAACAAAAAATCAGTTTCCTAGCCATGACCTCCTCAGGGAATGGCCTTTTCCTCAGCATAACTAGGAAATTCATCCAAATTATTTTTACTTATTTAGTGTATGTATGTTGGGGGTGGGGTGGGCTGTGTGTGTCATAGAGTGAGTGTGAAGGTCATTTGGTTCTCTCCTTCCTTCGTGTGGGTTCTTGAGATGGAACTCTATCTTGGCAGCAAGCACCTTTACCTGAAGAAACTTCTCATCAGCCTCTCATCCAAAGTTTTATCTCATTTGTTAGATTATTACAGGCACTAGTAGAGAAATGGAAGGCAGAAACAAAGAGAGGCTTGGCCTGATCTTAGCCAGGATCATGTTCATGGCGAGGGAGCATTTTTGTTACCCATGTGTGCGGATGGCCAAGATGCCCACCAAGATGGGATATGTCCTCTCATAGGGGTGGAAATGACTTCGTATTACCCAAGGGAAGCAGGGAAGTGTACTCTTTCAGCAGGAAACTATCATCATTATAGTTTGAAATTTACCTCAGAGCTCTGAAAAGAAGTTCTTAGACTCCAATAAAGGAACAGCTTTACTTTCATAGGGAAAAAACACAGTTCAGGGAACTTGACAGGGCTATATGTTCTACTAATTCTTGGGTTCCTTACTCAGTTCTCAAGGGCCGCCTATCCTTTCCAGGCTCCGCCCCTCCGTTCAGACCCCGCCCCCACCTTCCAGATCCTCCACCTTTTCTTCCAGACCCTGATTTATCCAAGGCCCCGCCTCCTACTTTACAGAGGAGGGTTCACCATCCCACAGCAGGACCTGGGTCTGCGGCTGCGCACAGCAAGGCTTGCAGGTCCGTCACGTGCCGGCCAACATGGCGGCGTCCTGCGTGGCTCTTCTGGCTCTGGCGCTGCTGCTGCCGGTGCTGCTTTTGGGCGCGTGGAAGCGTGGGCGGCAGGCGGGCAGGGCCCGGCACGTGGTCGTCCTGGTGCTGGGCGACGTGGGCCGCAGCCCCCGCATGCAGTACCACGCGCTGTCATTGGCCCAGAGCGGCTTCTCGGTGACGCTGCTGGGGTTCTACAGTGAGTGGTGGGGACCTGTAAGGGAGGCTCAGCCAGGAGCCCTGTTGTGGCGCGGAGGCGGGAGCGACTGTGCTCCTCTCCTGCCAGTTCTGGCCTGGACCGCTTACTTTCTGTTGTTAGAGGGCAGTCTGCGTCTGCCGTCGTTTGCCATACGTGAGGACTACAAAGAGATCGGTTGCAAGGTCTCAATTCTCGTAGGTCGTGCAGAGATTGGGGCTGGAACCTTGGTGTGTAATACCTCAGTGCTGGTCACTACTTCCTGGTGCTGTCTTTGTCACCGAGTTGACAGGCCGTATGTTTCTTTACACCCCTCATCCAGCTGCAGAGCTTTTCTAGCTGGGGATGTTTCTCTTGTTCCCTAAGGTGCACACAGAAGTGTCCACGCCTTAATTATGCCCCATGTTGATGATTTTGCAGGGGTTCACTCTATACAGCTTCTAGCTAGTCTAGGCCTCACTATGTAGACCAGAGTTTCCTTGAACTCACAGAGATCCCCTGCCTCTGCTTTTAGAGTGCTGGGTCTAAAGGCGTACAGTACTAAGCCCTGCAGGTGTCCAACCTTTTGACACAGTAATATGAAATCTACCAGCATATCAGAGGTGTTCATAGCTATTCTTGTACACACGCTGGGCTCCTCAAATTGGACACACCCGCGAATTTAGGGGTGACCCAGCGCCATGTAAGGGAAAGTTGGAATAGCTGTTATTGGTCTGTGGAGTGCTATCCTAGGGCTTGGGTGGAGTGGGACTGACCCAGACTGTGCCATCCAGGAGTCTACTCTTCAATTTAATTGAGTCCCTATTGCATGCCAGTCATCAAATTAAAGAAGGTGGATATGATGAATGCCCTTCGGGGGTATTCTAGTAGAACACAAAGTGACCTCATTTTCTATTCTGGCTACTAGGGACCAGAGAGGTTTTGGTAAGTGTTATTGTCCCTTCACCTTATTTATTTAAGACAGGGAGTTGCTTTGTAGCACCATGTGAACACCTTATCCTTCCAAGCACAGGAATTACAGATGTGAAGGCACACATCCATCGGACTGTAACGTCGATGGCTGCTTCTGATACCTGATACATGGCACCTTTGCATTTGCAGACTCCAAACCTCGAGATGAGCTCTTGCAGAGTGATAGGATTCAGACTGTGAAGTTGACAGAGCTGCAGGGTCTGGGAGGTAGGACCAGGCAACTCCAGGTTCCTGGCTAGGGGTAGGTGGGCTGGAGGGGTGGTTGTGTATTGGGAAGATGAGGGGACTAGCAGACTGCCAAAAAGCTCCTTTGCGGAGATGGGTGTTTTCTGACTTGCAGCTGGGCCCCGAATTCTGCAGTATGGAGTCAAAGTTGTATTTCAGGCAGGGTGCTTGTTATGGAAGTTGATGTACACAGATCCTGCAGCCTACATCTTCCTCCAGGTACGTGCCAGCCACTGCCTCCTTCTGTGAGATTCACTGTTAGAAGTTCACTTGCTGGCCTTTTAAAAATATGCACAAATTGGGTTGTGGGTGTGGCTCAGTGAGGTTCTGGATTTGATATCCAGTCCACACACAAAATGCACAAGTTATTAAATATATTGAATACTTCTGTGTGCATAATATATATAATAACCACAGCATGCATATATATATATGTATATACATATATATATATATAAACTGTGGTTACTTATACAAGACTGGCACAGCATCTAGCCTGCCAACATTCTAGCATGGACAGGGGAGGAATTCATAGGGGTACCATCCCCAGCTGAGGAGCTGTTGACAGTTAATGATTGTTGGGGTGGGGGTCATTTTTCTTCCCCAGTGTATCCCACTAGTAAAATGCCCATTCTGTAGTAAATAACTCCACACCTATGTTTGTAGAAGCAACTCTAATTAAACTCAGTCACTAAAGGAAAAAAAAAAGATGAAAATAGGAGGGGACTACTTGGGAAGAAAAAAAGGGTACAGAGGGATTATTGAAAGGTTGGGAGGAGACTGAGAAAGGGTAATGGAAGAGTGATCAAAATACACTATATGTATACAATTGTGAAATTGTCAGATAATAAATACAATAATATTAAGAATCAAATAAGCATGAGGGTAGAGGTTGCCGGAGAAATGGCTGAGTACTTAAGATCCCTTACTGTTCTTGTAGAGGACCTGGGTTTAGTTCCCAGCAACTACAATAGGAGCTTACAGCTGTCTGTAACTGAGTTCCAGGGGATCCAACACCTTCTTCTGGTCCTCATGCTTGTGTGGCAAATTCTTTACCTACTGAACCATCTCCTTAACTCAAGTGCTCTTGATTGTGGGTCATTTGGGGGCTTTCAGATCTGGCAGTTTGGCTTCTTCATTTCCTTCTGCCCATTGACTGATGAGAGCCTTGTAGATCATGGTTTCTTTGCTGTGTGGTCATTCCTCTTCAGTAGGGCTCCGTGGGCCATGGTCTGTGCTTCCTCCACTGACTCTGAGTCTTTCTTTCCTAGAACCCTCCAGGTCTGCCTGCCATTGCCATCTGTTGGCTTGTGGGCTGCATTTGTGGGAGCAAACTGGTCATCGACTGGCACAACTACGGCTACTCCATCATGGGCTTGGTGCATGGCCCCCGGCACCCCATTGTGCTGCTGGCCAAATGGTGAGAGGGTATGAATAGTTCTCCCTGGTTCCTCATTAGAGTGGGTGGAAGAGAAGGGCTTGGGTTGCAGGCTGGATCTGGAGCACAGTCCTTGGTTGTACTCTGATCCTGTCAGTAGGATTGCCCTATCTCATTGTGTGTTCTAGCTCTGGGGGTCAGCTATCTGTGCCCTTTCCCTTTCCCTGCTGGGATTGGTTGTTGTTCGTGGGACCAGTAGACCAGGCAGCTCCTGACTGTCACAGAGCACCAGCTTCATGCCAGGCTTTAGGCCAGGCCAGTGTCTCCACTCTGTCTCCATCACCCCTAGATATGGTATACTCAGAGATCTGCCTGCCTATGCCTCCCAAGAAGGCCACCATCAGTTAGCAATCCTACTTTTGTGTATTTTTTAATAATTAATTTTTTCTGGTTTGTTGTATTTTTTAATGACTTTGTTTTCAAAAAAACAAAACGAAACAAAACAGTTGGGCAGTGGTGCACAAGCTTTTAATCCCATTACTTGGGAGGCAGATGCAGGCAGATCTCCAAAATCTGAGCCTATTTATACAGAGAAACCCTGTCTCAAAAAACAAACAAAAAATTTACTTTATTTTATATATGGATGCTTTTTTTTTTTTTTTTGCTTGTATGTTTGTCTGTGTACCATGTGTTTGTCTGGTGCTTGTGGAGGACAGAAGAGGGCATCAGATCCCCTGGGATTGGACTATAGATGGTTGTGAGGTGCCATGTGGGTGCAAGGAATTGAACCCTAGTCCTGTGGAAGGGCCCCTAAATTTGTTTTTTGAATCTCATTTATTGTAGACTGGTTTTGATCTGCCTCTCATGTGTTGGGATTACAGGTGTGCACTACCATACTTTTTTTATGTTGTGCTGGGGATGGAACTCAGGACTCTGATGCATTATGGGCCATCAGCTGGGCTATCCTAACACACACACACACACACACACACACACACACACACACACACACACACACACACACGAGACAGTGTCACTCATAGACTGTCCTCAAACTCCCTGAGTATCACAGAATGACCTTGAACTTCTGATCCTCCTGCCTTTTTCTCCTGAGTGTTTGGATAGACTTGCACTTCCATGCCCCATTTTTTAGCACTAGAGGTAGAACCAGGGCCTTGAGCTTGCCAGGCAAGCACTCCACCAGCGGAGCCATATTCCAGCCTGCAGCTTAGTAACCCTGACTTGCTCTCCCTCTTCCTCGTTCTCTTGGGATGAAGCCTCACTGGCACTAAACTCTTTTCATACCACAGAGAGAGAGAGAGAGAGAGAGAGAGAGAGAGAGAGAGAGAGAGAGAGAGAGAGAGAGAAACTGCAGCCCTGAAGGTCCAGGATGGCTGAGACTTGATTAAATGGCCCTCATTGGGTTTCTCCTCTTTACTGCATGAGACTGCAGTTGTGGGGACTGTTTCCTTTTAAAGTAACTGTGTATAAGCTGAACGGTGAGAGGAAAGGAAGATTTGAAAGAATAACTTATCAGGAGCTCCTGGCACCATTCTGACAGGTTCAAAGGGCCCTAGCTCTGCAGCTTTTCCAGTACCTGGTGGTATCAAGTCATATGGAGGTTGGGGTGGCATCTACGCTCATCCCAGGGTTCTGTGCTGATTGCCAAGACGTTTTGTAGGTATGAGAAGTTCTTTGGGCGCCTGTCCCACCTGAACCTGTGTGTGACCAACGCCATGCGGGAGGACCTGGCAGAGAACTGGTGTGTCAGGTATGCAGGGCCTGGCATGCCCATCACCTGTGTATTTTCAGAGCTGCAGCACCTGCTGTGTTGTGTTGAAGGATTCATACCCTGGGAGGTGGTTACTGGTTTTGAGAAGCCCCAGGAGGAGGGAGTAGACTTTCTTTTCCTCCCAGCTGTGTGGACTGGGACATTTTGGTGCTAAATAGCTGCAGTATTCTAAGGAATTCTCAAGTTTCTTGTCTCTTGGATTTCTCCAAGCTCCCATGCTTTCTGGGATACTGCTGTGTCCTCTTGCTTAGATTTTTCTCTGTCTACTCCCATCTCACATCAGGGCTGTGACTGTCTACGACAAGCCAGCATCTTTCTTTAAGGAGACACCCCTGGACCTGCAGCATGAGCTTTTCATGAAGTTGAGCCGCATGTACTCTGCTTTCCAGACCTGGTATGTCTCCCTTCTCTCTGCTGTCCTGGTCTCCTGTAGACCTGTGGATCCACTCATCCAGAGGCAGCCAGCTAAGGTTGCAGCCTGCCACCTATCATAAAAAAAGGTTTTATTGAAACGTACCAGTTCTCACCTCTTTGTTGCTGGTGGCTGCTGGAAGCCTGGTGTAGTGGTTAATGTCTATAACCCCGCATCTGGGAGGCTGAGGCAGGAGGATTGTTTTAAGTTTAAGGCCAGCCTGGACTACATAGCAAGCCCTTATGTTACCTTAAAAACAGTGGCTGCTTCCAAATTGCAGCAGTGGAACTGGGTTTCACAACAGTCTATGGCCCACAAAGCCTGAAGTATCTACTCTCTGGCCCTTTAAGAAAATGTCCGCTGCTGGGCGTGGTGGCACATGCCTTTAATCCCAGCCCTCGGGAGGCAGAGGCAGGAGGATCTCTGTGAGTTCAAAGCTAGCCTGGTCTACAGAGTGAGTCCAGGACAGCCAGAGCTGTTAGAGAAACCTTGTCTTGAAAAACCAAAAAAAGAAAGGAAAGAGAGAGAGAGAGAGAGAGAGAGAGAGATACCTGCCATGTGCTACCTTGTCCTGCTGCCGGGGGGCTGGGGACCTGAATTTCCCTGGTATCTCACTGGCACCTGTTATAGCTGTGCCCATGTCCGCTGTGTGCTCCAAGGAACCAAGCACTGGGGTGCTAAGCAGGGGCAGTGGGGGCCCTGTGGAGGTGGCACCGAGGTGGAGTGGGTGTCCCTCCTGTAACCTCAGTGCCGGCAACCAAAGTCTGTGAGGTCAGTGGGGTGCCAGCATGGCTGGGAGTCTGTGGCCTCCTGCAGTTCTTGTGCCACAGTGTCTAGTATTTTATCTTTTTCCTTTGATTCTTCAGCTCAGAGCCCTCAGACCCCAACATGGAGAGGTCGGCCTTCACTGAGAAGGACTGTCAGAGTGGAGTGGTGAGGCGTCTGCATGGGAGGCCAGCACTGCTTGTGAGCAGCACTAGCTGGACAGGTGTGCCTCCCCCAGCACCTGGGGTGTGTGCCCAGCATCTGGGGTGTGTGCCCAACACCTGGGGGGTGTGCTCCAGCACCTGGGATGTGTGCTCCAGCACCTGGAGTGTGTGGCCAGCACCTGGGTGTATGCCCAGCACCTGGGGTGTGTGTCCCAGCACCTGGAGTGTGTGGCCAGCACCTGGGGTGTGTGCCCAGCATCTGGAGTGTGGGCACAGCCTGTGTGCTCCAGCTTGTATGCCTAGTTTGCTTTGGGCTCCAGGGATGGGTGTATGAATAGGGTGGGAAGTTGGGAGGCCGCCCATGAGCTCTCTCTCTTCTCTCCCTGTAGAGGACGAGGACTTCTCCATCCTGCTGGGAGCATTAGAAAGTAGGTGTGACTGCATCAGCAGCTTAGAGCTTTTCAGGGGCTGCTGGCAGGCACTTACCTGGCCTTTTGTGGCAGCCTTCATGTGGTCTGCCCCTGGTGTCATGGGTGGGCCAGCTTGAGACAGATGGGAGGTATGGGAAGCTTATTCCTCTTACAGTCTGAATGTGTCTGGAGCCTTGTAGTCCCCTGGGGAGCAGCCTCCTCACTTCACTTACCATCTTATTTTCTTCTGGTTGTTGTGTCTTTTTTAAAAACAGAGTTTGAGCAGCTAACAGTCAGTGGACACAGCCTTCCTTCCCTTGTCTGTGTGATCACAGGTACTGATGGGAACACTGCGTCATGGTTTTAGAAGGGCGGGGTGGTGGAAGAATGGGCACGTGGCCTTTACAGAACATCTCTGAGAGCACTGTCTCGTTAATCAGCACCTCAATTCTCAAGGGTAGTTTCTCTTCCTCCCCAAGGCCTTGCCCATGCTAGGCAAGTGCTCTAACACCCAGCTATATCATGTGTAGAGACAGGGTCTTACAAGTTGTCCAGGTTGGCCTTGAACCCACTCTGTATCCAGGCAGGCCTTGATATACTAACCTGCCTCAGCCTCCCAAGTAGCTAGGACAGGCCTGTGTTACCAGGCGTTTGCGGTAGTGTTTCTACATCCACGTGATACATAGGGACTCAGGAGTTCAGATCTCCATCTGGGATGGTACTCCTTAGACCAGTGGATCTCCAGCCTATGTGCTTTAGAAGCAGCGTGTCCTCTGTTCAATCACAGGGTTAGGCAGCCACCTCCCCTGCTCCCTCCCAGCCATGTTCCCATGTGACCCTGTGGGGACCCTGGCATGCTAAGGAAGGACAGTCACTGTGTCACTTGGTGCAGGTGGAGATGCTGTGTCCATCATGTTGGTTCCCTAACATTTGTCCTAGACCCCTGTGCCATCTGCAGCCCTATGCCGGCTGGCTGGGTGGGGTGTGCTTAGCATCCTGGCCATGGGATGCCAGGGCCTGATGGGGCCCCTGGTGGTTGTGATTCTGGGAAAGGGTTGTCAAGTGCCAGCTGGAGCAGGACCTGTCTGGTGGCAGTGATGGAGAGTGACCATGGTAGTGACTTTTCTTCTCTGTGAAGGGAAGGGGCCTCTCAGAGAACACTACCGCCACCTCATCAGCCAGAAGCACCTCCAGCATGTCCAGTTCTGCACCCCATGGCTGGAGGCCGAGGACTATCCACTGCTTCTAGGTGAGAGGGCCGGCTCCGGGGAAGACAGGGCCACACTATCCCACAAGGGCACACAGGGAAGGTGTTACCAACCTCTGTTTTGCCCTGTAATCTTTGAGACAGGATCTGTGTAGCCCAGGGTAGCCTTGAGTTAGCAGCAGGGCCTCATGCCTTAGCCCTGAATGCTGGGATTATAGGTGCGCACCACTGTGTCTGGGTTTTTTGTTTTTCCCTTTAAGATTTCACTGTAACTGGGCATGGTGGCACATACCTTTAATCCCAGCACTTGAGAGGCAGAGGCGGGCAGATTTCTGTGAGCTTGAGGCCAGCCTGGTCTATAAAGTGAGTCCAGGATAGCCATGGCTATACAGAGAAACCCTGTCTTGAAAAACAAACAAATAAAACAAAACAAAAAACGATTTCACTGTATAGTTCAAGTTAGCCTTGAACTTGTACAATCCTCCTGTCTCAGCTTCCCCGCTGTTGGACTTATATAGTGATCCATCCAGCTAGACCTGAGTTTTGCTGGATTTGTTGTAGATTTGGTTTGATTTTTTTTTCAATCTTTGTTTCAGAGTTTTTGTTTTTTTGAGACCAAGTTTCTGTACACCAGGATGACCTTGAGCTCAGAGAGATCTAGCTGCCTCTGCCTCCCAAGTGCTGGGATTAAAGGCATGTGCCACAACGCCCAGCTTGCCTCACATATTTAATCTTGAGTACTTTTTAAAATTATTCTGGCAAAGTACATATAACAAAGTTTGCCACTTTATCTCATCATTATTTGTTGTATGTGTGGGTGGACAGGGGATGACACATTTGTGTCATGGCAAGTATGTGGTGATCAGAGGACAGCTTCGAGGAGTTGGCTCTCCTTTCCACTATGGGGTCCCGGAGTGGAACTCAGGTTGTCAGGCTTGGCAGCAAGCTCCTTCACCTGATAAGTCATCTTGCTAGCCCTCTTCTAGTCATTTTTAAGTGGTCACTGGGTAGTGTTCTTGACAAAGCCGAATGAACGACAACCATAGCCGGAAACATCACAGTAACTGCCTGGGAGTTTTCTCTTTGAAAATGAATTATGGCTAAGTAGAAACAATAGATTAACACAAGTAGAAACAAAAACAAACGTTAATCATTAGGTAGTGTGACAGGACCCACTGGTCAACCATGTTTTTGCCTCTATTAGGCTGCCTGGCTTTTTGGTCAGCTTATGCCACTTGTGTTTGGGGACAGTCTTAGGGACAGCTTCTGATTTCCACTTCTTGTCTAGGGGCCACCACTGCATAGGTCTGGGAGAATGTGTCCTAGTGTTTTACTGTCTCTGCAGGGTCAGCGGACCTGGGTGTCTGTCTACATATGTCTTCCAGTGGTCTGGACCTGCCCATGAAGGTGGTGGACATGTTTGGGTGCTGCTTGCCAGTGTGTGCTATGAACTTCAAGTGGTAGGAGCAGATACTGAGCCTTCCTTGGGACATATTCTAGATCAGCAGCTAGCAGCTGGGGGCCTGTGGATCCACTGAGCCCTAGAACATCCACACCATGGTGTATCCACATTATGCCAGTCACCCAGATGTAAAATGTAGTTGGGGGTGGGGAGTATTAGGACATGCCTGCAGTCTGGAGGCAGAAGCATGAGGATCCCTGAGCTTGAAACCAACTTGTGCTACACAAGGAGTTCCTGTCTCAGGGAACAATTGTAGCAAGGAGTATGTTGACTGTGTTGGTATTAACATGTAGCTTCCTGCTTATCCCTGTTCCATTGATGGGATATAAAATGTCATCCAGAGAGGATGTGAAGCACAGAGTTAGATTCATGTCATCATGTGCAAATACAGCAGTTTACATGAGGGACTTGGGCATCTGTGGATATACAGGGGCTCCAGGAATGAGTCCTGCACAGATGGAGGGACGGGGATGGCTGGAGTTTGCTCATGGTCAGCATTCTACTCAGGATCATGCCTTGGGAAGGGAAAGGTGGCCAGTGTCGCTTGTAGTTGCCTTGTTTTACATCTCTATTCTGTGGCTGAATTCTCATAACTGGATAGGAATTTTCCACACTAATGCAGTTCTGGGACTTCACTGTCCCTGGCCAGGTTGGATGTAAGCATGGAGACTGCAGTTTATAGCTAGGGACTGGCCTCTGGGTGGCAAGTTCAGGATGTGAAACCCTTGTGTGAGCCAAGTTCAGGGCTTATCAGGATCATAACTCCCATTAAGCTACCCTTAATGTGTGCAGCCAAATACAGGCTGGCTGGGACCCTAACTCTCAGGCTGGAATGGAGAAAACACAGAAAACCATCTTGGCATGACAGGCCACCTTCCTTTCTGCAAATCAGCCTGGTGTTTTGACAGTGCCCTTGTAGGTTTTTCTGTCCAAATACTCCATCTCTGAACACTGAAGCCAACCTGCCATTCTTGATATCAGCTTCACCTGAGGGGGTAGTGGCGACCCCGCTGGGTTCCCTTTGTTCTCCAGCTGGCTCTCAGGTCTCTTGTTCTCTCCCCAGTTTGCATGAACTTGTAAGACATGGAGAGAATGGCCTGGTCTTCAAGGATGCTGAGGAGTTGGCAGCTCAGCTTCAGGTAGCGGGTCTACTCCCTGTGGGGCTTAGTGGTTTGAAGCCTGGCATTGAGTCTGATCCCTGTTTCCTACACAGTTGTGGTGGGACTCTAGGATGTGGAAGAAAGGCTCCAAGGTAGCCTCTCAGCCTGGGCTTTCAGCCAGTCATTGACATTGCCAGGAGCTGGGAGAGCCAGACACAAACTTACATACCTGCCTGTGTTTGTTGAACTCATACTACAGTAAAGATGGGAGCTGTGCTGCCCTTCAGGGAGAGTGGGGGCCAAGGGAGCTTCTGCAGACCGTGTATCCTTATAAAACTATAGTCCCTGATAAACACATTAAAGGCAAAGCTGTCATGGCTTCCATCTTAATTGCACCTGCAGGAGTGTATTGAGGATGGGAGGGGAAGGGAAGAGGACAGCAGGTGGAGGCTGGCGATTCTCTAGGCAGGGCAGGGCAGTGGGTGAGAATATTGATCCCTCAAGTGTCTAGTAAGGGGAGGGGCACTGCTGAACATGAGCAAGGACCTGGCATGGAACAGGGAGCTAAGTTCCAGTCTTTCTTTTCTGGTAGATGCTTTTCTCAAAGTTTCCTGACCCTGCTGGAAAGCTAAGCCAGTTCCGGCAGAAACTCCGGGAGTCAGAGCAGCTGCGATGGGATGAGAACTGGCAGCAGACTGTGCACCCTTTGCTCATGCACTAATGACCTCCAGGCCGGGAGGCTAGGACCCCATCCTCAGGGAGTGGTACAAGGTCCTGGGGCTCCATCCAGCCTGTGTCCACCCTTCCCAGCCAGGGCTTTTGAGGGCCCCTTAGTGGTCAGAAGCCTGAGGACCGCAGTGGGTAGCCGCTGGAAAAGGATTATCTGGCAGCTGCGCCATCAGTGCCTGAGAAGCTCTTCTCTTCTGTACTGAGCAATTTTGTTATTTCTGGTGACCCTGTCAACTTCTCTGTTCCTGGGATTTTGTCTGTGGACCTGCACATTCCTTGTGCTCTGGTTCTGGTGGGCGGCCGTGAACTCCGGGATATCCTGTGTTCAGTGGGCTTGGCTGAACAAGGCCTGAGCTGTGTGGCAGAACAGTCATACTTGATAAATTTATATTTTTATTTGTACAATGGAAATACTTGCTTGGAGCCTGTGTCCACTCCAGACAAGCCGCTGAGGACAGGCACCTCAATCCTGTGCTTACTGTACATCTGTGTTCTTTATTTAATAAAAGCTTTTTAGCTTTCCCCTGGACTCTTCCCATGACTGATCTGGTTTGTGCAGTCACCTTCAAGCACTGTGGCGACCGGTCAGCTCGAGCTTCAAGATTACGATGGCCGAGTGCTCTTCATAAGGGAACAGTTTGCTGGCGTGAGGGGGCACCTTTTCCCAGTAGATCCCGGCTCGGTCTAGATAGAGTACAGAGATCTCAGGAGGGCAGGAAGTCCTCTGTCAGCAGAGCTGTTGACCGCACCAAGCTGATTTGCTTGGGCCACAGGTTTCCAGGCCATGTGGATGCCCTAAGGGTCTGTGGGTGTGGGCATGCTCAGTCTACTGGTGGACCGCAGAGGTTCTGCTGTGCCTTCTCTGCTGTATTCCCTCAGCCCCAGTGCTCCTGTCACTGACAGCACTAGAATTACAGGTGCTCGTGGCCACAGCCCAGCGTTTTATGCGGGTGCTGAGGATTCATGTTTGTGATCTCTCACCAGCCTGAGGGCAAGGCCTTAAGCAGCAGTAGCAGGTGTGGCCACCTCTCCAAGCCCACTGGATGCCCTGTCACTCTGCACCTGTCTACCCTGTCAGTTGGCACAAATGGAGAAGAGCTGTGATCCAGCTGCAGCTGCCTGGCTTCATGGTTTACAAGTACCGTGAGCCGAGATGGTTTCTTTCTTTTTTTTTTTTTTTTTTTTGGTTTTTCAAGACAGGGTTTCTCTGTGTATCCCTGACTGTCCTGGACTCACTTTGTAGATCAGGCTGGCCTTGAACTCACAGAGATCCTCCTGCCTCTGCCTCCAGAGTGCTGGGATTAAAGGCATGCGCCACCACGCCCGGCAATTACAGACAGCTGTGAACTGCTATGTAGGTGCTGGGATTTGAACCTGGGTCCTTTGGAAGAGCAGTCAGTGCTCTTAACCGCTGAACCATCTCTCCAGCCCTGAGATGGTTTCTTAATTACACTTGTATTATAAATAAAGCGAGTAGCTTAAAGAGCAGAGTGGCACAGGCAAAAAAACATGTGAGGCTCTATAACTGCACCATCCGAGTATAACAAACACAGGCTGCCACACATTCCACAAATTCTTCCTGTCTGTAATTTCTTTTAGTCCTGTGGATGGAATCCAGCCTTGCACGTCGTAGGCAAGTATTCTACCACTGAGCTAAGTACCTTGGTCCCACGGTTACTGAGACCAGGTACAGCTGGCTGCTCTGTGATATTCTGCATCTTAGGGAAGATGCATTATAGGCATTTTTGTTTTGGTTTTTTGAGACATTTCTGTGTAGCCCTGGCTGTCATGGACTCACTTTGTAGACCAGAATAGCCTAGAACTCATAGAGATCTGAGTGCAGGGATTAAACGCGTGCATCACCACGCCCAGCTTTGCAGGCGTTTTTTAATGTAAGCATCCAAAGGACAGGAAGGCCCTCACTGGCCCATCAGTGGGTTCTGGGAGCGCTCATCTGTTTGTTTGCTCTGTGTTGATTGGGGGACGTCTGTGACAGTCTGCCCACAGATGCTGTGGCAGGTGAGTGGACAGCTGCTGCAGAGGCTGTGCTAAGGGAGCTGGGCCAGGATAATGTCACACTGCACTGGGTATGTGTGGAGGGCCTTGGCTGGCATACAGGGGCTATGGAGAGATGGTTTTGGGTGGGTGGGATGTAGCTTGGACTCAGCCCAGGTGGCCTGGCTGTGGCCCACAGGAGAACAGGCCACTCAATCTGAGTGCTTTAGTGTCTTCATAGGTGAGGGGATGATAGGACATCCATCCCAGGGGCTGGTGACTGTCAGATTGAAGGACAGACAAGGCTCACAATAGTGCCCTTTTGGGGCTCTACAGATGGGGTCCTTCCCCTTTTCTAAAATCCCCCTAGCTTCTCTTCTAGTTGCAGAGTGCCTAAACAATGGCTGCCAGCTGCTCACTGCCTCTGCAGGCCAGGCTGTGCCTCAGGTGAATGTCACCACAGAACAGATAAGGATGCCGAGGAGCAAGGTCCATGTCAGCCCAGTTTTCAAGCCCTCCAAGGGACAGAATGGTGGCCCACACTGACCCAGCTCTGTGATGAACAGCTTGCCTGTGTTTTGGCTGCGGATGGTGTAGGCCACGTAGACGTCAGGAGCTTTCTTCCTCTGGCAGACAGTGAGCATCTTCAGGACCCTGATCAGTGACAGTGTCACCTCCCAGCAGTATAGCACGTCTGCAATGGAAAGGCTGTCAGTGAAAGGGCCTGCTGTCAGGGTCTGCAACCAGGGCAAGGGTGAAGGGCTGGGCTCACTTTGGGGTGACCTGGGAGCTGTGGTGGCGTTAGGACATGTGCTGTTCCATAGGAAGATGCCTCAGGAGAGAGGGAGGCCCCGGCAGGAAGGGCGTCTAAAGGTCTCCAGAGGGACCTGAGGCTCTGGCGTGTGGTCTGTGATATCACTGGGAAGCCTAGGAGTGCTGCTGCTGGGGCATTACCTGTTGCAATGATAACGTCTTCCTGGAAGGCAGAGAGCTGAGACGCTGTCACCTTGTCCCAGTCCAGCTCGGCCACTGTCACCTTCGGGCCGCCTGAGTCGATGGGAGTGTGCAGCTCTAAGGAGAAGCCATTGAGGAGCACGTTTCCACGGAGCTGCTCAAGCACTTGGCCATGACAGTCACTGAAGACGAATGCTCTGGGGTAGCATGCCTTGCAAATGGCCAGGCCTGTGAGGCCAGCTCCACTGCCTAGCTCCAGGACAGTCCTGAGTGGGAGATGGGACCTGTGTTCACAACTGCACCAGCGCCAACCTGCCTTAGTACCCTGCCTTGTCCCAACATCACCTGTCAGCAAAGGCTGCTGGGTTTGAGATGGCCCACTCTGCTAGGTAGAGAGCAGCATCCCATGTAACCAAGCCTGTGGTGCCATGGGACACGATGGCTGTGCTCTCAGAGAGTGTGATGGAGTCTCCTGAAGGCTGCAGACAGGAAGGAGAATGAACAAAACCATCAGAGTGTGGCAGGTGGGTCCTAAACCACAGCAAGTGAGTGGCTGAGCAGAATGTGGTATGTCTACATTGTGGAATGTACTCAACAATTCCAGGAACAAACGTGCTACACCAAGCAATACAAGTCATCTCAAGGATACTGTGCTGAGTGAAGGGAGCCACTCTTGGGTCCCATGCTGTGTGATTCCCCTCATCTAATACTTTTAAAATGACCCAGTAACAGAGATGAGAGTGTGTGTGGTGGGGTGAGGGTAGGCATGACAAAACATGCGTGTCTCATACCAGCAAATAGCTCCGGTAGCACTGGGTGGACTCTTGGGCCATCAGAACCTCTGCCAGCGCCTCGTACAGTGCATCCAATGGCTCCGCAGGCACAGCCTCATGCTGGGAACAGACAGTGAGCCTTAACTTAAGAGGTCACACGGACCCTTGTAAGTAGCCATTCTGTCCCTTGCTTCTGTCTGCTCTGTGAACAGGACTGGGTGGCTTTCTCAGCATTCATGGTGCTGGGGATAGAAGCCAGGGACCTTGTGCATGCTGGGCCGGCATTATACTGTTGAGTCATGTTCCAGCCTGATTTTTACCAGATTTAGAGGGATTTTGGAGTGGGACGTGAGCTAGAATATGAACAGCTTAGAATTAAAATGGATAAATTAAAAGTGTACTGGTGGGGTGCCTCAGAAAGAGGTGTAGAGAGGGTTGGTCAGGCAAGGTGAGGGTGGCAGACAGAGTCCAGGAGAGCCACATAGCCTTGGAGAGGCACTGCTGTTCTGAGATGATGTGTTCATGAGAGTCCCGGGCTCCCAAGGCTTTCAAGCTGCCTCTTGGTGGCACCGAGGCACCGTTTCATCGGGCTCACAGCCTTGTTTCTCCTGGTGCTGCCAGGGCCTACAGAGGCACTGGGTGGTACAGAAGCAAGGATCACACCTGGGCTGAGCCTGGTAAGCAGCTGCTGGCTTCAGGGGCTGACTGAAGCTGGCCTGCTGCTGCTCATCATGGCTGTCTAGATGGCATGGGACAGGTCTTGACTTGTTCTCAAAAGGTGTCTTGTAGAGGTTGGGAAGATCCTAGCGGGCAGCCCAGTGGGGAGAATAACATGGAACTAGTTGGGAAGGGGCTGTGAAAACTCAGACTTCCAGCAGCGGTGCGTGGGCCAGTCAGGAAATTGCTGGTTAGGATTGTGGGGGGAGGCACCCTTCATTCAGGGGCAGGGATGACACTGAATGATGATATCTCATAGGAAGGACAACTTGAGTTTAGAAGTTGCTGCTGAGAGCCCTGGCCTCTCTCCCTTGCCCTGTCTTACCCTGCCCTCCCATCATACCCCACCAGCAGCCCCCCTGGAAGAAAGCCCTCACCCAGGGCTTGAAGAGCAAGCAAAGGGCAGGGAGTTGGCTGCTAGAGCCTGGCAGAGCTCTGGAAATCTGTGTTCCCCTACATGGCCTGGCCCTAGCAGCCACTGCCCATCACTGACCTTTTTGATGAGCTTCGAGAG
Organism: Lophiomys imhausi; assembly: GCA_907164525.1. Lineage (NCBI taxonomy): Eukaryota > Metazoa > Chordata > Mammalia > Rodentia > Muridae > Lophiomys > Lophiomys imhausi. The sequence goes on from CAJQZJ010031764.1 coordinate 5,192,514, forward strand.
GAAGCTGCGGGCATACTTCACAGATGGCAGGTGCTGTGCACATATGGGGTGCTTCACAGTCTAGACAACGAGAGACAAGGAGGTTGCTGCAGAGACCTGCCCTTAGTGTCCTAGAAGCTTCCCATGATTGGAGGGGGACTGATGTTCCAGCAGAGATGTGCAGGGACAACAGGGGTATGTGCCCCGGGCATCTGCAAGACGGAGTCTTTTCTTGAGATGGTCTTGCTAGATAGTCCAGACTGGCCTCAAATTTACAATCCTCCTGTTTTAGGATTATGGGTGTGTGCTACCACTCCCAATCTAAGATTAAGTTTTAAGATCTTTCCTCAAAATATTTCCACATAGTGGCATAGCTCTGGGAGGAAAACTGAGCTCACAGACGGTTTCCTGTCCACCCAGGGTGGCAGATGGGAATGATACTCGTCTGTTATGAGGATGAAAGCAGGGCATCTGGCTTCATGGAGGAGGTGAGGGCCTAGTGGCAGGAACCAGATCTACCAGATGCCTGTCCTCCTGGCTATGAGGTCTAGGTGGTAAGGAGGGCTGGAGATGGGATTGAATAGATACCCTGCTTTCATACCAAAAGGGTTTCGATCCACAGGTTGAGAACTGCTGCCTTAAGGCCTTCGGGGCTTCCTACTGAGGGTTCATCAATGGATAACCCTCTGTTATCCATTTGAATTGGCTCTGGTTCAGCAAAAAATTCCTAGTCTGGGATCCTATGGTGGGCTGGGTGGCTGGGGACAAATGTCTGTGTCTTCCCTGAGTTTATATGCAGACATACTCCTCTGGTGATTCCTTCTGGGGAGGAAGGCTACAGTTTTCTCCTTCCAGAAGGTCAGGACCCTTAAGAAGGTCAAGGCACAGAACATGGTGGTGTGATCTGCCCTTGATTCAGGAGGCCTCTACCCACAGGCATGTTCATTTCTGAGACTAAACCCTACCACTGCATCCGATATTGAGCAGGCAAGATGGGCTTTCTTATTTTTGCCTTAAATGCAAAGAATATTTCAAAGCAGCTAACAAATGCTGGAAGTAGTCACCTGTCATCTCTGTGGTTCAGGACTTCCCAAGGGGTGGGGGTAGAGAGATGGCTCAGTGGTTAAGAGCACTGGCTACTTTTCCAGGGGACCCATTTGGTAGTTCACAACCATCTGTAACTCCAGTCCTAGGGGAATCTGATACCCTTTTCTGGCCTCCAAGGACACTATATGCATGTGTTTCACAGACACACATGCAGGTAAGACACCCACACATATATTAAAACCAAAACTGAAACCAAAAGTTAAAGCCATCTACAAAAAATGGCATAGCAGCACTCCATAGAGATGTAGTCTTAAAAAAAAACAAAAAAACAATAAAAAAAAGACATCCCCTAGCCTCCCTCATCTTGTGCAGTTGTCTATTTGGATATCTTCTTCATCCATTAAAAGTCAAACAGCCAGAGCTGTCTGAGGTGATGATGATCATGCGCACTGCCAAAGCAAGTGCTGTATTTTTGTTCTCTGGACACTAGTGTTTGGAAAGGATACAGGTGAGCCTTGGCTCTGCTGTCTGGGGATGCTGGGGCCCTTACCTTCTGAAGAATAACCAGCAGCAGTTCAGAACCTGAGGGCTCCCTTAATTTCTCTTCTAGGCTCTGTTCCAAGAAGAGAGAGTGAGAGATAAATCCTAGGGCATTTTCTCATCAACATTACACATAGCCTAGAAGAGAAATTAAGGTAATTTCTAGAAGAGAAATAAAGCTGTGGAATATTCTAATAAAGAGCATCAATGATCTCTGCCCAAGGACTTGGAACCAATCTGAAGTGGAAGCCACCAGAGGCGAGCTCAGTCTGATGTCACGGGCCATGTGTGGCTGACTATGAGAAGGCTAACTCCTGAGTCACATCAGATGTGGCTGACCAGCAGCCACAGAGTCTTCACCTGTAGCCAGGCTGGTTCACAGGCACCCTCCTGCTTTAGCTCCCCAAGCTGAGATTATAGGAGTGAGCTCCCTCACTTGGTTTTGCCAGGTGTTTTCTGGTTACTTACTGTCTCATGTCCAAGCGCTGGTCTCAAATGTGCTATGATGTGCCCTGGTGCGTGGCTCATGGACAGCATTAAGTAAATATTTAGTTGCCAGTAACTGCTAGGCACTTGCAGTGACAGCCAGGTGGGAGTCAGGATTTGTATTCAACTACTCCCACAAAGTGAGATACAGGAGGAGCTGCCTCTTGAGGAGCAACAGTACTAAGGCTGTTAAATCCACAACAAGTGGTTCGATAAAGTCTTTAGGTTCTTGGTGTAAACACTCTTATGTTCATTTTCCTCTATATAAGCAACAGCTTGGGGATGGGACAATGTGACTCCCTAATTTGGAGCTGCTGGACTCTTCCTTTCTGCCCTGTCTTTAGCAAAAGGACTGTCAGTCAGACAGCTTATGGCAGCCTTGGCTGTCTGAGGACTCCATAAACACCTTTAGACAGCCACAGCTGATTGTCATGGCTCCTGAAGGTGCAGCCTCGGCCAGGGCTGTTTGAAACACTTTGCACCAGACTTTTTGCTGTCACAAACCTGAGTGCACATTATATTATTACTCTCCCCTGTGGGACAGACGTGTGGGAGCACGTCCCCTGGTGGCCTAGTGATTGGTTCAAACACCTACATAACCGGCTGGTGTGACTCAAGGAGAGTGGACTGCAAGAAACCTACTTTGGTAGTGCAGGCTGAGTCGGTCACATGGAGAAAGCTGACACAGATACAGCACGGCAACAGTGGCTGGCAGAATGGTCAAAGCAGCCAGACAGCTGGCCATGGTCAAGAGCTAAGGATTCCCCACTTCCAAGGCCTGCACAAGAGCTGTTGTTTGTAAGTGCTGCTGCTAAGGGCTGAGGAAATCCATTACCTAGGCCTACTGGGAAGCTGGCAGCCAAAACAACCCAAGAACTCCGGAGGTCCATAAGGACCAAGGGTCCTATGTGCAAGAAACTTGCAAGTGCTACTCTAGCCTGCCTACAGTTGGCACAGGAAAATAGCCAGAGAGCAGCACTCCCAGAACTTCTTGTCTACCTCTGATATCTAGCTGGGCAAAGGAAAAGAAGCCCAGCTGTTTGGGACCATGAGGACAGTATCATTACATCTTCCACTGTACTAATTAGAAATGATGGAACAGAGATGTAGCCACTTGCATGAGGTCCCACAACACATAGGGGTTTGAACTAGGATTCTAAGCAGGAAGCTGGTCTCCCTGGCCAGAACTCTGGCTCTCACCCCAGTGCCATGCACTGTGGGAGACCCTGAGCAAGTACTTAGCACGGAATGGGAACTATTGCACTTGACAATGAGTGGGGACCTATATGCTATTAGGGTTTCATTTTGTGTTAAGACCAGAAATATTTTATGTCGACAAAATAACACAACCGCCTAAACCACCCAATGAAACAGGGCAGACTTTGTTGGAATACAATTCTAAAGTGACTCATGCCGGTGAGCTCACCGCACACGAATTATCCTTTAGAGCGAGCTTCGCTCTAAAGGAGCCTCATGCCCAAGCTGCATGTCCCCAGAACGCCGGGAGGTCTCCCTTTCGGTCTGAACTCCCTCCAAGATGGTAGCTCCTTCTGCTTGCCCTTCGTATGGGGACCTGGCCTCTCTTTCAGGAGAGCGAGGCTCCTGTCGTCTGAAGACGTTTAGTTTCAAAAGCTGTTTTGCAGTCGTCTAGATGACCGATCACTGTCTTAAAAGTTGGTAATATAATCCAGCCCAGTTAGTGACCCTGCTGCCCTGCCAGAGAAAGGCCCCGCCTGCCTCCCCGGGTCGAGTGAGTGGGTGAGCAAAGGCGGCCCGAAACGCCCGGCCCGGCCGCCCGCGATGTTCGACCCCGACACCCGCCGCCCACCTGCCAGGGAAAGGAGGGAAGCGCGCGAGCCGCCAGGAAGCGGCGCTCGAAACTCTGCAGCAGAGACGCGGCCCCCTCGTGGTCCTCAGGCGCCATCGCGGGGCGGGGTCAGTGTTGGATGGAAACCGGCGGAAGCTAGGCCTGAGACTGAGGAGGCGGGGCAAGGAGGCGCCCTAGGGGTGCGGACACGGTGGGCAGGGGCAAAGGCGGGGTGTAAACTGCCGGATAAGGCGTCATGAGAGGCGGGTTTAGGAATAGGCTAATGCTTGGCTTCTGGGGGGCTAGACTGGCCTGGGAGCGGGGGTCAGAAGGCGGTCCTTGACCGGAACTGGGGGTGGAGTCTAGAGGTTGGAAGGCGGGCTCGAGGAGGGTATGGGCGGGGCTGAGACTAGATGGGCGGAGCTTAGAGGATGGTCCTTGCCTGATCTGGGGGCAGGCTCAGGTCAGTCGGAGGCGAGGCTAAGGTGGATTTCCCCGCCTTTGGCAGAGGCAGATCTCGGAGGGGCCTAACCCATCCCGAAAGTTCGGAAGTGATTCTCGATCCCGTGATCCTTCAGCCCAGGTCCTGGCCAGCCAGTAGGAAAAGTTGTGGCCTTGTAGAGTGGGGCGGAGTCGGGTGGGCCAAGGCGCGCGGCACTGCAGGCTGCACCCGCAGCGGGATCTCTCTCACGCGGGCGTTTTGGTCCGGAAGGCGGGGCGGACGGAGCAGGGCGGGGTTCGTGTCCACGTAGGCTAGCTCGAGATCACGATAAACTCCGGGTCTTGGTCCATCCGCATGTGAAGTCGTGGCGAGCGGCCTTATCAACACCCTCTCCATGGGAGCCCCCAGGAAGGGCACTGTGACTCTACTCCATCCTTTGGTTCTGCAAGTCAGCATCACCTAACTCTTACTAAGCACCTCCTATAAGATTGGCACTGACAAGACCGGGGGCTGCAACAATGGGATAAAGCCGGTGTGGTCTCTGTCCTCCAGGGCCTGGGACCTCAAGCGGAAACTGGGCATTGAAATAATCACACACACATTACATATACATACATATATGTATATATATATAATTACATATATATTATATAACAGTAACAATATCTGTGCTGAAGATGAGTGCACAGATTTGCAGGGGCTTCCAGCAGGAGTTTCGTTTGATCTTGCAAGGAAAAGAATACGAACCAAGAGTGGGAGTTAGCTGCAGCGGGTGGCGGAGTTTTCTGTTCAAAGTTAATGTGCCTCAGGAGAGTTGAAAGGCAGGACGCTGGCAGGCCACCCCTGCTGCCCCCAAGTGTGCATTGTCGTTCAAGGCGGAATGGTTCACTTTAGCAAATGTCTCCAAAAAAAAACTCCATTCAGAAGCTCTTGAGCTAGCTTGTTAAATATGCTTGCAGAAGGGGACATATTCCATCCCATCACCTCCTTCAGATGAGAAACCCTGAGGTCGATTTAGGAGAACAGCAGAGGGGAATTGAATGCAGTCAGGTCTGTGACCCTCCAAGATGCCAGGGCTACATAGGGGACCAAGAAGGACGTGGTTTTTAATTTCCTGAGCTGGGTCGATTTAAATAAACTGAGCTGTGGTTGTTTCTGTGGGGTTTTGTCTTTTAATTTTTTTTACACTGATTGTGTGTGTGTGTGTGTGTGTGTGTGTGTGTGTGTGTGTGATTCTCCATACATAAGTGGAAGTCAGAGGACGGATTGCAGGAGTTGGATCTTTACTTTTACCATGTGGGATGAACTCAAGTCATTAGGCAAGTGCCTCTCCCCACTGAGTTATCTTACTAGCCTTATTGTTTTACAGGGTCTTGCTGCGTAGACCTGGCTAGGTTGGCAACCTCTTTGTAGCCCATCTTGGCCTCAACCTTGCAGTGATGCTGCTGCCTCAGCTTCCCAAGTGCCCAGGATTATAGGCGTGTGCTACCATGCTGGACTATTGTTGTGTTTTTATATTGCACACTCCTCCTGGCTTCAGTCACCTGAGATTCTGAGGCCTCACTAGTAAGATGGGTCTCCCTAACTGAGGAAAGCTGACATCAGAGGTGGCCTCAGGGGCACTAGCTTGCCTGTGCCATTTTGACCAGTCAGCTCTCTACCTTCAGTTGGTGATGGAAAAACCGGGAACCAGAGAGATATACTTGTACATTAGCCGTATTAGCTATTAGTCATTCGTGCTACAGAACAAAATAGCAACATCATAATAAATAGTTGGCATCATAGTAATACTATATGCATTCCTAAGGCATTAGTAAACCTAGGCTGGTCTAGACTTTCCTGATAGCACAGACAGGAGCAGATTGAGAGAAGACCCTACATGGGCTACAGAGCCATCTTATCTTGGATTGTGACAAAAACCACACATCTTAATTAGGTCTGAGTGTAGGAGGGATAAGTCACGGAAGAAGTGTGTGTGTGTGTGTGTGTGTGTGTGTGTACAGTGTGCCTCTACTGTTGTTCCTGTTCATCTTGGTGTTTTGAGACAAGGCATCTCAGTGTCTTGGAGTTCACTGCTAATCTGGCTGGTCAGCTCCAGGGATCTACCTGATCCCCTCAACACTGGTGTTACCAGTATGGATGAGTCTGGGAGATTATATTCCAGTCCTTATGCTTGTAAGGTGAGCCCTTTAGCAACTGAACTATTACCTAAACTCACTGAAGGACTTTTAAGGGCCCAGAAACCTCATAGGGGTGATGTGTCAGGTGTAAGGGAAGGCTAAGACCCCTCTTCTCATGCTGAGTTGTTGTTCCAGATGTTGATATCTGGAACAAGGCCTGGGTACACATCTGAGAGCTCCTGCACCTTCATTGTAAGAGGCAGTAGGTGTATGAGCTGTATTAAAGGCGCTGTACAATCTAATAATAGCCTAATGCATTTTAGCTGTATGAAGCCATTGCCTTTTAGAAATTATGCTTTGGGTTTGGGAGTTCAATCAGCATGAGGAAGTTTTTCCTCTATCTCTCCTCCGGCTAATGGTTTCTGTAAGAAAAAGGACCAATTGATTTCTTTCTAGAATGTTGCTTCAGGGTGCAGTGACCTTTTATAGGTCATGTTTCAACTTATAGAAAAATTTTATAGTTCAAATATAAATTGCACCAAATGCAGACTCTGTAATGGAATTTAAGGTTAAATAAAGTTTCAACCTTTCTCAGGCTGTTTCCAGCATCCAAGAAGCCCCGCAGCTTTGGAGACAGGCACTGTGTTAAAGTCTCAGCAGGGTCGGTTGAAATACATATAGGAAGCTTGGAGTAATGATTTAACGACTGGGACACACAGAGAGAAACACCAGAATTATATGATGGTTTTGTTGTTTTTGTTTTGTTTGCTTTTGAGACAAGGTCTCATGCAGCCCATGCTAGCTTCCACTTGCCTCTACCTACCCAAGTGCTTGGATTACAAGTATGGGTCATCATGCCCATTTGAAGCAGTGCTGGAGACCCAGGGCTTCAGGTGTGGTAGGTAGTCACCCTACCTACTGAGCTACACTGCCAGCTCCAGGTTATAGAATATTTGGGTTTATGATGGGACCAGTATTAAGGGTTGAATTACATCCTCTGCAAAGGCAGGCTGGAATTCCTAACCCCTGGTTCCTAGGAGTGTAAATGTCTTTTGGAAGTCAAGTGGCTGCAGATGTAATCAACTTAAGAGGAAAACATGCTAGAGTAGAGGGTATCCTGGGTACTAGTGACTGTCATTATAGGAGAGGAAGATGCCACAAAAAAGGCATAGAAGAAAATGGCCACATTGCTTTAGAGCGCAGAGTGACACAGCTACAAGCCAAGTGTAACCAAGGACTGCTGTATCATCAAATACTAGAAGAAGCAAAGATGGAGGAGGAGGTAGTGTTGCCAACACCTTCATTTTGGATTTCCACCCTCCACGGTTGTAAGATACTAGGCAACTCTTGCTTTAAGTCACTTCAGTGGCACTTGGCCACTAAAGCCCTAGAAATGAACAACTGGCTACTTTGGGGACTTCTCTACAAAATAAGAACATAGGGGATTTGATAAAGAATCAAGAATTTCAAAATGGTGCTGGGCATAGTGGTATACACCTATGGTGGGGGTTGGTCCGGTGCTGCTATGTATTCAAATGCTAAATACTGGCTGGCCCCCAAGATCTGGTTGCAGCTCAGGCAGCACATCCTCACACATACCAAGTGATGCTGTGTGAACCTTGCTCCCAGTTATCTCTGACTTGGTTAATAAAATTGCTGACAGCCTATAGCTGGACAAGAGAGAGGTAGAGGGAGCTGAGGTTCCCCAGCCTGGGGGCTCAGAGGAACTATGAGACAGGAGGAGAGAGGGACAGAGGGGAAGAGGAAGGAACTTGGCATTAGACAGGATGGACCAGGAGCATCTGGCCCTGAGGACTGGCTGATGGGGCAGAAGCAGCCCAAATGGAACATATGTAAGTATGATGGGGAACTGGCAGAGAAGCAGACAAGATAGCGTAGAGGGTTGACATCTGCCCAGCTGTAGTGCGTTAAGGCTTGTTAGATATCTAAAAAGTCTATGTGTCTTTTATTTAGGAACTAAAGTCTAATAGATATTTAAGGGCAAAAGGGGGCATAGCAATCCTCCAACTACACACCTATAGTTCTTGGACTCAGGAAGCTGAGGCAGAAGGATCTAAAGTTTAAGGCCAGCTTGGACTACATAGCAAAAGCCCATCTCAAAAACAAACAATAGCAGTTAGGGATGTAGCTCACTCAGGAGTGTGGTGGCTCATGCCTGTAATCCCAGCACTCTGGAGGTGGGGGCAAGGGATCAGGAATACAAGGACACTTTTGACTACATAGGGAGTTTGAGGCCAGCCTTGGCTGTGTGAGACCCTGTCTCAAAATAAAATAAAGTGAGCAATGTTTTGGGTGAGCACTTAGATTGGGAGGTCAGGTAGCTAGACTTGAATCCTGGGGTCTTACATGACTAGACCTTCCCCCCCCCCGCTCCCAGTGGTGTGTAGGATGTGGTTGCAATGGCTTTTAGCAACATAATGACTGACCACTCAAAGTCTGAAGAACACTCATTTCTTTGTGCATGTGTCATATGCACAACAAACAGAACCAGGAGACCCCTTGTCAAAACACTAAGCCTAATAGCTGTGTTTCAGGAAGCCCTGTGACCCGCTATATCTTTGATCTTGGTGTGTGTGTGTGTGTGTGTGTGTGTGTGTGTGTGTGTGTGTGTGTGTGAGAGAGAGAGAGAGAGAGAGAGAGAGAGAGAGAGAGAGAGAGAGA
>CAJQZJ010031764.1:5207699-5222702 GCA_907164525.1 Lophiomys imhausi
AAACATGGCCAGTTGTGGGTCTCTGTTGTTAGTAACCATCTACCCCAAAAAGAAGCTCCTGCGATGAGGATGGAGAGATGAACTGATCTATGTCGGTACAGTGATAAGTCATTAGGAATCAATTTGATACTGTGCTCATCTAGCAGAACAAGCAGTTCTCGCCCAAGGGCTGACCTGTTTAATTGCAGGGTTCTGGCACTGCTATGTCTGCCAGGTACGGGTTTCAACTTGTGGAGTGGGCTTTACATTCAACCAGAAAGTGGTTGGTTGCTCCTATGACATTTGTACCACTATTATGCCCATGGTCATGTCTTGCTTGGTGTGTTGCTATAGTATCTCTCAGGGCTGACAGATGGGTGCTATTATGATTATTTTCCTTCTCTGGTAGTGTGTACAGCACATTCCAGAACTATGAAAGGTAGCTAGTGGGGATGAAACTTCCAGGTGAGTAATAGATTGATTTCTCTGTCCTGTGACTCAAATATGTGGAGTCTTCAGCAGTAGGTCTTACCTTCTGGACGGTAACCATAAGGTAATAGGCAATAAGGTATAGGCAATGGCCTGTAACATTTGCGGGCCTATGGGACATTACTTGTCAAGAACTCCAAAAGAGGAAATACATTCCTGGAACTGGGCATTTTGTTTGTTAGCCTCTGGTGCCTAGTAAGGGCTTTGTTGGCTCATTATAGGGCAGCTCCATTTTAAACTCTTCACATTAAAAAAATTTATGTGTGCATTTGTATGTATGTATGTATGTATGTATGTATGTATGTATGTGTACCAGATGTGTGCCTGCTGTGTTTGGAGGTAAGAAGATCCCCTCAAAGTGGTATCGTGGATGGTTGTGAGCTGCCACATGGGTGTCAGGAACTGAACATGGGATCTCTTCAAGAGCAGTGTCTTAGTTAGAGATTTTCTAATGCTGTGAAGAGACACCATGACCATGACAACTCTTCCTACAAAGAAAAACATTTAATTGGGCTGGCTTATAGTTCAGAGGTTTAGTCCATATCATCATGGTGGGCTATATGGTGGCACACAGACAGACAGACGTGTTGGAGAGGTAGCTGAGATCTTGATCCTCAGGCAGTAGAAGTGAACTGAGGGCCACTGAGCCCATTAAGCATCCTAGTCTTCAAAACCCACCCCCACAGTGACATTCTCCCTCCAACAAGGTCACACCTACTATAACAAGACCACACCTCCTAATAGTGCCACTCCCTGTGGGCCAAGCCTTCAGACACATGAGTCTATAGGATGCCATTCCTATCCAAACTACCACAAGCAGCAAGTACTTTTAACTGATGAGCCATCTCTCTAGTTTCCATTTAAATTATATATAATTACACACACACACACGCACACACGCACACACACACGCACAATTTGAATGTGTGTGTTTGTGTGTGTGTTATGTTGTAGGAGGTTTCCACAATAGTAAGTTTCTATACTACTTTCCCAAAATGTCTTAGTGTTAGTTATCCCTCCCCATCTTGCCTCATTTAACCTGTCCTACATCTTCTTTCCCTATAACCCCTCACACCACTTTGTTCAATCCCCCCACATTCCCCTTACTAATATCTTAACTTCTTCTAGAGCTACAACTCCCACTCTGTAAACCCTTGTCCCAATGTCTGTTATTCCAGGTCCCACACATCTGCCAGTATCAGGAACAACAATCTCATTAGGAAACTGGAAGAGCATTCTGGAGAAACAGTAGTCTACCTGAAGCTTTAGCTCCCTCCTCACGCCTGCATCCAATCAAGAAGTGCAGTGAGCATCCTTGTTTGTGACTGTTCACACAGATGTGGTTGGTGAGTGGACTGGTCAGACTTCTGAGTGTGGGATTGTCTTGTTCTGTGCTGCATGTCCATGGGGGTGTTTTCATGGAGCTTTCTCTAGGGGGATACCATACCTCAGCTCATCCTCAGGCCAACAGCAGCTCTCCATTTTCAGGAGAAACGAGGCTGGACCAGGGCTCTCAGGCTCCTCTGATCATCCTTGATCTTTCAGCAATGTGATTCTCTGAGGCTGCAGAATACATTATTCAAGTATCATTTTCTGTCAACCACTGTGGCATCATTTGGAATAACAAGCAAACCAATAAAAAAGAATGGGTAATCAGTCTTTAAAAATTTTTCTAGTTTGCCAAGTGTGGTGGGTGGGCACAGGAGGAGCATAGCTGGTTGTCCGAGTTGATTGACAAGTGGGTCAATCCTGATGGTGACCAGCTGCTTTGCCACCTTCTTTCCCAGGCTGTCGGAAGAACAGACCCTGGGAGCCCTGGAAAACCTTATAGGTAGAGTATATTCTTAAATAGAAATTGATTTTTTTCCATTCTGGGCATGGAACTCAGGGCCTCATGAATGCCAGGAAGTGCTCTCTCTATTTCTGAGTTGCAACCTTATTTGCACACACACACAGACACTCATACACACATAGACACTTATACACAGACATACTTACACACATACACACTTACACACAAACACACTCACACACATAATACATATACAACACACTCTCACACACATGTATACGCACATATACACACATACACAGACACAGACAGACAGATAGACACACACATATGAATGAATGAACAGACTGGAGAGATGGCTCAGTGGTTAAGAGTGCTTACTGCTCTTGCAAACATCCCAATTTGGCTTCCAGCTGCCTGTAATTCCAGTTTTAGGGGATTTGTCACATGATAAAAATAAACTAAACCTTAAAATAAACACACACACACACACACACACACACACACACACGCACACGCACACGCACACGCACACGCACACGCACACGCACACGATGTTGGGGAGGTAGTTCCCTTGCTAAAATAGTTGCCTTATAACACAAGGGCCAGAGCTCTATTACCAGAACTGATGTGAAAATGATGGATGTGATTCTCTGTTCCCCCAGCAGACCCAATCCCTCAGGATCATCCCTAGTGCTACAATAGAGCAGCAGCTACAGTCTCCCTTCTCCCTCCTCCATGACTCCTGTGGATCCCACAGACCATCTCTTCTTGACCTCCCATAAGTCAGCACCTAGACCTATAATCATCCCAAACTAAGATACCTAGATGCCAGAGTAAAAACGTAATCAATAACAGTAAGGGCGATATGTCTCCACTAGAGTCCAGCTACCACAGCAGGCCCTGAATATGCCAGCATAGCTGAAGCACAAGAAAAATACCTTAAAACCAACCATATGAAGATGATTGAGGTCATTAAAAAGGAAAGGAAATGGGGGCTGGAGAGATGGCTCAGCGGTTAAGAGCACTGGCTGCTCTTCCAGAGGTCATGAGTTCAATTCCCAGCAACCACATGGTGGCTCACATCCATCCATAATGAAATCTAGCGCCCTCTTCTGGCCTGCAGATATACCTGCAGACAGAACACTGTGTACATAATAAATAAATCTTTAAAAAAAAAAAAAAAAAAAAAAGGAAAGGAAAAAAAAAATCCCTTAAAGAAATCCAGGAAAACACAAACAAACAATTGAAAGAAATGAATAAATCCCTTAGAGAAAGCCAAAAAAAAAAAAAGAGAAAAGAAAAAGAAAAAAGAGAAACAAACAAACAGTTGAAGGAAATGAATAAAACTGTTCAAGAGCTGGAAAGGGAAATAGGATCAATAAAGAAAACACAAATTGAGGGAATTCTGGAAATGAAAAATTTAGGGATCTGAACAGAAACTACAGAGGCAAGGTTACTAACAGAATACAAAAGATGGAAGAGAGAACCTCAGGCATTGAAGATATGATAGAATAAGTAAATACATCAGTCAAAAAAATGTTAAATCTAAAAAATTCCTGATATAAAACATCCAGAAAAATCTGGGACACTATGAAAAGTTCAAACCAAAGAATAATAGGAATAGAGGAAGGAGAAGAATCTCAACTCAAAGACCTAGAAAATATTTCCTTCCTTCCTTCCTTCCTTCCTTCCTTCCTTCTTTCTTTCTTTCTTTCTTTCTTTCTTTCTTTCTTTCTTTCTTTCTTTCTTTCTTTCTTTCTTTCTTTCTTTCTGTTTTTTTGAGACAGGATTTCTTTCTTTGTAGCCCTAACTGTCTTGAACTCACAGAGATCTGCCTGCCTATATCTCCTGAGTGCTAGGATTAAAGGTGTGCTCCACCACACCTTGCCCAAAAAATATTTTACAAAAAAATCATAGAAGAATTTTTTAACCTAAAGAATGACATGTTTATAAATGTACAGAACACCAAATAGATTGGAACAGAAAAGAAAGTCCTCTCACTACATAATAATCAAACACTAAAAATACAGAACAAGGAAAGAATATTAAAAGCTTCAAGGGCAAAAAAAACAAGTAACATATAAAGGCAGAACTTTATTGGTATCACATCTGACTTTTTGTGGAGACTCTAAAAGCCAGAAGGGCCTAGAATGTGCTGCAGACTCTAAGGGCCACAGATGCCAACCCAGACTATCACACTCAGCAAAAATTTCAATAGCCATAGATGGAGAAAATAAGATATTCCATGATAAAGTGAAATTTAAACAATATCTATCTACAAATCTAGTCCCACAGAAGGTGCTAGAGGAAAAACTCCAACCTAAGGAGGCTAACTACAACCATGAAAACACAGGAAATAATCTCATGCCAGGAAAACCAAAAGGAGGGAAACACACACACACACACACACTCACACCCCACTATCACCACCACTACCACCAAAATAATAGGAATCAACAACATTGGTCATTGATACCTCTCAATATCAATGGTCTCAAAATTCCCCAATAAAAAGACACAGACTAACAGAATAGATGCAAAACCAGGATCCACCCTTCTTCTGCATCCAAGAAATATCAAAGACAGACATTACTTCAGGGTAAAAGGTTGGAAAAAGATATTTCAAGCAAATGGACCTGAGAAGCAAGCTATTTTAATATATAACAAAATAGACTTCAACCCAAAACTAATCAAAAGAGATTGGGAAGGACACTTCATACTTTTTCAAGGAAAAATCTGCCACAATGACCTCTCAGTTCTTAACATCTGTGCCCTAAACACAAGGACACCCACTTTTGTAAAAGAAACAATACCACAGCTTAAATCATATGTTGGTCTCATACAGTGATAGTGGGAGACTTCCGTGTCTCACTCTCACCAAAGGACTGGTCATCCAGATAAAAACTCAACAGAGAAATACTGGAGCTAACAGACATTATAAACCAAATGGACCTAACGGATATTTACAGAACATTTCACCCAAACACAAAAGAATATACCTTCATCTCAGCACCTCATGGAATTTTCTCCAAAATTGACCACATATTTGGACAAAAAGCAAGTCTGAACAGGAAAAATTGAAGTAACTACCTGCATCCTATCAGACTACTGCATATTAAATTTGGATATCAACAACAACAAAAACAACAGAAAGCCTACAAACTCATGGAAACTGAACAACTCTCTACTGAATGAAAAATGGGCCAAGATAGAAATAAAGAAAGAAATGAAAAACTTTCTAGAATTCAATGAAAATGAATACATAACATACTCAAAACTTCTGGGACACAATGGAAGTGGTGTTAAGAGGAAAGTTCATAGAACTAACTGCCTACCTAAAAAATTGGAGAGATTTCATATTAGCAACTTAACAGTACACTCAAAAGCTCTAGAACAAAGAGAAGCTAACACACCCAAGTGTTCAATAGTCAAACTGAGGACTGAAATCAATAAAATAGAAACAAAGAGAACAATACAAAAATCAATGAGACAAAGATTTGATTCTTTGACAAAATTCATAAGATTGACAAACCTTTATACAAATTAGCTAAAAGACACAGAGAGAAGATCCAAATCAACAAAATCGGAAATAAAAAGGGGGACAAAACAACAGACACGGAGGAAATCCAAAGAATCATAAGGACATATGTTGAAAACATGTTCCACCAAATTGGAAAATCTGAAAGAAATGGGTAATTTTCTCAGCAGGCACTACTTATCAAAGTTAAATCAAGATCAGACAAACAATTTAAACAGACCTATAACCCTTAGTGAAATATAAGCAGTTGTTAAAAGTCTCCCAACCAACAAAAGCCTAGGGCCAGGCAGTTTTAGCATAGAATTCTACTAGACTTTCAAAGAAGACTTAATGCTAATACTCCTCAAATTATTCTAGAAAATAGAAGCAGAAGGAACATTATGAAGGGCTCTCTAACAGGCCCAAACATGGAAAACATGGCACCAGCAGGCTTTGCCCTTTACCCTGCTCTCTCTTTCCCTTACTAAAAACCATTAGATTCCATTCCTAAAGCTAGCCTACAAGGTTCATTTCCTTATTTGGTCACCAACTCATTCCTGAGACAAAATACCAAGATCCAACAATCAAAATTCACTATTTGGCTAGTATGTCTAATCAGAACTTACCAACTCATCCTAGCACAGACTCCTCCCTTTTTGCCTTAAAAACCCACTCCAGGAAATGACACCTGCTGCTGCTGCTTGCTGTCTGCCTTTGCCCAATCCAGAGGCAGCCACCTCTGCCCCTCCAGGGTAATAAATCTCCTTTGTGCTGAGAATTTGGTGTCTGGGTGTGTCCTATATGGACTCTGAAGGGCCAACCCCTTACACCGGTATTGTGACTTGGATCATTACACATATCAGTCTACAGGACTGCCAAATCAATTCTTATGCTTTCTGGACCAGTCAATGCCTGTTCACTTTATCCAACAGAGGCTAATAGGTGAGTTTTTCCTTAGTTCCCATCCTAAACATTCCCCCAAGACACTGGGTGATGACTGCTGAGTGTCTGGCATCCCCACTCTGCCTTGAGGGGATAGGGAGAACCCACTCCATCATGGCCTTCATCAGCCATAGTGGATTCCCTTGGAATACACATTTCATTCAACTCAGATTGGTTGTCAGTTTTCCTTTCTCTTTTTGTGGTCTTCTTCTGGAAGCTGATGTCCATTCCTAACTGAATATCCTGTTGACAGTTCTCAGATTTCTCCTCAGATACATGGCATCCCTCTCTTGGTGACAGAGCTTGGGTGATGACCCCTTCCTTTCAGAGACCTCTCTGTTGGTCCCTGGAGAATCCTGGGGATGTCCTTGACTCCCAGTCACCCCTACTGAAGGGAATCTGTTCTCTCCATCCTGACCAAAAACTCCAACTCACACCAACATTACTGGGGCATCTAAACGCTCAGAAATAGCCCTTGTATTCCCTAGAAAATCGAACAAAATGACAACCCTTAAAACTTTATGGACACAAGGACAAAAAGGAGATTGATTTTTAATTGATATGTAGGCTATTTGGATTACATCTCCTATTATAATTTGTTCTTTAAGATCTCTGGTGATACCGACTGGCCTGCCCAAGCCCATGTCAAACACTGTCCAGGAGTCTAGGATCTCACCTCTTGTGACAGGCTGCCTCATCACATCCCCCACTTGCCCATCTCACCCATCTCCCTCAACTCATAGTCAGAGTATACAACTAGTCCTCCAGACCCCTCCAAATTCTACCCTTCAACTGAACTTTCAAAGGCTCTGCCTTCTCTTTTTTACTCCTTCTTCCTCAGACCCTCATGACCTATTCCCTTACTAAAAAGATATATCCTTTCCAAAGTTGACATGAATTTTGCCTTCTACCTCAACAACAGCTTCCAATACACCCTAGATCCCCTCTTCTTCCTTCTTTCAGCCTCTTTTTGTATGCTCTCCCACTCTTGAAAATTCCAAAACCCCTATTACAATAAAAACCCCTTTGCCTACATCTTTAAACCCTAATAACCCTCCACCCTTAGAGACCTTAGAGGCCTCAAAACCTTCATTCAATCCCTTTTATCCATGCACTTTCTATGCCCCACCTCTTCACCTTACAATACTTCCATATTGCCCATCAAAACCTAATTGAACCTTCTGCTAGTCCAAGACCTTCACTCCATTAACACTGCCCTTGTCCTCCATCTTATAGTCCCCTTCCATATGGCTCCTTTCCAGGTCACATGGACCTGACCTGTATGTAGATGACCTCTGAAAATGACCTTTTTTAATCCTTCTCTCTCCAATAGCCAATCTGACACTGTCTCACTTTTCAATATTCTTGGCTCCAGGGGTTATCAGATCTCACCTTCCAAAAGCTCAACTCTTCTCTCCTAAAGTCATCTGTGTCAGATTCTCTCTCACCCTAACCCATAGATACCTCCCTTTAGACCACCTTGCCCATCTCTGCTTCTTATCTCCACCCTCAATAAAATCCAAATTGCTTTCCATTTTGGGAATTGTAAAATAAATTAAATTATTCTGTATATAATAACTAATGCTAGAAATTAATACAGCAGCAGTTATTCCTTAACAGGCTGTTTTTTAAATAAAAGACACAGAGACCTGTTAGGTTTAATATATGCGTTAGAGCACTACAGCTGGACAGAAAATCAACCCTCTAAACTGTCTTGTCTGTCTCCCCTACCCAAAACCCCATTTGGGCTTGTTCTAGTCCAAGCTACTCCAAGGCAACCTTCAGTTCACGTTTCCTTGTTAGTATAACTTTACCTCTTTTTTTTTTGGTTTTTCGAGACAGGGTTTCTCTGAATATCTCTGGCTGTCCTGGACTCGCTTTGTAGACCAGGCTGGCCTCGAACTCACAAAGATCCGCCTGCCTCTGCCTCCCAAGTGCTGGGATTAAAGGCGTGCGCCACCACCGCCCGGCATAACTTTACCTCTTAACCCCACTATCATCCAAATAATCGAGACTGTATTATATTGTTAAACAGGCTTCACAACACAAAAACTGAGCAGTTATTATTCTATTTGTAACCCACTAAGCTAATCTGGCTTTTTTTCTGCATAAATCACAGAGATACTTGCATTTTGTGGCTTTCCTGCTTCAGCTGAATCTCTCCTGGTCTCTCTTGCCTCTGTCTCTTGTTGAATCCCCCTACTTCTTCTCCTTAACTCCTCCTCCATTGGAGGGCAGGAAGTCCAGGGGTAGTCTCTCCCCTGCTCAGTGATTGGATGTAAGCTGATTTATTAGCATATCAGGGGGCAATTGGGGAGCAGTGTTTACATAACATTGAGACATGAGATCCTCAGAACAAGGAGTGAAACCAGATATGGGGGTTACAGAAATCGGCATTAGAATTACACAATAACCTTATGCCTACATCTCCTCTCCTTCTTTGTTCATCCTCTCTCCTTCTTCTCCTTGAGGTCCTCCTGTGACACCCAAAAAAGCCTGGGAATCTTCACTCTGACTATTTCCTTTCTTCCCAGCTCAGGCTATAGGCAACTTCATTAGCCAATCAGGAATAATTTGGTGGACAACATTTATACAATGCCATTTTGGATACGTGAGAATTTGCTCTTAGGACAGTAAGGATCTTGGGAGGCAAGCAACTAACACTTGAATACATAGTAGTTTCAGATTAACCCCAACAGGGAATGGCCGATTTCCTCTACTCATGGGTCCCTGGATACTCACTTCTAGTACATCCTCTATACCAAACTGCTTCTAGATCACCCCATGAGCCTCTTCCTCCTTTTAACAAACAGTTCTTTAAACTCCAAAACACAGCTTATCAGTGGTGGCACACACCTTTAATCCCAGCACTTGGGAGGCAGGCAGATCTCTGTGAGTTCAAGCCCAGCCTGGTCTACAGAGAGAAAGTTCCAAGACAGGCAAGATTGCACAGAGAAACCTTGTCTCAAAAAACCAAAACCAAACCAACTAACCAACCAACCAACCAACCAACCACTCCACTTCCCAGAGCTATGCAGATCTCTCCATCTTTACACTTCTGCAAAATGTCTTAAAACACTTTCTAGGACTGACTTTTGCCCCTTTCTCTCATCTCTTCAAAATTCTAGACAACACCATCCTTGGTTGGCCTCCTTGTCTACATACATGCTCTTGCCACAGCCTCTCTGCTCATCTCTAAATCTAACAACTTAACTCTGGGATCCTCCCCACTCCAATCAATTCCCACCACCCTCACTCTCTCAACCCCTAACTTACAAAGGACTCAGATCCCGTCTACCATCTCAGATTCTATACTTCCAAACTTCTCTTACTGAACACTCACCACTCACATTTCTCTTTTCTTTTCCAAGACAGGGTTTCCTTTATGTAGCCCTGGCTGTCCTGGAATTTGCTCTGTAGACCAGGCTTGCCTTGAACTCACAGAGATCCACCTGCCTCTGCCTCCTGACTGCTGGGATTAAAGGTGTCCAGCACCACCACCTGGCCATCACTAACATTTTTTACCTGTTCTCCCCTCATCCTTCCACAATTATCCTTTAACTCCAACATCCCTCAGACCCTTTTCACTCCTATCCGAAGACTCTCGAAGACCTCCTCCTCTGTGCCTCTCACACACAAGAGAGTCCTCTAGCTACTTCTGCCTACGCTTTTTATACAGATGACAGCTCCGTCCTGTCAGATAGCTGCCGTGCTATAGAGTTGAGGCCTGCTTTAGCTCTTAGCATAACTGCAGCTATTTTTGTCTTTAGTCTCCATTTTAGTTATAAGATGAAATTACTCATACTTTGTGACTTTGACATTCTGAAGAGTCCCTAACTACAGCTCCATTTGGGAACATTCAAATTAAAGGTCAGTTAGAAATGCTTTGTCTGGCAAGTCAGAATGCTGCCACCCCCTTGCCACCTACCTGGTTGTTACCTGGATGTAGTTTGTTTCATACACGAACATGGTTGTTACTTGGATATGGTTTTTCTTATAAAAAGTCTGCCTTGGAAGCAGACTGACATCACAGTTAGGCTCTGAAACCTCTGTGACCCTGGTGATGATGGCCCTGACTAGTTTTGGAGTGCGCATTCAATAAACCATCAATATCTGATTAAATGGTTTGTGCGACTATTCTTGGATTGTAACAGTAGGATATATATTGGCCTCAGATGATGACATCATCAAGGCAACCTCCTTACCCCTACACACTACCAATCAACAGGCAAAATTAATATCCCTCACCAGAGCCTTCCAAGTCTATATACTGACTTCAAATATGCTTCCCATATCTTGCTAGCACACTCATACATCTGGAAGGAATGAGGATTTCTAAACACAAAAGACAACTCAATTACTAACTTCATATATCCGTAACCTCCCCAAGGTCTCTCTTTTACCTTCTCAAGCTGGATTGGTTCATTGCAAGGCATGTCAGATTGGCCCCTCCAACATGGTAGCCCGTCAGGCTGCCCTTTCATTCTTCAGAACTCACCCTGCTTCTGGATTCCCTACCTTCCCCGCTCACCAAGTTATATGGGTCTGTAGTTATGACAGTCTAAGAAAATGTTTTAAGGTAAGTAAATACAAGTTATGAAGGCCTGAGGATGTGAAGGCTTACTTGTAAAAGTCTATAAAAGCAAATAAAAACTGTTTCAAGGTCTGAAGATATGAAAGCTTAAGTAAGTTGTGAGGGTTTGAGAAAGGGTTTGAGGTATGAGTCCAAGAAAGTAATTTAAGGCATGAAAAGTTGTTTCGAATTTCTTTCTCTCTCTTATGCTATTGTTACACCAAAACTTCAAAAGTTCCTAATTTTAACATTAACCAACAACATTCCAATAAGCTATTAATCTAACCCTCATAAAATACTGCCACTATTATCTTAGTCACAAACTTAAAAATTTAAATTTCCTTTGGTTGTCTTTTAAAAGTAGACTTAATGCTTCTCAGAATGTTACAAACATCTCTTTCCAATCTATATATCCAGCCCTATGAAAAAAATGTTAATGTTTTTAACTCAAACATAATTTTTGGATCCCCAAACTTTTACTATGTGACTTAAAGACATAAATGTACTGCCCTTTCTACTTTATGAATTTCAGTACAGATTACAAACATTGGAAATGCTGACATATCTAAAATTTTTATCTCTTTTATAAACTTAAAAAATTCTTACATGCTTCAGGAAGTCAACTTGAATCCACTTCTTACAAGTCAAAAGGATTCTAGATAAGTACTTCTGTCAACCAATAATCTAAATTTCCCCAGATATCTATCCCTGAGGGTGGGATCTCTCTTTCTCTGCTCTCCCACACCTCCCCTTGTCTTGGGACTCCTTTTACCAACTACCAGGACCATGAGGCTCAAAGTTTCAAATGTACACCCAAGATAAATTTTTTCCTCTAAATTTCTTAACTTTACTGTTTGTCCCTAGTCATCTGTCCCAGCGTATTTCAAATCAACTACAAACTGCTCCAGCAACTCACCAGCACCAGATGTTCCCTCAGAATCTGCATCCTGGACAGCTCCAAAGCAACTAGCCTCAGATGGTCCAGCCTCACAAACTGCTCCAACACTGCGGGCACTTTCCTAGCCCCAGAGGGTGCCACAGAACCTGGACAGCGAATGAAGTAGCCTGCTCTTCCTGACCTTGGTCAACATTCCAGCTTCCTTGGATCCCTTGTAAGGTCCCATTGAAATGATGCCCAATGTCAGCAGGAAGCGGCCAGAGAGAATGACACCCACTTATGCAGCACCCAGTGACCCAATAATAGAACAAAAAAGGTGGGAATGAGGGGCTTTCTAGGAGACCCAAGCACGGCAAACATGGCACCAAAAGGCTTTGTACTTTGCCTTCTCTCTCGCCTTTGCCAAACTCCATTAGACTACATAAAGCTAGCCCCCAAGGTCCATTCCCTTATTTGGACACCGACTCATTTCTGAGACAAAACACCAAAGTCCAGCAATCAACATTCATTACTTGACTGACATGTCCAATCAGGAATTACTAAACTCACCCTAGCACAGGCTTCCCCCCTTTTTTCTTTAAAATTCCACTCCAGCAAACAACACCTGCTGCTGCTGCTTCTGCTTGCTGTCTGCCTTTGCCCAGTCCAGAGGCAGCCAGCACCCTCTTGCTTGCCCCTCCAGGGTAATAAATCTCCTTTGTGCTGAGAATTTGGTGTCTGGGTGTGTCCTGAATTGACTCTGAGGGGGCAACCCCTTATACATTGCCTAATTTATTTTATGAGACCACAGTTACTCTGATACCCAAACCACATAAAGACTCAGCAAAGAAAGAGACTTCCAGACCAATTTCCCTTGTGAACATAGATACAAAAATACTCAAAAAAGCTGGGCGTGGTGGCGCATGCCTTTAATCCCAGCACTCGGGAGGCAGAGGCAGGTGGATCTCTGTGAGTTCAAGGCCAACCTGGTCTACAAAGCAAGTCCAGGACAGCCAAGGATACACAGAGAAACCCTGTCTTGAAAAAACAAAACAAAACAAAAATACTCAAAAACATACTTGCAAATCGAATCCAAGAACACATGAAAAAGATCATCCACCATGGTCAAGTAGGCTTCATTCTAGAGATGCAGGGATATTTCAATGTATGAAAATCAATGTATTCATTCATACAAGCAAACTAAAAAAAAAAAAAAACAAAAACACATAATCATCTCATTAGATGCAGAAAATGCCTTTGCCAAAATCTGACATCCCTTCATGATGAAAGTCCTGGAGAGATTAGGGATACAAGGGGCATTCCTAAACATAGTAACAACAAATTATAGCAAGCCTATAGCTCACATCAAATTAAGTGGAGAGAAACTCAAAGCAATTTCACTAAAGTTGGGAGCAAGACAAGGCTGTCCATTCTCTTCATACTTATTCAATATAGTACTTAAAGTTCTAGCTAGAGCAATAAGCCAGCTAAAGGGATCAAGGGGATACCAGAATCACCTTCGAGGTTCCTTTAGAACACCAGTTTCCTGTTTGTGAAGGTGGTAGTAATCCAGAGAAGGGGGCATCATGGAAGCAAAGGGTGAGAGAACAGTTGGATACTGGAGGCATCGTGGGAGAATCCTTGGGAATCACTGGAGACCCACAGCAGGGTCTAAATTTAAGAGTGTTTTGTTTTCTATGCCCTTGCATGCTTGGGTGTTTCCTCTCCCTTCCCATCACTGTGTATGTTTGTATGGTTATGTATCGCCCCCCCCCCCCACCGTGTGTGTGTATGTGGGCACACTCTCATGTGAGCAAAAGTGTGTGTGAACTCCTCTATCACCCTCCACTTTAGTTTTTGAGACAGAGTCTGTCCCTGAACTTGGAGCTCAGCAATTAGGCTAGACTGGCTGCCAGAAAGCTCCAAAAATCCTCCTGTTTCTATCTCCCCAGCTCTCGGGTAATAAAAGGCACACCCTCGTGCCACACAGTTTTTACACAGATGCTGCTGGGGGAAATCCTAACTCAGATCTCCCCATCTCCCTAGCCCCACCTTGAAGTTGGATCCATAGTCACATGTGAATCCCCGATCGTCTGGGATCTTCCGTCACGTTCTGTAACAAAGGGGCTGACAAGACTGGAGCAGGAAGAGCTAACCTCTGTGACTTTGATGAACAGTCCTAGTGAAAGACCCCTGAAACGGGGACACCGCCCCTGGGGCCCAGCATCCAAGGACAGAGACCGAGACCACCGGATGCAAGTGCAAGAGGCAACTTTATTGTTTACACAGGCGCCTGCGGACGCTACAGCCTTCGGGTGACTGAGCGTCCCGGGCCATAGTGAAGGTTGATTATATAGGGTTGGGGTGGCAAGAAGCGGGCTTACAGAAGCAGATGCATGGTTGCAGGGTTCTCATTGGTTGATTTAAATGAGGCCATGGGCTCAGGTTAAGGACAAACTCGGCATTCCACAAGGCTATCGTCAGCACATTTTTTGGTTTCCCCAGTTCCTGGGGCCGGTGAGTCAGTTGGCAGATGTTTAACCATAGATATCCTGTTTTTTGCTGGCCTCGCCCAGTGTGGAAGGTCCCTTATCTTAGGCAACAATACAATGTCAGTTTACAGAGAGGCATAAGCTTATCTTAGGCAACAATATAATGACATTTTACAGAGAGGCATAAGCTTATCTTAGGCAACAATACAATGACATTTTACAGAGAGGCATAAGCTGGGGTCTTTCACTAGGGATGTGATGTTCTGATTATATCATCATAGATGCCATGAAGTGAAGGGGCTGATAGATTAATATAAGTTAGATTTAGTGAATATATAG
>CAJQZJ010031764.1:5222712-5243899 GCA_907164525.1 Lophiomys imhausi
GACCTGCCCCAGAGACTGTATCATTCTAAAAGGGTATGAAAGTAGTTGTTATGATTATCAATAGGTTTAGCGGATAGGTTAAAGGGGTTGTAGGAATTTATAGGATTAATAGTTAAGAAATTGTTGGTGTTTGTTATAAGTGAATTTAGTAGTAAATAAATAAGTGTTAAATAAATAATAATTTAAAAGTTCGGTTTCAATGAAGTCCATGAACAGAGAATGAATCCTGCATCAAGATGAGAGAAACCTCCCCAAGACAGCTTAGCCAGCTGGTCTCCTTCAGGCTCCTTTCTTATTACTCTCAGCAAGGCTGTGTGAAAATTTGATTAGACAAGATATCAAAGTTCTGGCGGGTTGCTGAGAGGGTGCTGGCTTACTGATAATGTGGTCCGAAAGTACTTTGTTTTATTGCTTGGGGCTCATGCTTCAAAGTGGCTGAGTCAGCTCATCCCTAACCACCCAACCTTCAAGAACATCATTTGCACAAATCTGCAGTGTGATGCGTGATGTGCATTTTTGGGTGATCCTGGGGAGAGGAAAAGAAAAGATGTCTGGTATGGTAGGATTGGGTGAACTAGCAATGCCACAGTCACGTGTGTGTGTGTGTGTGTGTGTGTATCTAGGGCAGAGGTTGACTTCAGGTGTCTGCCTAGTTTTTTCTACCTTTTTTTTTTTGGTAGGGTCTGTTACTGAACCTGGAGCTCTCTGCTTTACGTAGACTCCATGGCTGTCTCCATCTTCCCAGAGCTGGAGTTCCAGGTGCTGTAACCAGTTCAATTCTAGGGACTGTTTGCAGGTCCCAATACTTGTAAGTCAAGTCCTTACAAGTTTCCCTAGCTCTATCATCTTAGTGGTGGCAAACAGAGGACACTCAAACTCTTCCAGTGGATAAGGGCATTTTTCTACTAACATTCAAACACATGTGCATACATACATGTATATATATATATATATATATATATATATATATACACCCATAGAAACATACATACTCTCATACATATCCACAAACACCCATACAAACACACACACACACACACACACACACATATCTTATGCACACATATTCCCACCTAAACACATAGATAGATACACATACACACACATTGAGCAGCAGGAATCTCACACTTGGGTGTGTTCGTATCACTCTGATGTCATGAAGCCCACCTCACTTTGTCCTGGTTATTCCTGTATTTGTGTGCTATTGAGGTTCTGGGAAACCTCTTGTAGATTTCTCTAAAGGCACTGTTAATCCATTGAAGAGTTCAGACACATTGTCATTTTCTAATTTTGTCACATGATGGAAGTGTGGTCTGCACAGCATGGGATACAGTAGATCTGGGGGAAACTTGAATGCTTTGTTTGGCATTTCACTGGGTTCCTGTGAGGTCAGTTCTTTTGCAAATGAACCCTGTGTGCTTAGGAGGCATGTGGCAAATCTGAATGTTAGAATTTTCATATTTGTCATCAAGCTTAGCAGTTTTTGAAACTTTTCCTGAAGGGCGTGAACAAATATTTGCTGACCCTGGATCTGGATAGGACAGACAACAACAGACCAAAGGACTGATTCTACCACAATCGAACTTGATGAACCAGTAAGGTTACTGTAGTTACTCACAGGAGTATAGATAACTCCAAGCAGCTGTATCATCAAAGCCCACCCCAGCCTGGTGGAACCCCAGAACTCTGCACACTTGTAGACAGCTCATTGGGTCAGAAAGTCTCCTTCCTCAGCAGTCCTTAGTGCTTGTATAACCTTGGGGAAGGGGGAGTGTCTTGTGAATTTTATAAGTTTCAGGGACTTACTGAAGTGTGTGTAGAAGCCTTCCTCCAGGACAGAAAGCCTCTATGTGGAGGGAATACACAAGAGTAGTGCAATTGGACTCTAACGTCTTTTCCCACATGCTGGGCCTCATGGAACCTCGTAGTGCAGCACTATGAAAAACAGACCCTCAGAACTCAGTGGTCTAATACCCATGCCACAGTCTCTGCAGCAGTGCTTCGGAGATCTCAGATGTTCCTGTCTTGTGGTTTCCCCATCTAAGGTTTCCTAGGAGTCTGGGTGAGAAGGGAAGAAGAATGGAGTACTTCACTTGTCAGAAGCTTGCTTTCCTTCTTTCTTTCTTTCTTTCTTTCTCTCTCTCTCTTTCTTTCATTCACCTTTTATTGATTCTTTGTGAGTTTCAAATCATGTACCTCAATCCCATTCATCTCCCCATCCCCTCATATCTACCTTCTGCCCTTGCCATTTCCCCCAAACAAACACACACACACACACACACACACACACACACACACACACACAAACAAGCAAACAAAGAAAGCAAAGCATAGAAAAAGAAACATTTTGTCATGGAAGCTGTAGTATGTCACAGTGTGTCCCACGGTACACCCTTATGTCCACACATCTTCACTTGCAAATATTTATTGCAATGAATCATGGTTTGGTTCGAGATTCTGGCTTCTGTGACACCATCAATATTGGATCCTCACTGGGACTCTTCCTGGTTATCCTGTTGTTGCCCTGTGCCATGTAGGTCCTTCAGTTTTGGATCAGCAGGACTGGCCTTTTCACATGCCCCAACTGTTCACAGGTGATGTGGATTTTAGGATGGGCCAACTCAAAGTCCTGAATCTGGGCCTGAGTGGCAGCTGAGCTGGTCATCCCACCAGCTCTCTGCTGGCTCTCCCTTATCTGCATCACCAGGGTGAGTTCTACAGCACTGCTCTGGCCAGGCCACCCAATGCCACCATCAGAAGGAGGCAGGGCTCACCTGCACCCAAGCCTCCAGAGCCAGCTCCTCTGTGTTACCCAGGTGAGGTGCAGGGGCTGGTCTCCCAAGTGCTGCAGCTGATGAGGGGCAGGGACAGCTCTTCCTTTCATGACCTCAGTGCCAGCTTTTCCCAACTGCTGGAGGTGTCAAGGGGCGAGGGGTGGGGGAGGGGATCACTTTCACGTCCATACCACCCCATGGCAGAGGAGTGGTGGGGCCGGCTCACCTGCACACCCACCACTAGGGCCAGCTGAACTGTGCTGTTTAGGCCCTACTCTCCTGAGTGCTGCAGCTAGTGAGGGGCAGGGCCAGCTCTCCCTTTCTTGGAGACTGCCATAGGTGGCAAGGGGGGAGGGGGGAGGAATTGAAGGGAATGAAAATTATTAAAAGACCCCCTAAGTCGGCAGTAGAGCCAGGCCAGCCGCCAGGTGATTCCCGGAACTTAGCTGACCATAAACAGGTTGAAACCAAGAATGAAGGTCAATTGGGCCACGGGCCCCCAGGGCTTCAGGAACTGGCTGACCACAAAGTACATAACAAAACAAGATTAGATTCATTCCTGAGCGGGATGTTTCCCGCTGATTAACTAATGGGCTGGTACATTCCAGCTGTATTTCCCCTCCCCCTTGGGTTGTGGTAAACGATGGGCTGGGCTGGTACTTCCCACCTGTAATTTCCCCCACCCCCTTAATCTGTGGTGCTCCCCCATAAAATATTGGACTCTCCCCCAAATCAGGGTCGCGGCTCCTAGCCCTGCGTGGGATACGAGTGGCGCCCCTCAGTGCACTGAGCACCCCCTTTCCCCCTTTCCCCCCGAAATAAACCTCTTGCGATTGCATCAAGATGGTCTCTTGCGAGTTTTGGGGCGGCCGTGATATCCTGAGTGTCGGGTGAGGAACTTCCCTCCCCCGGGTCTTTCATTATCACCCCCACACTACCTCATGGCAGAAGAGTGGGTGGGCTAGCACTCACTCTCTCCTCAGAGCTGGCTCACCCATGTCCCTGCTACCAGGGCCAGCTGTTGTCTAGGCTGTCCAGTCTGGAGGTGGTGAGGGACAGGGACAGGTCCCCAGCTCTCATGACTCTGGGGCCAGTTTTTACAACTGATAGTGGTGGGGTGGGGAGGGGTCATCACCTTTGTGCTTGTGCCACAACATGAGAGATGAGGCAGGGTCAACTGTCCCATACTCACACCCTCAGGACTGGCTCACCCTTGTCTCTGCAACCAGGGCAATCTCCACTGTGCTGTCTGGAAAAGGTGTAGGGTCCATTTTCCTGAGTGGTGCTGCAGTGGAGAGGTGGGGCCAGCTCCCCTGAACATCACTACAGCCAGGGAGGGGGAGGAGTCAATTCTGCACAGCCCCTGGACATCCACATGCTTCCTGGCGGCTTCCCAGACCAGAGACATCCCCATGATCTCTAGTGGTAATATGAGCCATGGACAAGAACACTGACCACTACCACTATTTAGCCATGGACCTAAATATGGCTCTCAGTGGTAGCAAGGGACTTCATTATGGCCTCAGTTCAATTTCTCTTCATAATGCTCAAAATGTTCCACTTCTCTTTTACCTGTCTACCACATCTATGCACATTGTAGTGACTCCCACAGCAGGGGACCATGTGGTTGACCTCTGTTCATGCTGTGTGCTGTGGTGGCTAGCAGGTCCCTAGGTATTTACAGCCCACCCATGTGGCATGGCAGCAAACAGGCCTGTGGACATCTTCCCCTCCTGTACTACATCATGTGGTGATAGGCAGGCCTCTATGTGCCCACTGTCTGCCCATGCCGTGCAATGGAGGGCAGGCCTATGGGCATCTTTCCCTGCCTGCTGAGAAGTGATTTCTTAACCTCCCGGTTAATGGAGGTAAAAATGTAGTCG
Organism: Lophiomys imhausi; assembly: GCA_907164525.1. Classification (NCBI taxonomy): domain Eukaryota; kingdom Metazoa; phylum Chordata; class Mammalia; order Rodentia; family Muridae; genus Lophiomys; species Lophiomys imhausi. Next base: position 5,227,370 of record CAJQZJ010031764.1, read on the forward strand.
TCCTAATCTAGCCACAATGGAGTCTGGGAATTACAGTTTTCAGTGTAGGTCCAGGCATTTGAATGGCATGGTAAATATCATTGCCTCGGTGCAATGACAGCAGGTAAATATTTCTTATTCTTTTTAAATAAAAAAGTGTGTGTGGGTGTGTACATGTTCATGATGGCATGCATGTCTCTGTGGAGGTCAGATATGTTAAAGTCTTCTTGGATTGTTCTCCATTGGCTAGAATGTTTGGCCAATAGGTCCCAAGCCCATTTGTCTGCCTCCCCCACACTCAGACTACAGGCATGCGCTGCTGTGTCTGGCTTTTACATGGGTGTTTGAGATCCAAACTCAGGATCCCACGCATGCTCGGCAGGCCTGAGCTGACCCAGCCATCTCCTCAGGTCCAGTTTCTTACTCTTGTTGAAGAGTTGTTCTTGCTGTGACACTTTCTTAGGTTTGGCTCAGTTAGTTCTAGAGGATCATATTTTCTGGTTTCTCAAGGGCCTTTCTACTCTTTGAGACAGGGTATCACATTGTAGCATAGCCTGGCCTTGAATCCTGTCTCAGCCTCCTAAAGGGTGGGATTGCAGATTCGAGGATCATTCCCAGCACCTCTTTCTCCTCTTCTTCTGTCTACACGTGCACATGTGAATGTGTGAGGATGCTTCTGTCTATGTGTGCACATGTGAATGTGTTTGCACGTGTGAGAATGAGTACTTGGAGGCCAGTGGTAAATCTTAGGTGTAGTCCCTCAGTGGCCAGAAATATTGATGGCCTGACTGCAAGCCTAAGGATCTGCCTGTCTCTGCTTTCTGGCACTGAGATTATAGGCACATACCATCATAGTTATTAAAATAGAAGAGAAAGTGGGGAAAAGCCTTGAGTTCATTGGCACAGGTGACAACTTCCTGAACAGAACACCAATAGCTCAGACCCTAAGACCAACAATCAATAAATGGGACCTCATGAAACTGAAAAGCTTCTGTAAGGTAAAAGACACTGTCAATAGGACAAAATGGCATCCTACAGATTGGGAAAAGATCTTCACCAACCCCCCATCTGACAGAGGGCTAATATCAAAAATTTATAAAGAACTCAAGAAATTAAACACCAACAAACCAAGTAACCCAATCAAAACATGGGGTACAGAGCTAAACCTAGAATTCTCAAAAGAAGAATCTAGAATGGCTGAGAGTCACTTGAAGAAATGCTCAACATCTTTAATCATCAAGAGAAATGCAACTCAAGATGACTCTGAGATTCCATCTCACACCTGTCAGAATGGCTAAGATCAAAAACTCAAATGACAGCACATGCTGGTGAGGTTTTGGAGAAAGGGGGACACTCCCACATTGCTGATGGGAGTGCAAACTTGTACAACCACTGTGGAAATCAGTCTGGTGATATCTTAGAAAACTTGGAATAGCTCTACTTCAAGGCTTAGCCATACCACTCCTGGGCATATATCCAAAAGATTCCTCACCAATCCATAAGGACATCTCCTCAACTATGTTCAGAGCAGCTTTATTTGTAATAGCTAGAAAGTGGAAACAACCCAGATGTCCTTCAACCGAAGAATGGATTAAAAAAAAAAAAAAACAAACTGTGGTACATTTACACGATGGAATATTACTCAGCTTTCAGAAACAAGGAAATCATGCAATTTGCAACCAAATGGATGGAACTAGAAAAGCTCATCATGAGTGATCTAACTCAGACTCAGAAAGATACACATGGCATATATTCACTTATAACTGGATTTTAGCCATATAGTACAGGATAACCGTCCTACAATCAATAGACCCAAAAGAACAGGAACATGGACTTGGTTACCTGTTAGTAGGACACCCCACCCTAGTGGAACTGCCATGTATGCCTCCTGTGCAAGAGGAAGCTCTTAGACCTCATGTGACTAATGAACTGAGAGGGGCTCATACATGGAGGCACCCCACATGGGAGAGATGAGATGGGTGGGAGAGGGTGGGATGGAGGGTGAAGGGAGGGGGTGGTAATGGAGACATAAATTGAAATAATAAATACATGTTTAAAAATGTTTTAACATCGGTTGTAGGGATTGAACATGTGAGGCAAACGTGTTACCAAGCGAACTTTCTTTTTAACTCTCCTCCCCTTCCTCCTCCTCCTCCTTACAGGTAAGAATGACTGAGTTACTGGTGTACACCTTTAATCCCAGTGCTGGGGAGGCAGCAACAGGTTTATGGATCTCTGTGTGTTCCAGGCCAGTCTGGTCTACATAGTAGCAAATTCCAGGCTAGCTAGGGTACCTAGCGAAGCCTTGTCTCAAACCAAGCCAAGCCAAGCCAAGCCAAACCAAACCAAACCAAACCAAACCAAACCAAACCAAACAAATAAGCAGCAAAACTTCAACCAAACCCAAAACCCCAAACAACAACAAAAACAAACCAATTGCCTTGTGGAGAGAGAGGGGCACTAATTAAATCTGTGTGGGTAGGATTGAGCAACTACAACAACTGCCTTCAAGCCTTCCATTGTGAAGTATTTAAGAGAATGATTAATCCCAGATTCACAGACAAGTTCTGTCCAGGGAGGTCATGGGAGCAAGAATTCTCAGAGGCTCAACCATCTGACAGCCGCACTTTACCTCCCAAACCTGTCTCTTCCCTCTCTTCCACTCCCTCAGGCTGCGCAGTGCCAGGGAAGGCCGTTAACCAGTGCTGAAGCTCTCTGCGCATTATCTATTACTCTAATGAGTCCGAGAGACCGGGAGAGGGAAGGGCGCTCTCTCCAGCTATTTTTGCCTCCACTGGAGGGTTGACACACACAAGCTCATTATTGCATTATGTTTTATTCAACAAAATAACTTTCATGTCGCAGCCTAAATTGAATTCACTAAAACATCTTTATTTCCTGCGTTATGTGCCTCAAGTGTCTTGCAGGGGCCCCGCGTGCTCTCCAGAATGAAGCTGTGGAGACAGCATAGTGAGAGTCAATCTAGGGAACAGTGCAAATACACTGTGGTAATTGCCCTTTCGCGTAATTAAAGGAGCCAAGTTCCTCATCAGAGACCCAGAGGCAGGATCATAAAAATAATCCACTTACGAGAACCTTTATTGTTGGTGGCCTATGAAATTCAGCTTCACAAACAGATTTGCTTATTCGGTTCCATTAATAAAGAATCAGCAAAGTAATTGGCTTGGGATCAGCCTCCTCCTGACTGTCATTTAAAAAAAGATTTATTTTTATATTTTAAATTATGTATGTGTGTGTTGTATATTCATGTGCATATATACTTGCACAGAGGCCAGAGAACAACAACAGGTGACTTGTGCACTCTCTGACTTATACACTGGGATGTAGTCCTCATTGAGCCTAGAACATACCATTTTTGCTAGGCTGGCTGACCAGTGAATTCTCAGAATATACATATCTATACCTGCCACCAGTCCTGGGGTTACAAGTTCTCTTGGCTATGCCTGGCTGTTTTTAAAATGTTTTTTAGTTTTTTTTTTTTTTTTTTTAATGTGAGCACTAGAGATTCAAACTCAGAATCTGTGGCTTGTAGGACGTGGTCCTGGAAACCTAACTGGAGTGTGATGAAGGAATGAAGAAAGGATGGACGGACACACACACACACACACACACACACACACACAGAAAAGCTGGGATCATGTGGGCCATGCTCCCATCATGCCACCCCTTCAAGCTGCATTTCTTTCCCAGAACTCTGTTCAAACATGTGCCACCACTCACAGCTCACTCTGTGGGCCTCAGCACACCCTTAGTTCTCTGGTTCTCTGTGTTAGACTTACCACATCTACTAAACTTCCAGAACACTTGGGTGTCATCTTGAACTTCCCCCTCTTCTCCAGCCAGATTTACCCAGCCTTCCTCTTTAGCTACGTCCACAGCCTTGGCTGACCACCCAGTCTTACCAGGCTTAGCAGTGTCCCCACCAGCCTCCTTGCTTTCCGGGCATCCTTGGGCACATGGCTCATCTTATAGTGCCCCCTGGCTCCCCATCCAGCTCTTCGTGGCTGGAAGGGGCATGCTGCTCGGCATAGGTAGGATGCAGTAAGTAAAGCATTCCTCTCCCACTATGACCCTTAGCTGCTTCCTTCTGTCTTCCCCACATGGAGTCAAGCCACTTCTCCTTAAAGAACGCTTTCAGAGAAAGAGCTCAGGAGGAACATTTTCTGTCCCCAGCTCTAGCGCTCACCTAGCTATTGTGTGACTTTCCCCAGGAAAATGTAGAGAAGCATCTATTCAGACAGACCCTGACAGACTGAAGAAAGGATTTCATCTGAGCCTTGCTGTGTGAACCAGCGCATGTACTCATGGGCAGCTCTTCTGTGGAGAAGTTCACCTCAAGTCCGTTGCTCACCTCTTACATGATGTAGGGGAAAGTCATGAATCTCCCTCCCCATCCCTTTGTTCCATGAAGGTCACCTGTGGGTGATCAGAACTGCTCTGCTTCGAGATTGCAATGGGCACTAAACTCAATGGCAATAGTCGCCCTGCTTGCTGTGTGAGCATGGGTGAGCGGCTAAACCTCTCTGACTTTAGCTTCTGTGAAGCGTGGGCACGGACACTGAGATGCCCACCTGAAGGGCTCTGGAGAGGTAATTTTCTAACTCCTCAACAACCAGGCCAGATCATAGACGATGGTTTATCCCTCAGCTGGGGAAAGGGCTTGACCCTGTGTACACACACTCCAGCCCACTCAAGGGCTAAATCTACTCTGTAGCCTTTCCTCATGCAAGCTTAGTGTCACCTGGAGGCTTGTGAGGGATAGGACTGGTGACCTTTTAGAGTACAGAGATGCTTTGAAATGTCAGTGGAGAAGTGGGCAAGTGATAGACAGCCTCTCAGAGGACAGATAAATCAGGAGAGAGAAACTCATTTCTAGGGAGACATGAGCTTGAAGTCACGCTTGGGCAGATGCTTTCCAGGCCACTCTGGGGATGGAGGCAGCTGGCAGGCTCCTTGTTGCATGCTGCCCCAGCAAGGGAGCTTTCTGTCCTGTTGCAGGGATTCCACGCACTTCCAGAGGGCTTTGATAGGTGTATGTGACAGTGTGAATTAAGGGTTTTCTGATCCCAGCACAGCAGCTTCTCTCCCTAGCTGGACGGCAGCACTTTAAAAAGAGAGAGTGTAGAGATAGCGCAGTGGTTAAGAGCATTCTCTTCCAGGAGGGAGATACCTAGGTTTGATACTCGGTATTCAAACGGCAGCTCACAGAGGTCTCTAAGTCTAGCTTAAGGGGTCTGATCCCCTTTTTCTGGCCTCCGTGGATACTAGGCAGGTGTGTAGTACACTGGTATACATGCAGACAAAACACCCATACACATAACATAAAAAAATGAGAGAGAGAGAGAGCTTGCCTAGCATTTTCCAAGCCCAGCATGTGGAACATGCCTATAATCCTGGTAGGAAGTGGAGATAGGAGAATCAGAAGTTCAAGGTCACCCTTGGTGAGTTCTTGGCCAGCCTGAGTTACATTAGACTCAGTCAAAAAGAGGAGGGTGGGGTGAAGAGAAAAGAGCTGTACCTGACTGATTGTGACTATGGTGACCTCAGTACATTGTAGTCCAATCAGAGTGAGTCACAGATCCCCACACTAGAACACTTGTGTGACTTAGAGACAGTCTTATCTTTTTTTTTTTTTCCTGGTTTGCTGTGGTATAAGCCTGAGTCTCAGGCCTGTGTTTTTTTGTTTTGTTTTAATTATTACTTCAGGTTACAGCTCCATCACAGTGTCCTCTTTCCACCCCTCCCAGTCCCAATCTCCCACCCTCTACCCCCTATCCCTTCCATTCCACTCCTCTGGAGTGGAGTGTCTCTACATAACAGTTCCCTGCCCCAGTTCAGCAGTCATATGAGGGCCAAGAGCTTCCTCAGACATGGGGGGCCTACATGGGGGGCAAAGTGTCTCATGGATAGGTAACAGAGTCTATGTTCCTGTTCCCTTTGGTGCATTGGTTGTAGTATAGGTATCCTAAACTATATGGCTAAAATCTGATTATAAGTGAATAGATGCTGTGTGCATCCTTAGAGACAGTCTCATCTTATTCTTAGCCCTTGGGAACAACAGCTCCCTCTACCCAGCTGAGCTTGCAGCCAGAGTTCCCATCGCTTCCCGGCCTTCCCCTGCAGCCCGCTCACAGCAAGGGGTGGGGAACAATCCTTGAAAGTCACTTCCCCGCCTTTGGAAGGGCCCTGGCGGCCCCTCTAGGTATTTGCATTTTAAAAATTGGTAACCAGTTATCTCAAATGAGCTCCTAATTAGTAGAGCTCCAGGGCTATTAGGAAATGGAGTGAAAATATGTAAATACTACAGGGGACTATTTAGTGTGGGCCTGCCCTCCTCAAGCACACTTTTGACTTTTTCCTATTGTCTTTTCTTGGATTCCAGTGATTTTCTTTCTAAACTCTCAGAGGGGCTCCTGAGGGCAGCTTGGGGGTACTGCGTATTAAGAGTTGAACTTGTGAATTGGAAGAGCCTGGAAAAGTTATGCAAAATACCACTTGCTGTCTCAGGTTCTAGAAGTTTGCCAACCTCTCCTGAGAGGTGGAATGTAACTCCCATCTCCTTGAATCTAAGTGTGATGAAGATGGTTTCTCTGAACAGTGGTCAGGCTGGTGGCTCTATGTGACACTGGTTTGGTTAATAATAATAGCTATTGTTATTATTAATTTATTTGTGTGTCTGTGTTAAGTGTATGTGCCATGGTGTGACTCTGAAAGTCAGAGAACAATTTGTCAAAGTTGGTTCTCTCTATGGAGGCCCTGGGAATCCAACTTAGGCTGTCAGACTTGGCAGCAAGTACCCTTCCCTACTCAGCTGTCTTGCCAGTCCCAAGGTTAACTTAGAAAACCCTGAAGTCACATCAGCTTTCTCTTGGCTCTTTGGATTCAGTTATGCTCTCAGAAAGCCCCAAGTATCCTGTGGCAAGCCCCACGTGGACAGGGATAAAGGCTGTTGGCCCACAGCCCTGCCTCGCTAGTCTTGCCTGGTACTAGTCATCACTTAAAGAAACTAGTCCAACTGATGCCTAGGATGGAAGTGGACATGTCCTGCCCAGCCTGGTCCAGCTGTGGTTTTGTCATCAGAACAATCGATGCAGTTTCTAAGCCATTTAAGGAGTTTAAAATGTGAAGTATGGCTGTCTGTGAAGCCATAGGTATTTAAGATACCTAATTTGCACAGAACCCTTGCTCTGAGAAACAATGTGGTAGAGACAGGAATCACGATGAGTGAGTTCCAATCCCCTTCGAGAGGGATGAGGGGACTCACCCTTCCCAGGGGTTCTCAGAAGGTGTCCAATTCTGTTAAAGCACCGTTAGAACCTATTAAAATCACTTTCAGCATTAATGATGAGTTCTTATTGTAGTCACTTCTGATCTTCATTTCTTGTAAAGCGAAGACACTGAAGGAAGGCAATGTGGCTTCCTAATTGTAGCTGTTGGACTCTTCCTTGTTGCCCTAGCTACATCGGACAAAAGAATTATCAGTCAGATAGCCAGAAGGACTGCCTTTATGTCGGCCTGCCTGCTCTGAACACTCCATGAACACCTTGAGAAGGCATAGCTTCAGCCAGGACTGTTTGAAATAGTTTGCACCCACTTATTGTTATCACAAGCCTGAGTGTATGCCCTGTGACCCCAAGGCCATTTCTACCTAGGCCAGAGAGTAAGCTCCTCCATCCCCGCTCCCAGGCCTGTGGGCAGTGACAGTGGCCACAGTCAGAGGCTGTGGAATCTCGACTTCTCAGGCACCGGACCTACTACTCCACATCAAGAGCTACAGGTCCTGATACCTCAGGTCTGCATGGGAGCTGGAAGACGTGCAGAGCAAAGAGTCCTGGGTTTGGGAGATTGCTCCATGGGTAAAGCTCTTACCATGTAAGCATGAGGACTCCAGACAGCACATGTCTGTATTTCAGTCACTCCTGTGGAGAGATGGATGTTGGAGACAGGAGAATCCAAGCCTATGGGCAGCTAGCTTTGTGTATGGAACAGTGAATAAGAGAGACTTTGCCTCACCAAGGTGGAAGGTGAGGACTGAGATCTAACACTGTCCTCAGTCTCTACATAAGTTCCAAGGCACAAATGCACATATATGTGTGTTACACACACACACAGACACACAAACACACACACAGACACACACAGAGACACACACACAGACACATACACATACAGACACACAAAAACACACACACACAGACATTGATACACATACACACACAGACACACACACAGACACAAACACACAGACACACACACAGACTCACACACACAGACACACACACAGACTCACACACACAGACACACTGTAGTAGCCTTCTGAGGAAGTGATATGAAGGCTGAGATTTGACAGAAGGCCCAGGGTTCTCCCAGCATACAGAAAGGCTCTGAGGCACAAGAAACACCTTGGATCTCACGCCCAGCCTGCTTCAGTGCCTAGTGATTTTGTTTTTTCCCCTTAAGCATCTAAGTGGACTCTGTTTTGTGTGCGCATGTGTATACATGCTCGTGTGTGTGTGTGTGTGTGTGTGTGTGTGTGTGTGTGTGTGTGTGTGATGTGTGTTTGGAGGCCAGAGATGTTTGGTGTCTTCCTTTATTGCTCTGGATCTTACTATGATTATGTTTAGACTATATGTTTATTTTTTGATAATTTGATATACATATATGATGTATCTTGATCATACATAACCCAACTCCTTTCACAGACACCCCCAACACCCCCGGCCCAACAATCCTCCTCTCACCTTCATGCCTTCTTCCTCTGTATTACCCACTGAGTCTCTATGCCTACTCATAGGCATGGGCCATCCACTGCGGCATGGGCAACCCACCGGAAGAAAAGTTACTATAGCTCTTCCAGCAACCATCAACTGTCAATAGTTCCTCAGCTCCCGGTGGGACTTGACAGCCCCCTCTCCCATCCGTGCTGGAATGTTGCTGGGTTGATCTGGTGCAGGTCTTGGGCAGGTGACCACTGATGTTGTGAGTTCCTGAGTGTAAACACCGTGGGGTCGTGGCCAGAAGTCACTGCCTCACAGCGCTCCTCCCCATCGTCCTACTCTTACATTCCTTCTGTCCTGTGTTTAAGATGTTCCCCAACCCCTGGGTATGTTGATATGGATATCCCATTTTAGGATGAACACTCAACAGTCACTTTCTCTAGCTTAGTTTTTGAGACAAGATTTCATGCTGAACCCGGAGCTCACCCATGTGGTCAGATCCGCAGCCAGCCAGTGGTGGTGCTCATCCTTGTAATCCTAGGAGACAGACTGATCGATCCCTGGAAGACACTGGTCAGCCAGACTGTCAAATTCCAGGCCAGTGAGAGACCCTGTCTCACAAAACAAGGTGAAGGGGTCGATGAGATATCTCAATGGATAAAACTAACCTCCCTGTAAACATGAGGACCAGTTTTGTTTTTTGTTTTTTGTTTTCTGTTTTTTTTTTTTTTTTTCCCAAGGCAGGATTTCTCTGTGTAGTCCTGGCTGTCCTGGAACTCACTCTGTAGACCAGGCTGGCCTGGAAGCAAGCAAAATCAGATATGGCTGTGTGCCTGTAACCCTCGTTCTGGGGGTGCAGAGGCAGGTAGATTACATAAGCCCCATGGCTAGCCAGCCTATCTGAAACAACATACTTCAGGGTTAGTGAGAGACCCCATCTTGAGGCAATATGATAGAAAGCAATATAGGAAGGCACTTGACATCTTTACTTGGTTTCTATATCTGTGTGGATGGATGCATGTACTCACACAATGATGTGTATGTAACACCCACAGACACACACACACACACACACACACACACACACACACACACACACACACCACAATACATATAACACCACAGGCACACACATGAAAGAAATTAAAAGGCCAAAGCAGACAATGCCTAAAGAACTATAGCCAAGGACATCCTCCGGTCTCTGCATGCAGACACATACATGTGAACATACACATACACACAAAATAACTGATCGCAGTACTACTAGAGTTGTCTTCCATAGATGGGAAGATGTCCCCTCTCAGGCCCTTCGTGGGGTAGCTTTCATGGAGAGCAAGTGGGTGCCTGTGTCCCTAGCTCCCTTGGTCTCCCTGAGGGAAGTGGTGACTCTCAAATTAATCTCTTCCTTGCCCTCCATTTGGGAGGCCTGGGGAGGCCAGAGGCTGACTAGCATTTGAACACCAGCCCTGCCCTTGGCTGGCAGCTTCATGGAAGCACTCTCACATGACATCACCACTTTGGACTCCATCCTAATTCACTTGTGGCTTTTACAGCCTGGCTTTCTGACACGTTTGTCATTTTATGGGACATGGAGTGGCCTTGGGGCTGGCTTTCCTCATTTCTCCTCTGCTCTGTACTTTCGTTTTATTGGAGTTAAGCTAAAGTCAGTGTTCCTGTGTGCCCAGCATGCAGATCTTGGCTCTGAACTTGAGGTGGTAATTGTGACCCGTGTGACCTTTTGTTAACATATGAGTAGCTTTGGCCATGAGGTGCTCAGTCCTTCTTGGCCAGGCTGATGGGGAAAATCTGTTGGGAAAACTTATTCAGCTCGGCCCCAGGATTCTGGCCTCTAGAACCTCTCACTATGTGTTTAGGGGGTGAAGAGGATGCTGTGAAGTTTGGGCTGGGAGTTTTCTCCAGCAGGGTCCAGGTATGGGGTGAGACTCACAACTGCATTGTTGGAACAGTGGTGATTTTGGGGCCGGAGATGGAGCCCTTGTGTCTTCCAGGCAAGCCACTCTACCTCCACACTACCTCCCCATCAACAGTGCTGATCTGTGATTCAATTTTGGTTGCCTGAGATTTAGTAAAGGCTTCCAGTAGTGGCCGAGGGAGTGGATATAGATGAGAGTTCAGTGTGTCACAGGAATCTGGGGGGACTCTGGGTTGGGTACCATCCATCATTGACCATCATGCCTTTGATGTCAGAAGGTATAATAGGCTCTCAGATCCTAGCACAACTGAGGCCATGTTGGAGGCACCAAGGTACCATTCTGACCTAGGAACCCAGCACAAAGTCCTCAACACTTGCCCAAGAACAAAGATCTAATCCCTCACAGTCCATAGTCCTGATAAAATTCCTAAATGTACTGACCTTGCTTAAGAGTCTGTGTGTTCTCTGGAAGAGTTACCTCACAACATTCTGGAGATGCCAATGGAATTCCCACAGATGCTGGAGGCCTCTGATCCCCTGGGTCAAAAACAAGGGAATGGCCAGTTCCTGGGGAGTTTGTATCCTGAGATGTACCAGGGCTCCTGGAACTCTGTTTTTGTTCCTGTTGACCCGGAGGCTACAGGAAACTACAGAAAGTTGCCCAAATCTGTTTCTTTTAGAGGTGAAAGGCTGAACTCGGCTCCAATTCCAGTGTCCAGGACCCACGTGTGAAGTCCCTGGATGTTGGTTCTAGTCTGTGTGAAGGCCACCCTGTTTGTCTTCACTGTTGATCGTTCAGTGTATCAGTGTATCTCGTTATGTGTTTCTGTCAGTTCTGTTTGTTGGAAAAACAGATGTAACATGGGAAGGGGAATGAACAGTCCCAAGATGGAGGTCACTGTGCCACTGCTGTGACGGTGATTGTGGCATCGGCAGAGGCTGTGGTTTCTGTGGCTGCTGCTATGCTGTGGTGATGCCAGTAGCCACTCAAGGTGGGATTTTTTTGGACAAACACAGATATGATGTCTCTTTCTTGTCCAGAAAACTCCAGACCCTCTGTGAAGTCTATGGTTCCGATGGTTCAGGCTGTCTGGATCATGGTGACTGAGAGAGCCGGGCCATCCTGACCAGTTTCCCTGTATTGACCAGTGACTTTCTCCAGTACAAGAAACTCCTGTTCCCCAGCTTAAGACCTGCACCCTCTCGTTGGCTACCTGAATCCTTTTGGGTTGGCCAGGTCGTTCAGGGAAACCATGAACCTCACCTGTTCTCTTAGACTCACCTGAGGAAACTGACCTTCTCCCTCCCACTCTGGCACGCTCTTTTCCAGCTCTGATGGCTTTGATGCTTGAGGTCTTGGTCCTTGTCCATGTTCCACTTGACTAGGAACACCTCCTGCAGACCCGAGAGCAAGAACATCGCTGTTTTCTTTCTCTTCATCTCACCCTTGGCTTCTTTCTCTGCACTTTCATGGTCCGGGTCCTATTCCCTGTGTGGAGGCACAGAGGGGCCTAGCCTCTCATCCAGGACCCCCTGCCACCATTCTTCTTGACATCTTAGTACTTGTAAACAGAGTACAGACAGGGAAAAGGAACTAATTCCCCGAGCAACACTCCCTTTCCTCCCTCTGTAGGCTTCAGCAGCAGCCAGCTGTGCCTGGTGGTGGGGATAGAAGGCAGGGAGGGATAATTGTGTTTCTCCCCAACCCCCGGTCAAGCTTGGGCTGGTGATGAAATATTCTCTTCTACCTCAGGCCTCCTCTCCCCTCTACACATGCAGAGTGGGTCTGCTCTGGAGGCATCTGCCAGTTCTAACACCTGGAAGTTCCTTCCCTTCCCATTTCATGGTTTATGTCTCCTTTTCAACCAGTGATCTGTAGAAATATGAAAACTCAGAACCCATCATTCTCTGACTGGGACCCCCCAACACTGACCAAGGTGAGGAGGCGTTGGAAAACTTCCGCCAGGCCCTTTCTCCAGAGGGATTGAAGGCAGCTGCTAGAAAACCTACCAATTCGTCTAAGGTGAGTGAGGTAATACAGGAGCCCTGAGAATTGCCTGCTGGGTCCTGGGCACTTATTGGAGGCTTTCTTGGTGTCAGATGTACCAGAAAACCAGCAACAATATTGTTTTAGTTATGCAGTCAGCCCCAGATGTAGAAAGAAACTTCAGAAGTTGGAAGTGGGAAGGAGGACATTGCATCCTATGTATGTGATTCCAAAGAGGGTCCTTGTCCAGGTATTGGGACCCTGGAAGAGGTCATTGGCCTATCTGTCCCAAAGACTTGATCCTGTTTCTGCCAGTTGGGCAGCTCTTTTGCTGGTGTTTGCCACCACAGTCATGTAGTAAAAGAAGCTGACAAGCTGACTCTGAGCCGGGACTGTTCCTAACTATTTCACACTCTGTAGAGGTCTCCTGGGGGGGAATCCCAGAGAGGTGGCTATCCAGTGCCCAAATAATGCATTATCAGGCTCCTCTACTGGGCCAGTCCCACATCTGATTCTGTAAACTATCAGCCCAGCCAGCTGCTGCCAAACGATTCTCCATGGTTGCCTGAAAATGACCAATGTGGTCCAGTCCATCAGACCTGACCTAGCAGATGTCCCGCTGTGGGAAGCAGAAGAGGTACTGTACACCAATGGGAACAGTTTTGTTCAAGATGGAACCGCAGCTGTCGCCTTGGGTAGGATGGTGTGGGCCCAGTCTCTTAGCCAAAGGACTTCAGCACAAAGGGCTGAGCTCCTGGAATTAACCCAGGTGCTTCACAGGGCTAAAGGCAAAGTCATCACCATGTACGTGGGCTTTTACTACAGACCATGGGACCCACTAGAACAAGTGGGGGTTCCTCATCTCAGTCAGAAAAGAAATCAAGAACAAAGAAAAAATCCTGGCTCTACTAGAAGCCATCTGGTTTCCGAGAGAGGTAACCATTGTCTGTTGTGAAAGGCATCAAAAGGGAGAATCCCAGGAGGCCCAAGGAAACAGGGCAGCACACTTGCCCACTTGGATGGCGGTCCTAGACCTACCTCTCCAGATCTTGGTTCCTCTGCCTGAACCTGAATACCTCCAGTGCCCAACCTGCACACAGGAAGAGACCGAGTGACCAAAAGGGGAAGATGCCGAACAGGAGGCAAACGGGTGGTGGTTCTTTCCAGACAGGAATCCCATACTCTCACCCACTGTCAGAAGACAGATGATCACCAGACTCCATCAGGCCACCCACCCATCGGGGGCAACTAGAACTGCTGGGTTACACAGGCCCCAAACTAGACAATCCTGTCAGGGGCACTGTGTCTAGAAGTACCACTTGTGCAGAAATAAAGGCTAAAGGAGGAAGGAAAGCCCCAGAAGGAATCCACACTGGAGGAAGCATCCCCTGAGAACATTGAAAAGTGCACTTTACAGAGCTCAAACCTACAGTTGTTCAGTATAAGTATTTGTTAGTTTTCATAGACACCTACTTTGCATGGGTGGGAGCCTATCCAACCTGAGCAGAGACAGCCTCATTAGTCACCAAGAACCCGCCCCCCCCCAATAGTTAATAGATTTGGGCTGCTCCTCTCCATGGGGTCCAGCAATGTCCTGGCCTTTACAGCCAGAGTTTCTCTAAATCTGGCAATGGTCCCAAATGTTGACTGGAACTACATTGTACCTATAGAGCACAACACTAAGGACAAGCAGAAAGGATGAAGGAAGAAAGCTTTAACTAAATATATCCTTGAGACTGGTGAAAATTGGGCCAACAAATCTTTTGCCCTCCTAAGGACACCCCATATCAAGAAGTTCACAAGAAAGAAATGACTAACTTTTCTCTTCTCATGGAACAGACCCAGAGGAGTATCCATCAGACAGTACAGAAGGCTGTGGCTCATGTCTGAACTTGCCCGTAAGTTCTGGCCTAGTGGCCTTAGGTGGGTAGAGAGGATCCTGACCTGGAGCCTGGAGCCACTGTGGAAAGGCCCAGACCCTGTGGTTCTCACCTCCCCTACAGCCCTGAAGGTTTCTCATGTCACTCTGTGGACCCACCATACCCAGCTGAAGGAAGGTACAGCAGATAAGGGCAGATGGATCATCACAAGGTCCTCCGACTCCATAAAGATAAGGGTGACTCGGGGCCTGCATTTATGATTATCCTACTTTGTCTTCCATGGGAAAGGCCCTACAGCCGCATAAGCCAGGACCATTAGGATGGGAATTAAGAAGATTAGAACCAGGGAGATCATAGTCAGTCTATCCAGACCCAACCAACCTTTCAGGTGGATTTCTGGAGTCCCGCCTCTGCCCTTGAATTGGGAAGAGTTAGTGAATCTCTCTGTGTCCTAGTTTTGTTTGTAGTGTGGAAACAGAGCCCATTCTTCCTAGGATCACTGACAAAATGCTATAAGTTGTGTTAAGCCCTTGCCATCTAGAAAGAGCTATGAGCACTCCAGCTGTTTGTCTTGGGAGCTCTTTCTTTCTTTTTCTTTCTTTTTTTAGGCAGAATCTCTTGCTTGACTTGGAGCTTGCTGATTAGGGTTAGCTGACTGGTCAGTGAGCCCCAGGGATGTACCCTTTATCTCCCCACCCTGTGCCAGAATTACAAGCACAGGGCACCATGTCTGGCTTTTTTTTTTTTTAAAGATTTATTTATTATGTATACAGTGTTCTGTCTGCAGGTATATCCGCAGGCCAGAAGAGGGCACCAGATTTCATTATAGATGGTTGTGAGCCACCATGTGGTTGCTGGGAATTGAACTCATAACCTCTGGAAGAATAGCCAGTGCTCTTAACCGCTGAGCCATCTCTCCAGCCCCCCCCCCTTTTTAAGTGGGTTTTGGGAATCAAATTCAGGTCCTCGTGTTTGGAAGGCAAGCGGTTTGTTGACTGAGCCATGCCTCCAGTCTCTGGCACTTGGTCTTTCATGTTACAAAGCATTCCTTGGAAAGCCGGACTCTTAGAGGACAGGCGGATCTGACAGATCTGCTGGGTTTTGGGAACCAGTTACAGCACACAAGCATAGATTTCAGCAAAGCCTGGAGCGGTAGGTGACTGTCTCCACCTCAGCGTGGTGTCCCTTTTAGGTTCTGTGCAGCTTTTGTGCCACTGTGATGCAATACTTCACAGGAAGAAACTTCAGGGAGAAAAGGGTTATTTTGGCTTACGGTTTCCCCCATGGAGGGGAAGGCATCGTGGAGTTCATGGTGGCAGCAGTGTGTGGCAGATGATGGTTGGGGAAGCAGAAAAATGCAGCTGAAACCAGGTTTCAGGTGTGTTCAAAGTCCCTCCCCTAGGGACCTATTTCTGCCAGCCGGGCCCCACTCTTGAGAACTGCCCCCCTTCCACCCCCATGCTGACTCCAGAATTAGTGCTGCCAGCCAGAGACCAAGCATTTAAAACATGAACTTGTGGGGGACATCCAGGCTGAAACCATAATATTCTGCCTCTGAGCCACTGAAGCAAGAGTACAGAAGGGTTAGCATGCCTAGACCACAAGGAAGCTCACCTCACTCCTTCTCTCTCTCCTATTGCCATGTTGTCTAATATGAGGAACTTGCTGGAAGCCTTTTACCCTGTAGAGGGATTTTAAGCCAGAAACATGGCTATTCTGGCTGGAATACAGAGATGCCCTTTAATCTCAAACAATAAAGGTAAAGTTAGTTTGTAGAAGGAAGCACCCATGTTTGAAAGTGATGTCTAATTGAGTGGCAGAAAAAGTGATGAATCAGAAAGATTTGATAGAATAGGATATCCCCAACTCTCATGAGAAGAGAGGAAAGAAAAGCTACTTAAGGGAGCAGCACAAAGAAAGAGAGATGAGAGTTAGGATTAGGGCAGGGCTCTGTTCTTATCTTTCCAGGAGATTTAAAGCATCCATTCAAGGAATCCAGGGACAACTGGACAA
>CAJQZJ010031764.1:5258899-5270505 GCA_907164525.1 Lophiomys imhausi
AACTTGAAGAAATAAAAAATAAATTATTAAAAAAAAAAAAAGAAAGAGAGATGAAGCGGTTTTACCCAGAGGGTTTTACAGAGACAGGTTGAAGAGAGAACAAACTAGACACAGGTGAAAACAGAGTGAATAAGAGAATGAGAAGGAGCCAGAAGATTAGAATAGATTGCTAGAGTTAGTTTGAGGCCAAGCAGAGCAATTCAGAGAAGATGAGAGAAACTAGTTTGAATCAGTCAGCTTGGAGAGGAGAACAGCTGAGTTGAACCAGCCAGCCAGAGTTCAGAAAGAGATAGGAAGGGTGAGACTTACTTACTTTAGCAGTAAGTCTCAGAGCTGAAAACATTCTAGGCCTAGAAAAGATTATATGGAGGCTAGAAGCTTCCAGGGCTAGGCCTAGGTTAGCAGATAGAGGCAGTAAACCCCCAAGACAACAATTGAATCAGGAGAATAAAAGTTACTTTTACATGACCTTCACACAAAAAACCAGAGGACAGCATTTGTCCCCTGACTTTATCCCCGGGAAGAAAACAACCCCCATCTCCCAGCCGCAGTTTGAACTCTCTAGAAGAGGTGTGACTGGTCTCTTTAGGGTGTTTGTTCCTCTTAGGCCAAGACCAGAGGTCTGACAGTCTATGGGAGACCTGCCTGGGGTCTCTTCATATCTAAGGGTAGTCTGGGGTAGTTGCACATTACCATGAGCAAGGGCAGGGAGCAGAGGAGAAAGTGCTGGGGACTGACCCCACCACAGGCAATTCTGCCCACACTCTTTCCAGCACCCCAGTTCCTTACTCAACTCTGTGCTGGAATAAGTCTGGCACTGATACCATCCATCTATACAGCATACAGTTTTGCTATGGCAGAGATGAGAGTGAAGTTAAAACAGAGAGACCCACAGAGACTTAGGACTCACAAGAAAACGACTAATAAACCAACTCTGCCTTGGTTACATTTGACTATTTGTAGCTGTGAAGGGAACATGGCTGAACATGGGTGAGAGGGCAGGTGAGTTTATGAGTTGTCTGGAGATATGGAGAAAAAGTGGTTGGCCTTTTTTGGTGTGTGTGTGTGTATACATCTGTGTGTACATATATGTATGTTTGTGAGCACTAAAGTATGTGTGCATGGTTGTGCTTTTAGGTATGGAGGCCAGAGCACAGCCCCAGCTGACACTTCTTAGTACTGCCTATCTTTTATATTTAGAGACAGGGTCTCTCACTTGCCTGGAACCTGGCAGGCTAGGTGGGCCGGCTGGTGAGGCCCAGTGGTATTCCTCTCTCTATCTTCCCAGCTGTTAGCATCACGAGCTTGCACCATCACATACCAGTTCTAGGGGATTGAACTCAGGTCCTCATGTTTGTGAAGAAGCCCTTTACTGACAGCCATCTTCCCAGCTCATCTTGGAGCCAACCTGAGAATGGAAAAACAAGCCAAGTCCCAATGGGACAGCTTCACAGACCGTGAATAAGCAGGGGACATAGATATTATGGGACAGAAATGAGTCCAACACCTAGGAAGAGCTAAGGACAGGACATCCATGGGACACTCTTAGTTATAAGCACAGGTGAAACATCACCTCTGAGGTCCTCATGTAGGAAGACACAGGTATTATTTATTTCTCTTGTTGCCCTATGTGGTGGACAGCAAGGCTTTTAACATAACATGTAAAGGCAGGAAATGCTTTCAGAGGGAATAAGGGGACCAGCTCACAGGCAGGGCCACATTTTAAATTTGTGGATTTGGTGTTCGGGGAATCAGGGACAAGAACAGATAATTCTGCCTGACTGCTTTTTAAACTCAGGCAAAAAATTCTGACTTGGGGTGACTGCATTGGAAACAGAATTTTGTTGTCTAGAAGCCATCAATGTAGGCTAGAAGCTGAGAATAATAAACACAATCTAGCCTCCTTTGACATGTGAGGACCCATGTTTGATTTTCTTCTTGGGTTATGGAGCAGCAAAGGGGACATATTTCTCTTTCATGGAAAAAAAATCTCTCTATGTGTGGTGAGCAACAACCTTTGCTGCAGAGGGGACTGAGGATGGTATTTTTTTCAGCAAGGAGTTGTCTTCCATTCCTGGAGACAGAGTTGAATTACCAGGATTTGTCAGGGAAGAAATATTGTTGAGTTTCCTACTAACTCAGGAGTCTCTCTGGGTTCTGTGAGAAGGTCTGTGGCAAGTTGAGAAAAATACAGCCAGTGAGAGTTCAGACTCACTGAAAGATGCCAGAGGGAGCTGGCCAGCCTGCACTTGTCTGGAAGCTGCCCAAGGGGTCCCAGAGCTCTCTTTTCCTCTTTTGTTTTCTCTTTCGTTTTCCTTCCTTCCTTCCTCCCTTCGTGTATTCGTGTGGGTGTATATGTTTGTGAAGGCCAGACGTTGATTGCTGTTTTGAGAAAACTAAAATATTCCAGTTGTTTGATTTTACCAATGGAGGCTCAGGAGCCAGGTGCTGGGTTGAAAACCTGCTGGCTCAGAGAGGCAGAGAAAGCACCCAACTGACCTTCCTATTCCACCAACATCCCAGCCAAAGCCCTAAGCTAAAAAGGCCAGAAGAACCTAGAGGAAGAAGCCTTGAAGGAGAAAACCCAAAGGAAGAAAAATACCCAACTACTTCTCCATGCTGTCTTAAATACCCCTCAGCTCAATGTCCCTCCTTTCTGTTTAATTCCCGTCAGCTGCTTTCTTGCTCCACCTCTTGACCTAGGGTTAACTTTATTTAATCCTGTGCACAGAAAGCTCTTGGATTAAAGATGAGCCACACCACAAGTACTTGTTTACAGTAAACAGCTGTAGGATTAAAGGCTGAGTCATCCCACAATAGAAAGAGATTTTTCTTTTTTTTTTAAATTTATTTATTTATTGCTTCAGGTTACATCTCCATCATAGTGTCCTCTTTTCACCCTTCCCAGTCCTGCCCTCCCACCCTCTACCCCCTAACCCTTCCATCCCACTCCTCTGGAGTGGAGTGTCCCTACATAACAGTCCCCCACCCCAGTTCAGCAGTCATATGAGGGCCAAGAGCCTCCTCATACACTGGGGGCCTACAAGGCAGTACCACCAGGGAAAAGTGCTCAATGACAGGGAGAGAAAATAAAACAAACAAACAAACAAACAAACAAACAAACAAACAAACAAACAAACAAAGTCTATGTCCATGCCCCTTTGGTGCATTGGTTGTAGTATAGATATCCTGTACTATATGGCTAAAATCCGACTATAAGTGAATAGATGCCATGTGCATCCTTCTGAGTCTGGGTTAGCTCACTCAGAATGAGCTTTTCTAGTTCCATCCATTTGGTTGCAAATTGCATAATTTCCTTGTTTCTGATAGCTGAGTAGTATTTCGTTGTGTAGATGTACCATAGTTTTTTAATCCATTCTTCAGTTGAGGGACATGTGGGTTGTTTCCAGTTTCTAGCTATTAACAAATAAGGCTGCTATGAACATAGATGAGGAAACTTCCTTATG
This sequence comes from Lophiomys imhausi, assembly GCA_907164525.1. Classification (NCBI taxonomy): domain Eukaryota; kingdom Metazoa; phylum Chordata; class Mammalia; order Rodentia; family Muridae; genus Lophiomys; species Lophiomys imhausi. Next base: position 5,262,367 of record CAJQZJ010031764.1, read on the forward strand.
ATTCCTTGAGGAGTCATTTGGATGTATACCCAGAAGTGGTATGGCTTGGTCCTGAGGCAGAGCTATTCCAAGTTTTCTAAGATTGCCAGACTGACCTCCATAGTGGTTGCACAAGCCTGCACTCCCACCAGCAATGGAGGAGGGTTTCCCTTTCTCCACACCCTCACTAGCATGTGCTGTCATTTGAGCTTTTGATCTTAGCCATTCTGACAGGTGTGAGATGGATTCTCAGAGTCATCTTGAGTTGTTTTTCTCTGATGATTAAGGATGTTGAGCATTTCTTCAGGTGTCTCTCAGCCTTTAGGAATTCCTCCTTTGTGAATTCTCTGTTTAGCTCTTTCCCCATTTTTAAATTGGATTATTTGGTTTCTTGGCATTTCATTTCTTGAGTTCTTTTGTTAATTTTGGATATTAGCCCTTTGTCAGATGTGGGGTTGGTGAAGATATTTTCCCAGTCTGTAGGCTGCCGTTTTGTTCAAATGACAGTGTCCTTTGCCTTACAAAAGCTTTTCAGTTTCATGAGGTCCCATTTATTGATTGTTGGTATTAGGTCCTGAGCTGTTGGTGTTCTGTTCAGGAAGTTGTCACCTGTGCCAATGATTTCGAGGGTTTTTCCCACTTTCTCTTCTGGTAGATTTAGTGTGACCAGAGAAAGAGATTTTTCAATTCATAGTCTCAGGGTTCACAATGCGATCAAAGATTCTGGAACAGTTGATGTCAGATATCTTCTTCTACTCCTCTCCACCTTATATCTTATGACAGGGTCTCTCATTGGCCAGGAACTACTTGGATTCTCTTGTCTCTGCCTCTACCATGCTACAATTACAGGCAAAGGCTTCCATGCCTGGATTTTTAAGTAGGTGCTGGGAATCTGAACTTGGGACCTCATGCTTGAACAGCAAGCACTTTACCCACTAAGCCATCTCTCCTAGCTCTCAAATCTCTCTCACACTAGGGAGGTATGGGTCACTCTTTGACCTGATCCACTGACCAAGACTGAATTTTAATCAACCAAGACTGTCCTGATTTGCATTACTATGATTTGCATGGTCCTTATTTACATAACGCTGATTTGCATGGCAGAGACTGAACATCAGCTCATGGTGGCCTCCCAGAATGGTACATCCACCAACATGCTACAGGAAATTCACACAAGAAACCCCCTTAAGCCTGAAAGAGCTTTTCCAGAATAGAAATTCCCTCTCTTTCCCAGCTGGTGGTACCCTGTGCCACCTGAGCTATGCTAGCTACAGCCCAGGCTTCCTTCAGTGAAATCAGCAAATTATTTGAAATTCATTTACTTTCTCTGGGACCCTTCCCTGCTACTGTGGCAGCTAGCTACAGTTCACTGAAGAAAATGACTGGTATGAATGTGTGTACATATTTGCATGATTCTGCTTCTACATGTATATATACATATTTATGTATGTATCTCAAAGCACAGAATTCTGAAAATTCCTCTTTTCCCCTAAATATCATGTCTTACAGACCTTTCTGTTTTGGCACACAAAACTTGCTGCAATTTTTGGTCACTTTCTGGCTCTTCCACAAACACGTGTTGCCTTTTTCCCATGAAATGGACCAGCTGGCTGTTTTTGGCTACTGGCTCTTCTGTATGATTTTGGTGTGCATTTCCTCCAATACCATCTTGTCCCAACCTCAGGAGTGTTTTCCGAGAAGTGAGCTCTCTGGGGCATAAGGTACACATACTTAACACATGCAAAGCTATTACTGAATTAGTTGAATTTACAAGTGAGGCTCATTAGCAGAAAAATCTGTTAGGTTAAATCTGCCCTGTAAATGTTGTATTTGGAGGAGTTTATTTTATAAAATTGGCTTGTGTTCTGCTTTTCATTTTTCTTTTATAAAAGGGCTCACAGAGGCTTACAGCAGGAAGCATATTATTTAAGGCTGAAAATGCTGAACATATAGCAGCATGATGCATGTATTAGAAAACCAGGGTGGTAACTGACAGTATGCCACACAGTGTTCCACTAAAACACCCTAATGAATCCCCATGGTGCCTGCATGACATAGACAAGGGGGGGGGTGTTAGTTGTTTCCTTGCTATGGCAAAGTTTCCAATTTAGGGTGGGACAGACTTCTCTTGATTCACAGTCAGAGGGTCCTATCCATGGTCACTTGGCTCAGAAAGTTATGGTGGAAAGTTTGGGGTATGTGTGTGAGGGGAGCAAGGCTGTTCACTTTGTGATGGAGGGAGGGAGGAAGAGAGAGAAAGGAGGAAGAGGAAGGAAGGAAGAAAGAGGGGAGTCAAGGTAAGGACAAGACAATAGCTTCAAGATTACTCTACTAGCGACCTGCTTCCTCCATCCAGGTCCCACGTCCTCAGGCTCTGGTTACAAAAGCCGGGCTTCACTTCACTTCTTCTGCTTACCTTTTGGGCTCGAGGAGTTAGTGCTTTTAAGCAAAGGCAGTTTCTAGGCATCTGCTTCACTCTGCAGCTCTGGCCTCTCTTGGTCATCTGCTAAGCCAAATTGGGGTAAAAACATTTCCAGTCTTAATTTTGTCTTCAGTGAAAAAGTAAAATATCAATGTCATTTGCAGCATTCTCTTGGCAGGTGTGTGAATTATACAAAACAAGCCATCCCCCAAAAGCAAAAAAAAAACACCCATCCTATCAACAGATGCCATTTTGGTGCCCACACCTGCTGAATCCAGACCTTTGTCCTGGGGCTATCACGATGGATGGGATGCCTGGGCTCTCTGCTCATCGGCTGCTGGTGATGAAATCAACCTGCCCACAATCTTCAGCAAGTCTCTACAGCAGCAACCTTCAGCAAAGTGTTGTCTAGAGTCTTTCGAAGTTAAGCAGCAATGAGCAGCAATGCCAAGCAAAAAAGCCCCCTTGAGTTTCGCAGATAATCGCAGATGTTTATCCACCACTTATGTCCTTTAGGAACACTTCTAGAAAAGTCTCAGAAGGTCAGTTTTGCTCTAACATACCTTCTAGGACTAAGAGCTCTTAGAGCCCTCATTTAATAGGTGGGGAAACTGAGGCCCATGATGGTTAAATACTTGTCAAACACCAATGGCTAATAAGAGGAAGAGCAGATATTCTGGGCATCTCTGGATCCCAGACATGTAGGCCCAAACAAGACACTGTGGTGGAGGTTTGGAATTCTTTGGAAACACAGTTGTGTTGAATGAATGTGTAAAAGTTGTGGGAGTGGTTTGTCTACTGCTGAAAAGCAGACTCATGAAAGGGGCATGCAAATCATCCTGATGACTGCCACCTGTGGGGAAAATATTTCCATCCTTTGATGGACAGACTCCAGGGAGAGCTCATGATCTTGGTCAACAGGAAGTACCTTGGGAGGAGGGCATGAGGTTGGCCAATGAGAAAACATCTGGGTACATAATTAGATACAGTATAAAAAGGAGTATAAAAAGGAAGGCCTGGAAACTTGAGGGGGCTTTTTTTGCTTGGCATTGCTGCTTAACTTTGAAAGACTCTAGACAACACTTTGCTGAAGGTTACTGCTGCAGATACTTGCTGAAGATTGTGGGCAGGTTGGGCAGAGCCCAGGTTGGGCTGAGCTCAGGTGAAGCCTCAGTTGGAGCTGCTACACGGAGGCTGTGCTCAAAGTGCAGCACCTGGCCCATGGAGGTTCAGCAGAGAGATCACTGCCCCAAGTAAGGGTTCAGCTCTGAGGCTGCACGAGTGCGACAAGTGCCCCGTGGGGGTTTAACTAACTCTGACAACTGAAGAGACCCTGGCCCCAAATGGGGTGTGTGGCAACTGACATCACTATACTAGAGCCAGTTAACCTCTGCGGGTGCTGCCGATTGCTGTGTTCCAGTTGTCAGATTGGAACTGTTCCTGTGCATGCTGATTTGGACGGACTGATGACTAATTGCCCCAAGGACTTGCACCTGAGGACATCTTCATCTTGGTATCCTTTCTCCTGAGCCTCAGGTTGGTGGGTTGGAAGGTGTTTAGAGATATTAATAAATGGTTTAAAGGTATGCCTTCTAGATACTATCTTGCTTCTGTGCTGTCAAGTCACATTTAGACAAATGGAAAGAAAGAGCAGGTGGGTTGGGACAAACAGCAAGGACCTAGTGTCTACCACGGTATTTGGGGAAGACCAGGGAGGCAGTGAGATTTGCTTTCTTTCTTTCTTTCTTTCTTTCTTTCTTTCTTTCTTTCTTTTTTCTTTTCTTTTCTTTTTTATTTTTGTTTGTTTGAGACAGGGTTTCTCTGTGTAGCCCTGGCTGTCCTGGAACTCAACTTTGTAGACCAGGCTGGTCTCAAAAGAGATCTGCCTGTCTCTGCCTCCTGAGTGCTGGGATTATTAAGACCGTGTGGGACTACTACCCTGTTGAAAGTGAGATCTGAAGAGAAATGAAAACTTCCCACACAGAGGTGCAGGAAAAGGGGGGTCCTGGATGCTTCCAGAGCTGATCAGATAGAGCTCTTTCATACTCACTTCCTTTGGGGAGGGAGCTCTGGGCTGGTCAAGCCAATGCTGTGGAAAGGCTCCAAAGAACAAGGAGAATTGCTTCCTCCAGAAAGGGGCTGATGGATCAGTGCCCAGGGGAAGGGATAGGACTGGCTTCAGGGTGAGGCGACATGTGCTCCCTCCCAGCAGGTTCAATGAGTTTTCTCCTGCAGACTGGAGCCAGAAGGGCCTCCATCCAGGGGTAGCCCTGCTCCCTGAGACAAAGGATGGAGATGAGCTCTCTAAGGAAAGGAGTCCTTGTCACCATACACCTTCTGGGAACAGCGGATATCACCATTGAACAGACTGGCACATAACATGGACAAGGCCCTCCTTTTGGGTAGCAGTCAGTGGGATGGCTAGTCATTCAAGGCCATCCCCAAGTTAGCAAAAGAACCAGAATTCAAAGTTGGACCTAGTGACATGGGCTGTAATCTAGATATTTGTGGTGCTCTGGGAGCTGAGGCAGGAGGACTAAATTGAGATGGGAAGGATTTATTTTGGTCCACAATTTCAGAGGTTTTAACCAGTCTGTATGATTTCTGGGCCTGTTGTGAGTTTAAGCCCATCCTAAGTAACTTAATGAAACCTTGCCTAAAATGAACAAACACCCCCCCAAGCCACAAACAAACAAACAAACAAAATCAAAACTATAACCTAATGGCAACAACAAAACAATAAAACAAAACCCAAAGAAAATTAAGAGTCTTTCAAATTCCTTGTCCAGGACTGTTTGCAACACAGAACTCAGGTTCCAGTTTAAGAATAAAATAAAACACATGCTATCACAATATGATGGTCTACTGTTCACTCAGCCATAACTCTTCCTTTTTTTTTGGTTGTCCATAAACATGGAAAAGAACACACTGTAGCCAAGAATGACATCTCATACCTGAAAGTCCAGCACTTAAAAGGCTGAGGCAAGATGGCTTTGAGTTTGAGGAGCCTGGAATAGATTGCAAGTGCCAGGACAGCCAGGGATACATAGTGAGACAAGTTTCTTGTCTCAAAAACGAATCATCCAACAAGAAGCAGACAAACAAAACCCAAAGAGAACCAATCTCACCAGTACTGACTTTACAAAGATTGTTGGTTGAGATCAGAAGATAGAAGAAAAAGCCAATTCCAGTCTTGGAATTCTCTCACACTGGACTCATATCTCTGAACCATGAGACCTAAAAATATTTATTATTTGTATGTATGTGTGGGGGCTGGGAGGCGGGACAAGTGCCATGGTGGATGTGTGTCAAAGGCAGCTTGGAAGAGTTGGTTCTTTTCCACCATGTGAGTCCTGGGCATCGAACTCTGATTGTCAGGTGAGGTGACCAAGCACCGGGTGTGCTGAGTCATGCCCCCAGCTGCAACATAGGACTTCTGACTGATTTTATTCTCATGCTGTCCCCTTCATGACCCAGCTGTGTGACTCTGATTGAGTTGATTAGCCTCTCTGAGCCTTGGGGTTCTAATGCATGCCAAGGAGACATGGATTGGATAGGATGGTGTATGTAAAGCAGCCAGTGGTCCAAGGCTTCAGGGAGCACTGTGAGCTATTTTCAGTTGTTTGAACTGGGAAATGGAAGGAGCCAGCCCCCAGATACGCATTCCTATAGTGCCCTGTTCTGTCTTTAGCATGCTCCTCCTTGGTCTCCAGTGTTCCCTTTCTTCCTTCCACTGGCCCTGTACAGATGTGTGCACCTGGTACAGGTGCTCACGTGATCATTCCTAACTCAGATCCTCTGCTAGTTATGAGAGAGGAAGTCAGATAAGCAAAGTGTCTGTCGGGGAAGAGAACATAGGGTCTCCTAGTCAGTCTCCAGTCACCCTGCCAGATCCTGGGGTAGAGCAATGGTTCATCTTCATTATCAGCTTGACCAGGATTCAGAATCACCGCGATAAGCAGCATTCACGTCTCTACTCCTGACTCTGGTATGCAATGTGGCCGACTGCCTCATGCTGCTGCTGCCATGCCCACGATGATGGCCTCTGTCTGCACACAAATTGAACAGGTCACACAGGAGCTGGACACATGTGAGCCAGTTCCTGCCACTAGTGTGCTGGTGGTGATGTTCCCTCGTGCATTGCTTGTGTGAGGAGGGCTTGTGGATGAGAGGTCCAAACAAGAACTGATGAAAGATAAGGATGTTTGAGACCCTGGGTTTATTTCAAGCCCACCGTTTCTCTTGCTGTCTTAAGATGGCAAGGCAGACTGATGTTACTGCTGTCACCAGAAAGTTCTAGAAGGTGGCGTCCCTGTTAGATTACAAGCACAGACTTCAGACAGACACAAGCGCTGCGCAACTTGTCAATCTCTTTCCAGCTGGTCCTGCACGGGGTTGACTTCTCAGGCTTTGGTTTCTTCATCTGCCAAATGGGAAACAGGATCCACTGATGAGTTATAAGGAGGCTTACCTCACTAATTATGTAAAATGCACAGGGTGGTCCCTAATCCATAGTAGATTTCACCAATCACCAGCTACTGGCACTTTGCAACTATTACCTGGGCTCTGACCAATAACTGGGAACTATCAAAAAACTACCAAGAGCTTCCTCCTCAGTCCACCTGAAAACCTGGGCTGTGGGTAAATTTCCTTGTTAATACAAGAAAGAAAATGAATGGCTCACACAAAATGCTCCAAACGTACAGCACGCTGACCATGATAGCCTGCACCCCCTCTACTTTTCTCTTCTTGATCATTTCCAAGATTGAAGTGCCTTAAACATTGGGAAACATACATGAGTTGGTTCTTGTCTTTTGGGGGTCATGGACACCCTTTTAAAGGTGAATGCAGGGAGCTGGGGAGCTGGCTCATTCAGTAAAGTGCTTGCTTTCGAAACAAGAGGGCCTGGCTTCAATCCCCAGCATCCACATAAAAGTCATAAAAGTGGATGCAGTGATATGTGGCTGTAGTCTCGGCACTCGGGAGGCAGATACAGGAGGATGCCTAGGGCTTCTGGGCAGCCTAGTTGAGCCAGTTACCACCAGGTTCAGTGAGAGACTCTGTCTCAAAAATTAAGATGGAGAGGAATTGAAGAAGACATCCAACACTGACCTTTGGCCACCATGTGCGCACATACAGATGCACACACATGCATACACATGCATGCACATGCATGCACACACCACAAAGTCGAGTATGGAATCCTATTTCCCTCTCAGAGACAATCGAGTTTTGCACATATAACTTCAGAGAGTTCAAAAATTCAGGAGGAAACCATTGTATATTTTTATCCCTTGCTCACGAGAACTCATTTTCATCTCTCTTTTGCACAACCAACTACAGAGACTATCCTAGGAAAAGAATAGAATCTATACTCTTGTGTTGGCGAGTCTGAAGGCCTGTAGGTTATTCCTCTTATTGTCGTGATTAAGTATATCCCTGAAGCAATTGACAGGAGGAGAGGCCCCCATCCATCATAACAGAAAAGGCATGACGGCAGGCAGCTCTGTGGCAGGAGAACTGCTCAGCACTGGATGGATCATGTGTGAGCAGGTCAGGAAGCAGAGGGCTCAGGGTGGAATCCCCAAGACCTGCTTCCAGAGATCCACTTCCTCCAGCTAGACCCTACTTCTACAAGGTTTAGCAGTCTTCCCCGAACAGTCCACCTGCTGTGGACCAAACGTTCTAGTGGTGTGTGTGTGTGTGTGTGTGTGTGTGTGTGTGTGTGTGTGTGTGTG
>CAJQZJ010031764.1:5270515-5280964 GCA_907164525.1 Lophiomys imhausi
GTGTGTGTGTGTGTGTGTGTGTGTGTGTGTGTGTGTGTGTGTGTGTGCGCACGCGCGTGCAGGGGCATTTCACATTTAAACTTAACAGGTCTGAGAAAGACTTGGCTAAAGGTGTTCTGTGGGAGCTTCTGAGCCCCAGAACATCAGCTCTCTCTACGACCCCCCCCCCGTTCTAATTCTCAATCTGCCCCACAGACCCATATGAAGCTGTTCCCCAAGTCTCTCACACATCAGGCTGTGTGGGTGCCGGCTTTAATGATCTTCTCTTAAACTCTGCAATTTATGGTGCAGTCATTCTGGGAGAAGGCAAGGATTAGTCTTTGTTGTCTGAGCTGCTGTGTGTATTAAAAAGCTCTTGTGGCAATCAGCACCCCATGGGAGAAGACAATAGGGAGCTCTGCAGGCCCACTTAGTCAGAAAGAGAGGGGTGGAGATCTGGATAATCAAGACAAATATCTCTGAGCCCAGGATGCCTCTAAGAAGGGCTGTAGGAGCTGGGCAGAGGCCAAGGCTTCTGGTTTGTTCTCTAGTCTTGGCAAATGCCTGCCTGGTCACATTAGCATGGAGGAGAAAGAAGCAAGGTCCTGGTGAGGGGTGGGGTACAGCACCTGCTAGAACCCCACGGTATGGATCTGGGGGCGTGGCTCAGCAGTAATAGCACATCAGCCACTGAAACTGCAGTAAGAGGCAGGATTCTAAACAAAATGATGTACGAAGTTGTATTTTCCAAACTGGAATCTTTGAACCCAATGGAACTTTATTTGTATCTTCTGTTTGTTTGAGGCAGGATTTGCTGTGTAGCCTAAACTGGCCCCAAACATTTGATCCTCCTGCCTCAGTCACCTAGGTGATGGGATTATAGACATGTGCTACTGAGCCAACCTGTCATTTGCATCTTGGTAATTAACACATTTTTTCCCCCCAAAATAAATCTCGGGTAGAATTGCACCATCTTGGCTGGATTGATGACAAGTTTACTGGTGGCTACTCTAGGTCCCTGTGTAGTTCACTAACTCTAGCCACAGAGATAGACACATATTCCAGAGGAGGCAGAAGCTAGGATGTCGGAAACAAAGACACATGGGCATCAAAGTGTGTGGTCTGGGAGGAAAAAGTCACCTCTCCTTCCCTCCCTTAGTTACTGTTCTGATGCTGTGAAGAGATATCATGACCAAGGCTATTTATAAAAGAAAGCATTGAACTTGGGGCTCATGGTTCCAGAGCATAGTAGAGTCCATGGCTATCATAAAGGGAGCATGGCAATAGGCAGGCAGGTGTTGAGCTGGAGCAGTAGTTGAGAGTTTACATCTGCTCCACAGCACATAGGCAGAGACAGCTAACTGGGAATGGTGTAGGCTTTTGAAACCTTGAAGTTTACTCCCAGTAACATGCTCCTCTGATAAGGCCATACCTCCCAATCCTTACCAAACAGTTCCACTGACTGGGAACCAGATATTCAAATATATTAGCCTATGAGGGCCATTGTCACTCAAACTACTATAGTCCTCCATACATAAGATGAAAGTTCTTGCAATAGCCCCAAATGACTAAAGTTCTGATTTCTTCTCAGTGTGTTGGAGGTGTGACTGACAGCTGATACTGCACTTGGTGATTTTCGTGTAGCATTGAGAGGTGCTTGCTTGGACTGAGGGGCACTTGTCTGAAGAATTTGTGGGCTCAGGGATCACTACATCCTTTTGAGGTTTTCCACCGGAGAGGAAGCAGGGCTACCCTGAGCTCCTCTGGACAAAACCCATATAGCTTGGATGGTGTGAGCCTGGCACAGGAACTATATCAACTGAATGGAGCCTTGGGGACCCAGTTGAGAGCTCAGGCTTGTGTTGTGGGAAAAGGTGGTCTTCATTGTCACATCTCTTTCCCCACTTTGCCCAAATGCCTAGAAATCAGTAAGGGGGATTTCAGCATGGAAAGCAGGCCATTAAATGGTCAGACCAGGGCATCACACTCCAAGCCTGGTTCAACCTCAGCCCTGGGGTCCTTGTCTCTGGCACGGTTCTCCATCTCACCAACAAACAGTTTCTTCCTTCTCTGTCACCTTGACATCATCTCATAAACCTCTGTGTCAGTTACTTTTCTCACCACTGTGACAGAACACCCGTCAAAAGTTACATAAGGAAGGAAGGGTTTATTTTGGCTCACTGTTCAAGGGTACAGTCTATCATGGTGGGGAAGGCATGATGGCAGGAGCATGAGGTGGCTGGTCACATTGTACCCACAGTCGGGAAGCAGAGAGAGAACACTGGCCCTCAGTGCATTTTATTCCTTCTATTCTGTCTAGGACCCTCAGCCCTTGGAATGGATCCACTCACACTTAGGTGGGTCTTCCCCCATCAGCTAACACAATCTAGAAACTTCCTCATAGATGTACCCATCGGTTTGTGTTCTAGGTGATTCTAGATCCTGTCAAGTTGACAATCAATATTAACCATCACCCCTTCAGCTTCAGGGCCGACTTTGTCTTTCTTATAAGAGAAGCAAGTGGATTAACGATACTTAAACATAGGTGTTGAATTGAAACCCCCTTTACAGGTCAGGTGGGCAGCTTGCTGTGTGTTGACTTGGCTCGATTCTCATAATAATCCCAGAGATCCAGCTGCCATCCCATTGCATATATGAAGCCCCTAGAGGTCACTGTCCTTACCTGAGGTAATTGGGGTAAGAATGATAAAGGCAGGACTCTAACACAGCCTTCCATGTAAGGCAATATCTGAGCAGACCAGCTGTCTGAGCCCCACTGTGGAAGGATGAGGACCCAATGTCTTTGGGACCTGCCACAGGAAGAGTCCCATCATCACCTGATAACCTGATGCCCCGCTGCTGACCATTGTCTGGATGGAACCATCTTGGCCACAGCTGGGTTGGGCTTTGTAGCAGGTGTGTCCCATGCCTTCACCTTGATGCACGTTGGCTCTTCTGCCTGGAGTTCTCCATGGCTGCAGATGTCCATTTTGTGGAAGGGCTTGGATATTGACTGATTGATTGATTGTGTATATATGCAAGTATGTGTATAGGTGAACATGCACATGTATTTGTGTGTGTGTGTGTGTGTGTGTGTGTGTGTGTGTGTGTGTGTGTGTGTGTGTGTGTGTAGGCCAGAAAGCAATCTTGGATATCATTCCTCAGATCCTGACCACCTTGTTTTCTTGAGACAGGGTCTCACTGGCTCATTAGACAAGTTGGCCAGCAAGTCCTATGGATTGGTGTGTCTCCACTTCCCAGCACTGAGATTGAAAGCACATGCCACGGTACCTAGATTAATTTTCTTTTTCAATGAGAAGATCAAGCTCAGGTCCTTATGATGGCAGGACAAGCATTTTCCCAAATGATCCATCTCCCCAGCTCAGACCTGGACATCAGGTCCTCTCCAGGGGGGCTCTGTGTGTGCATGACTGTAAACGGGTGTGTGGGTGGCCACCCAAACACCTGCACCTCTAGCAGGGGCAAAGTGGAGGCATGGCCTCTTCCTCCCAGTTGAATGAAGCGTTGTACTGCCAAAAGTGGTAACTTCATTAACAAGCTCCCCCCCCCCCCCAGCTACCTTCCCTTCTCCAACTTCATCTCACCCCCAACCCATCACCACACCCTCAGAACTGTCCAAGAACCAAACCCTTTGAATTTGAATCCTATCCTGAGGGGTCTACTTTTGAGAGAACATGAGCTCTCATTGAAGCAATGTGTGTCTTCCTCCAAATGGTTCTTCATTGCTCAGAACCCCAGTCACTTTCCTTGCTGCTACTTGTTATTGATGTATTTATACTATCCAGAGATGGAGAGATGTCTGGTCTCAGTGTTTCCTGAGTTTTCCTACAGTGTCAGGTCATTGGTGACATCCTACTTCCCTTAATTGTCTTAGATAAAAATATTTGGCAATATGGGTGGTAAAAGGACAGTCACTAATGCCGCATGACACAGTTGAGGGTTTGGCAGTAAGGACAGCTATGGAAGTTCCCCGAAGACAAGCTGCATGTAGGAGAGTTCCACGGTGGGGACACTTCTGTAGGACACTGCTGTGGGGATTATAGTGTGAGACTGTTAACTTGTTTGGGGTTAATCCACGCCTCAGGCATTCTTCTGGGTATCTCTCAGGAGGTTTGCAGAGAGGATTAATCCAGTGGGAAGATCCACCCTGAATATGGGTGATACCACCCCACAGGCTGGTGTTGTGGAACTAAATAAAAAGGGGAATAAAAAGAGCCTTTCAACCAAGAGCCCAGTTAGATCCCCCCTCCCTTCCTCCAAGTTACATCCTGACAAGTTGCTTCTTGTCAGGTAATTTGTCCAAACACAGGTTGCAGGAGAGAGACCTGAGGTTAGCTATAGACTTTCCTTAAAACAATACATCAATAATGGCCCACAGCTGTTACCAACATACTACCCCAAAGCAACAGATAATGACAAGGTTGGGGACCTGAGGGAGAAAGGGGGACAAGGAATTTCACTGCTCATTCTGTAAAATTGAAACTATTTTGGACAGAGTCTGTTTCCTGGGTATGGTGCAGGAGGCTTTCTAAGTCAATGGCTTCCTGGACTATACCAAGAGATCCTGCCTCAAATAAGAAAATCTATTAATTAAGAAACAGCAACAAGAATGAATGAGTGCATAACCTTTGTCCTTAGAGAGTTTAAGCAGAGAAGAGGGTAGTTCATGTCAGTTGTGGAGTGTACCTCCAGGAAGGTGGGCGAAACTCAGCTTGAACAAAAGCCATATTTAAAGATCAGAGTACAGAACCTAGGGTCAGTTGGTGGCCTCATAGCACTTAAAACAAATCTATGTGGTGGCTACAGAGATGGCCCAGTGACTAAGAGTGGTTGCTTCTTTTCCAGAGAACCTGAGTTTGATTCCCTGAACTCATATCAGATGGCTCACAACTGCCTGTAATTCCAGTCTCAGGAGATCTGCTGTCCTCTTCTAGTCTCCCAATATACCTACACACACACACACACACACACACACACACACACACACACACACACAGATAAAATCTCTCTCTCTCTGTGATGTATATATGTTTATGTGTAAGTGCAGGCATGTGGGAACCATGGCATGCATGTGGCAATCAGAGGACAACCTTGGGTGTCCGATCTTGCCTTTCATCATGTTTGAGACAGGACCTCTTGTTCTCTACAGCATATGCCAGCCAAGCTGGCCCTCTGAGGAGTTTCCTGTCTCATAGCAGGAATGCTAGGATTGCAGGTACAAACCACTGTGTCTGGCTTTGTGTGGGTTCAAGGGAATCACGCTCTGGTCCTCAGTGCTACAGGTGTGTTCTCCATTGAGCAGTCTCCCAACATGCCCTTGTCTTCTGATTGGCTGTCATCTTTCTGCCTGGTTTCAGATGCTGAAAAGAAGAACACTGTTAAACTGGGCTGAGCAGCTGGAGACTGATGTCCTGAGGGATGCTTTCTTCCCCAGGAATGTCAGCGTGTTTACAGGGTAAACAAGCAACTTTAGTGGGACCTGGGTTAGGATTCCCATATTGCCACTGTAGAAAAGGCACAGAACATGGCAGGGGCCCACTATGAGCTGGACTTGTGTGATCAATAGTCTGACTGGTGGCCTCCCTGGGGTTAGTGGCAGTCTGGCCTTCCCCTCAGTCAAGGATTCTGAGGCAGGTATTAGCATAAAAACAGACAGTCTGATCAATGGAATTGTATTGAAGACCCAGAAATGAACCCACACACCTACAGACACTTAATTTTTGACAAAGAAGTCAAAACCATGCAGTGGAAAAAAAAAAAAAGAAAGCATCTTCAACAAATAGTGCTGGTCTAACTGGATGTCTACAGGTAGAAGAATGCAATTATATCCATATTTATCACTGTGCACAAATCTCAAGTCCAAGTGGATCAAAGTCTTCAACATAAAACCAGAGACACTAAATCTAATAGAAGAGAAAGTGGAGAATAGCCTTGAACCATTGGTACAGGACACAACTTCCTGAACAGAACACCAACAGTTCAGACACTAAGATAAACAATTAATAATTGTGAAGGAGCCCCTTCTCCTTCATGCCTCATGAAACTGAAAAGCTTCTATAAGACAAAAGACACTGTCAGTAGGACAAAATGGCAGTCTACAGAATGGGAAAAGATCTTCACCAGTCCGACATCTGACAGAGGGCTAATATCCAAAATATATAAAGAACTCAAGAAATTGGACACTAACCAACCAAATAATCCAATTAAAATGGGGTACAGAGCTAAAATGAGAGTTCTCAGTGGAGGAATCTCTAATGGCTGAGAAGCATTTAAAGAAATGTTCAAAATTCTTAGTCATCAGGGAAATGACTCTGAGATTCCATCTTACACCCTTCAGAATGGCTAAGATCAAAAATTCAAATGACAGCATATGCGGGCAAGGATGTGGAGCAAGGGGAACACTCCTTTGTTAAAAAAAAAAAGGTAATCTCAATTGTTTGATTTTTACCAATGAAGACTCAGGAGCCAGATGCTGGGGGTGAAAACTTGCTAACTCAGAGAGGCAGAGAAAGCACCCAGCTGACTTTCCTACTCCACTGACATTCCCGATGAAAAATTGCTACTAGTTTACCCAGATGACTTTCATACTCAGCTGACATCCCAGAAGGAAAAAGCCACTTCTCCTCCACGAAGTCTTAAATACCCTTTAGCTCAGTGTTCCTCCTTTCTGCTTACTACCTCTCTACTGGTTGCTTGCTCTGCCTCTTGACCTATGATTGACTTACTTAGCTCTTGTGTTAAAGGTGTGTGCTAGGGCTGAGGCAAACCACACGTACTTGTTTCCTGTAAACAAAGGCTCTAGGATCAAAGGCTGAGCCAAAACACAATTAGAAACAGTTTTTTTCCAGTTCACACTCTTGGGGGTTCACAGTGTGATCAAATATCCTGCAACACTCCTCTATTGTTGGCGGGAATGCAAACTTGTACAACCACTTTGGAAATCAGTCTGGTGGTTTCTCATAAAATTGGGAATAGATCTATCTCAGGACCCAGCTATATCACTCCTGGGCATATACCTAAAAGATGCTCCACCATACCACAAGGACACTTACTCAATTATGTTCATAGGGGATTTATTCGTGATAACCAGAAACTGGAAACAATCTAGATGTCCCTCAACTGAAGAATGGATAAAGAAAATGTGGTAAATTTACACAATGGAATATTACTCAGTTATTAAAACAAGGACATCATGAAATTTGCAGGCAAATGGATGGAATTAGAAAATATCATCCTGAATGAGGTAACTCAGACCCAGAAATACACGCATAGTATGTACTCACTTATAAGTGGATATTAGCCATAAAGTAAAGGATAATCATGCTACAATCCACAGACCCAAAGAAGCTAGGTAACAAGGAAGGCCTAGGGGAGGATGCTTGAACCTCACTTAGAAGGCAAAATAAAATAGACATCTGAAGAAGATGGAGGACGGGATTTAGGTGGGAGAGGGGGTGTCCAGGGGAGCGGGGTGGGGATTAGGTGTGGGGAGAGTGGGGGGAGGGCTGGGATAGGGAACATAAGTTGATGGGGGTACATTTCTGGAATGAGGGAGGCTTCTGGGAATCTATTGGGGTGACTGTAGTTGAGACTCCTAGCAGCAGAGGATATGGAGCATGGGAAGTGGCCATCTCCTGTAGCCAGGCAGGAGGGAGGGAGACACCAACCCACTCACAAAACCTTTGACTCAAAAATTGTCTTGTGTACAAGAAGTGCAGGGATCTTTATGGAGCAAAAATCGAGGGAATGGCCAACCAATGACTGGCCTAACTTGAGACCCACCTCATGGGAGAGAGCCAATCCCTGACACTATTAATGATACTCTGCTGTGCTTGCAGACAGGAGCCTAGCATAACTGTTTTCTGAGAGGCTTCATCCAGCAGCTGATGGAAACATGCACATTCTCAAGTCAAACAATATGTGGATCTTGGGGAATCTTGTGGAAGAGTAGAGGAAAGGACTGGAGGGGTCAAGGACACCACAAGAAGACCTACAAAGTAAACTAACCTGGGTCCATGGAGTCTCATAGAGACTGAAGCATCAATCAAAGAGCCTGCATGGGTTGGACCTAGGCCTCCTACACATATGTAATAGATGTGCAGTTTGTTTTTCATGTGGGTCCCCTGACAATTGGAGTGGGGGATATTTCTGGTTGTTGCTTGCCTCTGGATCCCTTTCCCATAGCTGGTCTGCCTTGTCTGGCCTCACTGGGAAAGGATGTGCTTAGTCCTGCTGTGACTTGATGGTTTTTTTTTTTTGTTTTTGTTTTTTTTTAGTGGGTGTAGGTATTTTAGTGCATAATGTAGTTCCGGGTACTCCAGGCTGGTCTTGAACTCCAGTTCCTCCTGCCTCTGCTTCCTTCAGCAAATTCTACTGGCCTGTGCCACCAGAATTGGCTAGTCTTATTAGATTTAAATTGGGTAGTGTAGAATTGTTTTTGGGTTGGTGCCTATTAAAATACAGATATTAAACAAACAAAAAGAAAGACAGAGACAATTAGCGGGGCATAAGAAGGGGGAAGAAATCTGGTTGAAGCTACTCACCAGTTGAAAGTAAGAATTCTACCACAATTATCCCTTGGCCACATAGGACATTCCTTGTACATAAAGATATTTTCAAATAACAATGTTCAAATGCAATAAACCATGCCTGTCTGACCTTTAAGTGTGGTTTTTCTCCTTTCCTAGAGTTTTCCTGGGAATCTCACAAACAGGACTGACCCTGTGTTTACAGTGAAGGTATCTTATTGTTCCCTGTGCTCCTGTGGCCTCAACTTACCTTATTAGTAGAGATCCCATCCAATACATCCAGGAACCACCCTGTGATCTCACTCACCAAAAAGTGCTGATCCCTCAGCACCATATGAGGTGAGACTTCAGAAGCCACCAAAGCAGAGTGAACACACGGCCAATATGGAGACACTTAACCCTCAGTCTGTGGTAGAAGTTAAGTCTTTTTAGTGAAATTAGTAGGTAGTTCTTATTAGCATCTGGCAGCACATAAGGAGGAGCTTGGTGTCCCTTTGGTTTGCTGATATGAAGAAAAAAGCCAGTTGAGGCTGGACGATATGCCCTGTTGAAGGGGCATGGCTAAGAAACTTTGCAAGTCATGCAGATGAGAATCAATGGGACTGCTGGACATCTCAAGAAATCTTGTGGACCCTCAAGACCACCAAGGATTGTGAAATAATGCCATACATAAGCCAGAAACTCCACATGGTTGCTCTCTTCCTCCTGCCCTTACCAACTGAGAAGTCATGCTGAAGAAGTACACAGCAAGGTATGCCATTAACCTAATTTAGACTGCTATCACCCAAGGCAAAGGCATGGCATAAACCTGCTGAGAGAGAGTCCTCCAAAGGCATATGTCTTGGGGCCCCAGAGCACCAGAAAAGTGAGTGAGGCAAGCCGAGTTAGAAAGTTGCTTGGAAAGGTTTTCGGCCTTGAGACTTGCCTGGGCCAAAGAGACCATTGGAGGTGAGTCTTAGCTAATTGAAAAAGCCATCCCCAGTTTGGCGATTGGAATAGATGGACTTTATAAACTGGCCACAATTTGGTGGTGGAAATAAACTGGCATTGCGAATTAGCAAAGTAAGACCCAACAGACTTTAAGTTTCAAAGATATCACCTGATGGGCCTGCTGTAAATCAAGCCACCCTGCACAGACCTACGCTAAGAATATTAATATCCTTTTAAGAAAGTTAAAATAGTGTTAATTAAGTGTTTTTAGATAGGTATTAGAGTGTTCTTACATATAAGGGTGCTCTTAGATAGATTATAGATTTTAGATTATAGGTTTTAGAATATAGAATTTAGATATTTTATAGAGATTTGTTAAGCATTAATAAATACAAGTGTTAAAAATTTTCTGTTACACTCAATCTCCTTTGAGAAGGCCACACCCACTCTCATTGGTGCCTAATGCATCCCCAAGTACTCTTTTAGTAACCCCTGTGGTTAGATCTGCTAGGAATGTCTTAATATGTTCCAACCTGCTTCATAGTGCCTGTTCCTGAAATTCTTTATTGCAGTGAAGTTGAGGATCAGTTTTGCCCAAGTAGGTAAAAAGGGAAGGGAACTCCTCAGGTTGCTGCCAAGGCAGCACGGGGTTGTGTCTCCCATTGGTTTCCTGCAGTCTGGCTCAAATCTGGGAAACAACCGAGGGGACGTACGTTGGTGTTTCTGTGACTCAAGCTAGACCTCTCCTGAGCATCCGTTTTGTGCCGTCCTTGTGATGTTCAGTGGGTCAGGTGCTGTGTAAGCAAGAGGAGCGAAGTTCGCTCCCTAGCAACCATGTAACATGGAAGCATGGCAGTGAGCACCTGTAATCCCAGCACTGGGGGCACAGATGGGGTCCTGGGGCTTGTTGGATGGAAGTAGAGAAATGAGTTCCAGAAGTTGTCTTCTGACCTACACACACACACACACACACACACACACACACACACAC
>CAJQZJ010031764.1:5284039-5298789 GCA_907164525.1 Lophiomys imhausi
GTGTGTGTGTGTGTGTGTGTGTGTGTGTGTGTGTGTGTGTGTGTGTGAAGGACAGGGGATGGGAAGCAGGAATTGAGGGGGTGGTGAAGAGAGATGATCCCTTCTTCAGGAAGTGGAGTCTCTGTCTCCACTCATGGCTCCAAGAGAATGGCCCAAGCAGAGAGCAGTGTCCTTTCCTGGGGTTTTGTCCTTAGTGACCGTTAGCTTGTTGAAAGTGTCACAACCCTCCTTGTTCCTTAGTGACAGGTCACTGTGGACTCTTCTCTGCAAAGCTAATGGGCCATCAGGCTACATCTGGATACTTTGTTTTGTAAAGGATAAAATGTCCTTTCTCATCCCCTCTCCCTGTGGCTGGCTGCTCCTCTGAGTGGCTTCCTGGCTGTGCTTTGTCTTTGGGGGGAGGGGAGGGGGGGGTTGGCTGATTGCTAAAGGACGCTGTTAGGGGGCACAAAAGAACTTTAGAGCCCCTGAATGTGACATCTTGCTGGGGTGCTTGGGACAGGACTTCTAACCTCTCCTTTTTTCTCGTTTTTTTCGTTCTTCTACTTATTCTAAACAATATTTTTTATATTCGTACGTTAAAGTTAGCAATATAAAGTATTAGGTTTCATTATGGCATTTTCAAACACACACACACACACACACACACACACACACAAATCCCTTTTTTCTCTTCTCCATCCCTCCCTCATTTTACCCTGTCCTCCTCAGGGCACCTCTTTTCTGCTTTTTTGTTATTTGTATTCTATTACGCTCTCCTCCTTCCTTCATCACCTCTTTCCTCTTCTCAGGGTCAATTTCCAGTTTTATGACCTATTCCCACACCTGCTCCCACATATATACATAAATAACTATTAAAATCTAGAACCCACATAACCCAGCTTCAGAAAAGACAAATTCTGCTGACTGCCTCTTGGGGTCAGAAGTCTCAAAATTTCTTTTGCATTCTCTAACCCCGGGGACAGATCCCAGTGTGATTTGCAGCCCATGGCTCTTCCTGGAGGGGAGAAAAACTTCTAAACTTCTCCAGGGAATTGCCTACCTGCTTCGACTTCTTCAACACCAGGCGGTTGGCTTGAGATTCTCTGGTTGTTGCTGGGTGGAACTGAATTCCCAAGGGAGGGTAACAACCCACTGAGGCATCCCTCCCACCCAAATCCTTGATGGGCCTGCTGAGCCATCCCTCCTGGGGCTGGGATGAGAACAGGAAGGTCACCAACTGACCCCAGGGCTGCTGGGTGGAGGTGCATCGAGCCTATGGTTTGTTTGTTTTTGTTATCTTGACACAAGATAGAATTATCTGGGAAGATGAACTTCAATTGAGAAAGTGTCTCCATCAGATTGCCTGTAGTGTAGGACATCTTCTTGATCAATGATTGATGTAGGAAGGCCCAACCCTGGGCAGGTGGCCATGAGCTGCATAAGGAAGGGGCTTGAGCAAGCCATGGGGAGCAAGCAAGTAAGCAGTGTTCCTCCATGGTCTCTGCTTCTGTTCCTGCCTTGAGCTCCTGCCCTGAGGCCTCTCAGCGATGCATTCCGAGACTAGGTCTGTAAGCTGAAACAAACCCTTTCATCTCCAATCTCCTTTTGGCCACAGTGTCTTAGCACAGCAGTAGAAACACTGAGACACCATCTTTGCTGGTGATGAGCCACACGGCTCCCCCACCTCCCCACAGTTTGCTTCTGGGTGGGGATCTGAATTGTTCTTAGTGGAGGGTTGTCCTGAGCTGCTAGGGGAGCAGTGTGATCCCTGCCCAGGGGACAACCAGAATGTCTCCATACCTGTCAACGGCCTCCTAGGGAGTGAAGGCAGTTGAAAGCTGCTGGTTCAAGGCAGTTGAAAGCTGCTGGTTCACTTTCATTTATTTATGTGTGTGTGAGTACACACATGTATTTGTGCATACTTCTTGAGCTCAAATTTGGGTGTTACTCTTCTGCTGGTATCTACTTTTTTGTTTTTTTTTTTTTCTTGACACAGGATCTCTTATTGGTCTAGGCTGGCTGACCTGCAAACCTCAGGGTTACACCTGTCTTTGCCTCCCCAGGGCTGAGATTCTAAGCCCACCACCATGTCCATCACTCTCTATTTAAATTTTTTTTTTATTCATTATATGTGTATGGGTGTTTTGCCTGCATGTCTGTCTGTGTACCACATGCATGCCTGGTGCCCATGGAGGGCAGAGGAGAGCAACAGATCCCCTAGGACTGGAGTTACAGACAGTTGTGAGCTGCCACGTGGATGCTGGGATTGAGCCTGGGTCCTCTGGAAGAGTTGGTGCTCTTACTGCTGAACCATCTCTTCACGCCCTCCTTTTTAACATTGGTTTGACATTCAACTCAAGCCCAGGGTGAGCACGTTACTGACTTAGCTTTCTCCTCAGCCCATATTGTTGGTTTTTTTCTTTCTTTCTTTTTCTTCTCTCTCTCTGTTATGCTGGGGAGATGTAACCCAGGCCTTCTATGCATCAGTTACTTTTCTATTACCATAATAAAATACCAGATCAAGGCAACTTATAAAAGGAAGGGCTTATTCGGGCTTATGGTTCCAGAGGGATAGAGGTCCATAATGGTGGAGCGAAGGCATGGTGGCTGGGCAGAAAGCTGAGCATTTACATCTTCAAAGTGTAAAGCAACTGTGTGAAGAGGTTCCCTAGAACAGCACAAGAGTTTAAAAACTCTCAAAGCCCACCTCCAGTAACACACCTCTTCCAGAAAGGATACACCTCCTATCAAGGCTGCACCAAATGGGGTTCAGGTATTCAAAGGCCACTCTGAGGAGAGACGTTCTCACCCTCCACAGTGCTCTCTAGGCAGGTACTCTTCCACTGACCCAGGTCATCAGGTCCATGCATGCTTGTGGAAGTGCTTAAGAGAGCCGCTGCGTGACTTCTGGGGAGCCTGTTGCCACGCACCCCAGACAGAGAAGGCAGCCACAGGCCAGGCAAATGGTTTCACCAAGTCCAGCCTGGTGATGCGAAGAACTTATTTGAGGTTATTTACAGGAGCATGACGTAGGGATTGCTTACAGGACCATCAGCAGCCATACCACAGAGAAGAGCACCCCAACAATTGTTAACCTCCTTTATATCCTCAAGGAAGCAAGGAGTCTCTTATGCCCCGGAGGGAACACCAAGACTCCGCAGTCTTGTGAGAATCTGATTTCAGTGGCAATGGCTATGTCATGTCAGGGACAGAGTCCCACAAAGAGGCAAGTTGAATGTCAGCCTCTGCTGTGCCTCTTGGCTGTGAGGCATTGAGAAGCTTGTAGAGCTGCCATGGGCCTCAGCTTCTTCGCCTGTTTAGCTCAGGTAACTAGATACCTCAGTGGTAGGAGATGTGGGGATTGAGAGAGCCATGGAAGAATGGGACATGCTTGATTTAGCACTTCAGCAAGACATAAAATAGGTAGTGAATGTCTAGACATTAAAAAAATTGTGTTGTGTGTGTGTGACACACACACACACACACACACACACACACACACATGAACATTCATGTCACAGCGTGTAGTGGAGACCTGAAGACAACTCGTGGGAACCATTTCTCTCCCACCATGTGGGTCTTGGAGATTGAACTCAGGTCATCCTGCTTGGTGGCAAGCACCTTTATCTGCTGAGCCATCTTGATGGCCCACAATTTCATTTCATTTCATTTTTTATTTAATGCTATATGGGTGGTTCTAACTCTGTTACCCTTCTCACAAGCACTGGCAGGGTACAAAGGGGATTCCTGCCCACTTCAGCCTCTGGCGGATTCAGGTAGCAGCTCTGTCTTCTGCTTCTGGCTTGAGGTTCCTCGGTCCCCAGTTTGCCTGCTGGGATTCTAGGTGGCAGGATTATGGGAGGGTAGCAGGTGTTGCTCAGTATTTACCTCCATTCTGGAGCTTTCCAGATCCAGCCAGTGACACAGAATTTGGATCATACCTGGGTTTCTGGATCCCCATCTGAGCACAGTGGGAACTGTCTCCCTGCATTAGGGATTTTTCCCCGGCAATGATCTCTCTTGGGCTTGCTTGGAGATATGGCCACCCACTGGAACATGGCGTATCTGTAGTTTGTACAGAAAGCTTCTGTAGGGTGCAGTGTGGTAGTGGGAATCGGAAAGAAGTTCATATGTCTCCCAAGGACAGAAATTTAGCATACAGTCCTAAGCATAGCATAGGGACATTCCTTTGAGCTGGAAAAGAAAGACTTTTGGGGTACACAGCACTACTATTAGTCCCTTCTGGAGGTACACACCTCCTTCTAGCTGCAGTGGTTTTAGGGTACAGGTTGTGAATCGGCTTTACCGATTTCAGAAATATTTTATCAGTGCTTGGTAAACGGCAGCTACTGTGTGCTCCTGGGCTGCGGCGGTATAGACTAGAGGCAAATGCCTTTGTGTGTAAATTGTATTTGATACATTGTGTGTGTGGGTGCGCGCGTGTGCATGAGTGTGTCATGGCCCACATCTGGAGATAAGAGCACAGCTGCAGGAGTTGCTTCTCTCCTTCCACTGTCTGTGCTCTGGGGGTTGAACTCATCGTCCTCAGGCTTGGTGCCTTTTCCTACTGAGCCCCCTTGCTTTCCCATGTCTTTGTAATTATTATTATTAGCTTTAGGTAAGGGTTCACTATGTAGCCCTCGTTGGCCTGGAACTTGCTGTGTAGGCCTGGCTGGCCTTGGACTCAAATCAAAAGCATGTACCACTACTCTGAGCTTTGCCTTCGTGATTTTTAACCTCAACCAGGTAGTTGCTTTTCTGTTGTGTACTCTGGGATGTGACATGGTGCTCCAGGGAAAGGGACAAGCATGCAGGCAGGGACAGGGCCTCTCAGGGATGTATGTTGGTGGCTTGGATGATGATGGGTCAGTGGGAACTGAGGAGAACCCATGATAATGCTTCATGAGATCCTGTGCAGAGGGCCGGGTGTGAGTAAGACACAGTATCTGAGGTGACCTCTAGGATGATAGAAGGAACAGGAATTTGACTTTGGGCCCATCAGCTGAGTTCACTCTAAGATACAGGTTGTGGGCCCTGAAGATTCAGCCAGGCTGGGGCTGTAAGGGCCAGTGCAGATGAGAGATTCCAACTTGGGGGTCCCCAGGTGACTGGGAAACTGCCTGGGAAGGAGATGGACTTGGAACAAGAGGCACTGCTGGTTCATTTTTATTTAGTTAATTTTTGTTTTTTAAGATTTGTTTTTTTTATTTATGCTTATGTGTACATATAGGTGCATATGTGGGTAGGTGCCCTTGGAGTCTAGAAGAGGGTGTTGGATCCCCTGGAGCTGGAGTTACAGGTGGTTGTGAACCACTGGAAGTGGTTTTCTGGTACTCTGTAAGAGCGGAGAGAGCTTTTAATCACTGAGACATCTCTCCAGACCCACATTTAGTTACTTAAAGAATTATTATTATTACTGTTGTTGTGTGTGGTGTGTGCTCATGAGGGTAGGTGCATGCATGCCATAGTGCACATGTGGAGCCCAGAGGACAAATTTGTGAAATTAGTTCTCCTTCCATCATGGCTTCCACATGTTGGACTCAGGTTGTCAGCCTTGCATGGCAAGCACGCGCTTTATCTGATAAGCCAGCTCTCTGCCCCTGGTTTGTCTTTCTCTCTCTCTCTCTCTTTCTTTCTTTCATTCTATCCATCCATCCATCTATCTATCTATATATTTGATTTTTTGTTTTAAGCCTTGGTTGTCCTGGAATTTGCTACGTAGACGAGGCTGTCCTTGAACTCACAGATATCTGCTTGCTTCTGCCTTCTGAGTGGTGGGAAGACATGTTCCATCACTTCCCACCTGTTTTATTTTTTGAGACAGGGTTGTATTATGTAGCAGCCCAGGCTAGTCTTGAGCTCACGGCAATCCTCCTGCCTCAGACCTGAGTTGTAAGCCATATACAGTTTAAAACTTCCCATCTCTTAAAGCTGGTAGCCTTTCACTGTTGGTTTCTGGCCCATGTCAGACACCAAACTTCTTAGATGTTCAAGTCCCTTCTATAAAATGATGTAGTATTTGTGCATGATCCATGCACTCTCCTGCAGACTTTCAGCCATCTGTAGGTGACTTACAGGACCCATTACAGTGCAATGTCCCTGACAGTGGCTGTGCTGTGTTATCTAGGGATTAAGAACCAAAAACCTCTCTGTGTGTTGAGTACAGAGGAGAGTGTTTGAATCTTTTCATATTTTTCCTTTTTTCCATTTTTGTATGTATGGTGTGTATGTATGTATATGCATGATTTTTTTGCATGTATGTGGGTACATGTGTATGTGTGTGTCTGTGGGGGCCTCAGGTTGATGTTGGGACTGATCTTCCACTTTATTCATTGAGCCAGGGTCTCTCAATCAAACCCAGAGTTCACTGATAGGGCTAATTTCACTGGCCAGCTTGCTTTGGAGATCTCCTGTCTCCACTTTCTAAACCCCAGTGCAAACACTTTTGCAACAATTCCTTCAATCATAGAGCAATATCCCCAGTCCCTTAAATATTTCTACCGTGTGGTGGTGGAAGTTTTAGAACCCTTGGATATGAAGGGCTTCTTGTCTGTACCCCACATTTTGCTGGAATCTTTACAGAGAACAGTCTGAGGAGAGGATGCAATGCTTACCCCTAATCAGGCTACTCATCTGTCCACAAAGCTCTGCTCCATCACACCTCCATCCTTGGAAGAGAACCCTACCTCAGTGGATAGTGCTGCCCTGGTGGTTCCTCAGCATGTGATATCAAAATATAGCACCCTTAGGAAGCCTCTTCTCTGACCGTGGTGAGGGGAGATGTTGCCCTTCTCATTCCATCTCCAAATATTTGAGCAACTGTAAGCTGGGTGAGCATCTTTAAACAAAACAGAGTTGTCTCTGCTCCCCTAAAGGCCATAATCTAGCAGAGACAGACCACAGCACATGGGTCAGAGCTGGCAACCAAGTTGTGCAGATCAATAAAGTTTTACCGAAACACAGCTAGATACATTCACATATGTACTGTCTTTCACTGCTTTCCCACCAGAGCAGAAGCTTTGGGACATAGATGGTGGCATCTCCAAGGCTGAAAATGTCTTCTGGCCCTTGCTGGTCTTTGCACCCTGGGAGTTCCAGGTTTAAGAAGCTTTGCAGTCCTCTGGAGTTCGTTGGGACTATAAATACAGGTGCTCATGAAAAAGCCACAGCCCTGGATACTACAAGCTACCTTGTAGCAGGTAGTCTCAGCTTTGCCTCTTTCTGGTATTGGACAGGTATTGGACAGGGCCTGGTATCCCCTGTCACTGTGGCCAGGCTCCAGGCTAGCATGCTGCTCAAGTTTTGTACAGTCAAGAAGAGAGAAGGGAGTGATGATTTGTCTCTGCTAAGGCGCCTTTCCTGTGGGTCTGCCAGTGAGTGTCCACATGTGTGGTGAGGCTAGCCTCCCTGCTGCTTGGGTCCAGGGACTAAGCATTTATGACAGCAGAGGCAGAGGGGACAGGCAACAGATCGCCCAGTGCAGGGACTGGGATTATTGGATTGACCACGTCCCTCCAAGTTCCCGATTGCCTGGGCATGCCTGCTGAAGTTTTGCCTCCAAAGCTCTTGTTAACAGCCAGATGGTGCCTTCTATTTTACTTTTCTCTGAGTACCTTGCAGCTTCTTGTGCAGCCTTTCTTTCAGTCAACCATCTGTGGCCAGTGACAGGATCTCCAGGGGTGGCTCAAAGGAGGAAGAGCCTCTCCCTCCCACTAGGCCACAGGGGTTTGAAGGTGAACCCGTGCACTCCCCATAGCCCAGCGGCCTCCTGTCTTGGCTTCACCATGGATGTTGTCTCCATTTGACCCCTTGGACCTCCCAACCTTTAGAGATATCTTGCTGTGCTTATCTTTGTTGTGGCTCATAGGCTTCACAGCTGGGTACGTTGCTTCCCTCCCTTGGCACCTCCTGGTACTATGAAAGCGAGTCCTCTGGGTGGAAGCTTCCAGGTTAGACTCAATCGGAATCCTCTGAGTCTTGTGTCCAAAGTGCATGGAGTCTTCAGCAATAGAGACTTACCTTCAGCTTCTGGGAGGCAACCAACGACAGCAGCAACAGCCTGTATTGCTTTGGGAGTCTCTTGGATACTCTGACCAACAGCAATTCAGTCCTGATCAAGTAACTTGAAAGGAGATTTCTCATATCTGTGCTGAGGTTTTGTAGTCTGTGGTCTCTTGAAAGAGGCATTAATTTCATATAAAGTGGCATAACTTCATATAAACTGTATGTATGTATGTATACACACAGATATATACATATGCATGTATATACACACAGATATATACATGCACACATACATATATATGCATATACACAAACACATATATACACAAACACATGTATATATGCACAAACACACATACATATATACACTTATATAAGCACATATATACATACATACAACACACATATATACATAAACACACATGTATACATACAAGCACACAAATATACATAGATATACATATATAACACACACATATGTAAATATACACATATATACACAGATGAATATACATACATATATGCTTGCTTATACATACACACACATATATATACACATGCATGTACACAATGCACAAACATACAAACACACAAATATACACACATGCATGTATATATACATAAATATAACACATATATACATGCACACAATATATGTACATACAAACACACACATATACATACACATATATACATATGCACATATGCATGTATATATGCACATATACACATATATGTACATACACATATATACATACACACATACATACATTCACACATATATACATACATACACTTATATGTGTTATATGTAATTTTAGGCAAATATAAATTTTATAAATATAAGATAAAATATAAAATAATATAGTTTGTTTGGCCCTTTAAAAATTTTTTTGTGCTATTTATCCCACTTTCTTTTCTCTCTTTTTGTATTGGCCTCCCTCTCCCTCCCTAATCAAAGTCTCTTATTTTTCCCATCTCCTACTTTATAACAACTATATTGTGCTATTCCTTTTTTTAGACCCTCCCCCCCCCAGTCCTTTTTTATTTTCCTGGTTTCTGTGGTTACTTGAGGATGTGAACTCACACCTGAATATTTGGAGCTAGGGACCACAGATGAGAGAAAATGTGGTGTTTATCTTTCTGGGTTTGGATTACTTCACTCAGTATATAGTATTTTTCTAGTTCCATCGATATATCTGCAAAGCTCATGATTCCATTTTTCTTGAGACTATTCCATGGAGTGTCTGTATCACATTTTCATTATCCATTCGTCAGATGAAGAACATTTAGGTTGTTTCCATTCCCCAGCTATTGTAAGTAGAACAGCAATGAACATGGCTGAGCAAGTGTCTGTGTAGTGGGATGTTGAATTCTTTGGCCATATGCCAAGGAGTGGCGTAGATGGGTTGTATGGTAGATTTATTTTTAGTTTTTGAGGATTGTCCATACTGATTTCCATAGTGGCTGCACCACTTTCCAGTGAATGAGAAGTCTTTTTCCCTAACATCCTTGCCAGCATTCTCTGTCAGTCATTTTGTTGAGATCTTAACCATTCTGATGGGGTAAGATGAATTCTGAGTTTTAATGTTCCCTAATTGCTAAGGACGATTAACACCTTCTGTGGTATTAGTCATTTTAATTTATTCTTTGAGAACTTCCTGTGCAGATCCACAGTCAATTTTTAAAAAATCGGTGTTTTATTTTCTTGACTCTTTATTTTTTTGAGTTCTTTATGTATGTTGGATGTTAGTCCTCAGTCTGATGTGTAGCTGGAAAAGATTCCCTTGTGCAACATGGGCTTCCTTGTCACATTTGTGGTTTTCTTAGCTATGTAGAAACTTTTTAGTTCCATGAGATCCCACTTGTCAGTTGTTGGCCTTAACTGCCGGGCAAATGGAGTCCTCTTCAGAAAGTCCTTTCCATGTGGTTTCTTTGGTGTAGTGGTTATCATGTCAGTGGAATTGCAAAGTGGTGTAGCCACTATGGAAATCACATAGATCTTGTGGTTGGGGAGGTACAAGCAGGGTAGGGTCACATGGACTGGTTCACCAGGCTGTATTGGAGTGCAGGATATCTGAATTATGATAATCCTAGGAAAATGGATCTGGCACAAGCAGCTTGGGGTGGCCAGAGTTGGGGGCTGTATTGGGAAGCATAGGTAGTTAGTGGCATCTTTGGGTGGGCCAAGAAGTCAAGATCTCTGGTAAGCAGCTCCAGGAAGACCAGAGTGGTGAGTCTGAGTGGGGGGAGGGGATTGTCTTGATAATTAATGCAGAAGGTCCAGGCCACTGTGAGCAGCACCATTCCCTGGGTAGGTGGCCTGAATTGTGTTAAGAAGTTAGCAAAGCAAGAGCCTGTTAGAGCCAGCTAGCCTTGGCTGTGAGTTCCATGATCAGCCATGTTCCTGGAACAGCAAGCACACCTACCTTTAGGCTCCTGACTTGTGTTCTTTCCCTGATTTGCTTCAGTAATGTACTGTGACCTGAAATTCTAAGTAAAATAAACCCTTCCCTTCACACATTGCTTTAGTTCAGACTCTTGTATTTTTCTTACAGAAACAGGAAGGAAATTAAAATACTGGGTTGTATAAGATCTTGTCTCAAAAGAGAGAGAGAGAGAGAGAGAGAGAGAGAGAGAGAGAGAGAGAGAGAGGAGATGTGTAATGGGTTTTTGGACCCTGAGATGTAGAAAAGACTTAAAATTGAGCATCCTAAGAGGCACTGAGTGAACAGCAGGGAAGATGTACCATATGGGATTGGGCAGAGCTGCGTATCCACACTGTGAGGCTTCCAGCATACCCCACAAGCCTGAGCTGTCACAGGAATGCTGGTTAAGCCAGGAGTGCTCTCTCTCTCTCTCTCTCTCTCTCTCTCTCTCTCTCTCTGTTACTCATGGGTGTGGTAGAAGGAAGAAAGTTTGTGTTACAGATGGAGGGGTCTATGTTGACAAAGAGAATCGAGCAAGAAGGGGACTCAAGACCGTCAGGAGTAGGGAGTAGGTTTGGAAGGGGAGGAGGAGGCAGGAAGGATGCAGGGTCTGAGGATGTGGTTAGCATAGGGACTTTACATCTGGAGGCTTCCAGGGATGGAGATCAAATAGATGTTGCTGGAGCTGGGCTGTCAAGCCACTGGGTGCTAGGAATATTTCTGTGAGTCTGTGCTCTGGTGGCCAGGGGACCTAAGGGGCCCATGATCTCTCCTTGTTATTTTTGCAATCTGTTTTGGGACAGAGCTCCCTCAGATGGTGTATCTTAGTCCCTTTTTATTTGGTGTCAAATATTCATGGTGTAAGGAAACAGACACCAAGAAAATATCCCAGGACTGTGAATATTGATCAAAGATTTTCTTTCTTTTTTTGAGGGAGGGGAAGTAGTTGCTCCTTATCCTAAAATCATGTCAATTATATTGAAGTTTTTTTTTTTGTGTGTGTGTGTGTTTGTGTGTTTAGATTTTAAACATTATGTACTGAAGGGCAGAGTTTTTCCAACATTCATCACAGTTCTCCCCTCCTTCTCAGTGTGTGGAAGGAGCACACGTCCTTCCTTTATCCTGTGGTGGTGTGACTAGTAGTGACCCTTGGTCTGGGGTGGAAGCACAGGGTTTGAACACTAGACTGGGCGTTAATCTGGCTGTGTGCAGTTTCTAATACTGTCTTCTCGATGTTGCCTGGCCTGGGGATGGGAGTTTGGGGAATGGATGACCATGAGAATCATTCCCCAAGTCCAAGGTCAGGTGAGTGTGCAAGCCAAGCCCCTTCCCCTCCTGGCTCCTCCAAATACAGTATACAAGCAAGAGAAACAAGTTGTATCTTTATGGGGCTTTTATTATACTGGAGCAGCCCTTGATCTGTCCTGACTGATGGGGGTATGTGTCTCTCTCTGTGTGAAATGGTAGCATAAAAGTCTCTTGACTATTTCTTGCTGAGGCTGGAGAGATGGTTCAGTGATTAAGAGCACTGGCTGCTCTTCAGAGGGCCCAGGTTCAATTCCCAGCACCCACATGGCAGCTCATAGCTGTCTGTAACTCTTACTCCAGGGTAGTTAACACACTGTTAACTAACTTGTGCAGGCACTAGGCATGCATGTGCTACACAGACACATGCAGGAAAAATGCCCATATGCATAAAATGATAAGATAGTAATAACAATTTTGTGTTGTCATGTATTCATTGTTCATGGTAATGGGTCTCATAAAGACCTGTCCCTCGTGTTGTGTGTGTGTGTGTGTGTGTGTGTGTGTGTGTGTGTGTGTGTGTGTGTTCAGGTGCATGTGTAGGCCAGAGGTTGACATCATGTATCCTTTTTAAGTTGTTTTTCACTTTAGTTTTTGAGTCTGGAGCTTACTGATTTGGTCAGAAAGGCTGGCCAGCGAGCCCCAGGGCTCCCCCTATCTCCATCTGTCCAGCGCTGGGATTATAGATGTGCACCACCAAGCTCAGGTTGGTTTTTAGCTAGGTGCTGAGGTTTGGAACTCGGTTCCTCAAGCTTCAGTTTTCCTGACTGAATCACCTCCCGGCTCCTAAAATGATATCTTCATTCAAGCATGCCGCGTACTTTAGTGTAATGCTCCCTCCCCACCCTCCTCTGGCTTTTCCCTCCCACTACTTCCCCTTCTCTCAGACAGCCTCACTTCTGTTTTTATTCCATGCCAATGATTTTATGCAGCTATATAAAATCTAGGATCCATAAGTGAGAGAAAATGTGATGTTTGTCTTTTGAATCTGACTTGTTTCTCTTAACACGACGATATCCAGTTCCATCCATTTTTCCCCTCCAAAAATGGTTTTGTTTTTCTTCACAAATAAATAAAACTCCATCATGTACATTTACCATGTTTTCTCCATCGATTGATCCACCCATTCTTCTTGCTAAAATAAAGAACGTCAGCTTTATGTTGGCTCCAAAATTTAAAAATAAATATATTTTACAGATTTGCAAAACAGGGGTCAGGGGTTTGAAAAACCACAGTGTAGGATGCCAGCAAGGACCAGGACATGCCAACTGCTTCTCCTATCCCATGTGAAGCAGAGCTCCAAGTGACCTGGTTCCATGTCCCAGGGACTTCGGGGCGATGTCGGTGACACTCAGTGACCTCTGTGGTACATCAGCTGTGACA
Organism: Lophiomys imhausi; assembly: GCA_907164525.1. Classification (NCBI taxonomy): domain Eukaryota; kingdom Metazoa; phylum Chordata; class Mammalia; order Rodentia; family Muridae; genus Lophiomys; species Lophiomys imhausi. The sequence continues at coordinate 5,297,143 of CAJQZJ010031764.1, forward strand.
TCTCTACCCTTCAGATGTGTACATCCCGTGCTAATTGCATTAAAACATGTCCAGGGCTTTTCGCTCTGTCATTCCCCAAATTAAGCACCTTAATCACAGAAGCACGCAGAATTGGATTTAGGGTGACTGATTCCCACACGTCAGGAGGAGTGTAATTAGGTTATGTTTTTCTCCAGTTCAACTAAAAGAAAATTGACAATAAAAAGCTGATCAATATGTGAGGCTCAGGAGGTAAAGCCTGCTTGTAGATGGAGAAGCGCTTGTTTTGAAAATCCATCTTCTTGAGTATAGGGGGGAAAATCCATCTTTTTTCCCCCACAGGGGAAGGCATTTGTGAAGCAGGCTTAGCTGCAGCTTGACCATCAGGATTTTCTGCTGTGTGGCCGAGGGTTCATGGCGACGTGGTCTCCAGCATGGGCCATGCGTTTAGGCCTGTGTCTCTGTGTGTAAGACTGCTTCTGTGTGTCTCTGTGGCTAGCTGACTGCATGCAAGCAAAAGTGTGTACCCAGGCATGTGTGCACACTCCCACACGAACCACAGCATTGCAGGGTACTTGGTGCCATTTAAAGAAAAACTACTTGAAAAAACAAGACAGGAGGAAGGGAAGCCAGTTCCCACTCTGATGGCACCAGGCTTTTAGTCTCTCAGAATCTTTGTTTTGATTCTGCCTTCCTCCCTGTGAAATTAGAGCAGGAGGCGGGCACTCAACAGCGGGTCACACGTGCTGGCCACACACACATTTCTCACCATGGCCTTCTTGCCATTCTGGTGGGAATATTCCTCTGCGGATGCCTCCTGGTGCATCTTGGGATGCTGAGCAACATCAATGACTCCCGACACTAGCTGCCAGGAACACACCTTCCCCATAGTGTGACAGGCACACACATCTCCAGATACTGATGGGTGTCCTGGGGGACAGACCTGCCTTCGTTTGCTGTCGTGTGGATATTGTCCCTCTTCTTGGCAACAAGAAATAGTTCGTGTACTGTGTGTGCATGTATGCATGCATGTTCATGTGTGTGCAGGTGCACATTGTGTCTGCCACCGAATATGAGAGTAAGCATGGCCTGGGAACGACATGTTCCAATGTGGTAACAGCTTCACAAATTTTTCTTTTGGTGTATGTGTGTATTCATGTGCATGTACATGTATGGAGGGTTCAGGGTGACATTAGGTGTCTTCATTAGCCGTTCTCCGCTTAAAACATTTTTATTCTGTGTGTGGGTGTTTACCTGGTATATATGTATACATGTATACATGTATACTACTTGTATGCCTGTTGCCACCATAGGCCAGAAAGTGTTGGATCCCCTTTGGCTGGAGCTACAGATGGGTGTGAGATACAATGCAAGTTCTAGGAATTAAATCTTGATCCTCTGGAAGTGTAGGAAATGCTCTTTACTGCTGAATCATCTCTCTAGTCCTCACCTTCCCTTTTTAAACAGAAGCCCTCATCTCCCAGTATTCTCAGGCTGTCTCCCATTCAAATACTAACCAGGCCTGATCTCGCTTAGCTTCCAAGATCAAATGGGATTGGGTAAGCTGACTGAGGGTGGTATGACTGTAGATTTTTATTTTTAAATTTATTTTATTATTTACTGTGTGTGTGTGTGTGTGTGTGTGTGTGTGTGTGTGTGTGTGTGTGT
>CAJQZJ010031764.1:5315823-5333037 GCA_907164525.1 Lophiomys imhausi
TCTTCTTCTTCTTCTTCTTCTTCTTCTTCTTCTTCTTCTTCTTCTTCTCTCTCTCTCTCTCTCTCTCTCTCTCTCTCTCTCTCTCATTCTCACCCTTTTTGAGGAGGAGTTTTCCTATGTAGCCCTGATTGGCCTGGAATTCACTTTGTAGGCAAGGCTGACCTCAAATAAAGAGATTAACCTGCCTCTGCCTCCTTAGTGTTAGTATTAAAGATGTTCACCACTACATCTGTCTTTACCTTGTATTTGACATGGGTCTTTCATTGTCCTGAAGCTCCTTTTGGGGATAGTCTGTACAGGGAGCCCAGCGGTCACCTATCCCTTTACTCCAAGCACTGGATTTTAAATGTTTTTCATGTGGATTCTGGAGAGTTAAGTCAGGTTCTTCAGCTTGTGTGGCAAGCACTCTACTGGCTGAGCCATCTTCCTGGTCCCCAGGTCTTTTTTTTTTTTTTTTAATTCTCTCTAGGAATGAAAAGACAAGTGGTAGCATACAAGAAATTAATATCTCAAATCAAGCAAGATCCTACTATTCAAAGAAAATGTTGCTCTCTGAGCACCAACACCATGTCTATGTTTCTCAGACATTGGGAATTGATTATATTTTCATTGGTTTGTTGGAGACAGGGTCTCTTGATGCAGCCTAGGGTGGCTTGGAACTTGCAATCTTCTGCCTAGGCCTCCTTAGTTCTGAAATTACAAGTATAGGCCACCATGATGGGCCTGCTTGTCTTTTCTCTGAGTATGGTTGTGGTCCATCACATTCTCAAGAGGGTCCAAAGAACAAAAACGCCAATGCCTTTTGTACTAGTCCCACTTATCATGAGAAGCCATCATTGGGGATTATCTGAGTTTTGGCTTCTTAAATCCTCTTGGCAACCTGGTCAGGCAGCCGTTGCATTTTTCTCCTCTGTCCACTGGGAGACAGAAACCTAGACAGAAATTTCTTAACCAGGGTCACAAGGTGGCTCTTTATGCAGCTGAGCCCCAGCTTACGTAGTTCAACTGCAGAAAGAGGATCTTGCTGCCCCCACAGAAGCCATCTTTGGGGTGGATGTGCAGTGCTTGTTTGTGAGGGAGGCCCCAGTGTTGAGACTTGAGAACCTCCAAGGTCTGCAGGGGAAGCAGAGAGCTCTTGGCCAGGGTGCAGCAGTCTCTGCCCCTTTCCTGGGATGTCTGGGAAAATGCAACAAGGGCCCCCTCTATTAGCATAGCAGGCATGCTTTCTTTCTGCACTGTGGATGAACCCCGAGATTTTGCACATGTTAGACAAGTGCTCTGTCATTTAGCGATACTCACAGCCCTGATTTGGTCTAGATTTTTATTTTTAATTCTGTGTGTGCCTGTGTGTGGGTATGTAGACATGAGTTCAGGATCCTGTGGAGGCCAGAAGAGAGTATCGGATCCTCTGGAGCTGCCAGCTGTGAGCTGACCACTGTGGGTGCTGGGAACTGAACTCAGTTCCTCTGGAAGAGCAGCTGGTAATTCTTAACAGCTGAGCCATCTCTCTATCTCCGGCCTGATTTCTCTAAAAACAGGAAACCATTGTCCCCCACCCTTGAACTTTTAGGCCAAAGAGAAAAGTTTTTTTTTTTTTTTTTTTTTGGTTTTTCGAGACAGGGTTTCTCTGTTTAACAGCTCTGGCTGTCCTGGACTCGCTTTGTAGACCAGGCTGGCCTCGAACTCGCAAAGATCCACCTGCCTCTGCCTCCCAAGTGCTGGGATTAAAGGCGTGCGCCACCACCGCCCGGCTGAGAAAAGTTTTAATTTATAATAGTGACACATTCCTTTAAAACATTTAAATTGTACACTTACTTATTTTAGGTTCATGTGTGTATATGTGCATGTGTGGGGTACATGTGTGCCATAGCACATGTGTGGAGGTCAGAGGACAAACTACAAATGTCTGTTTTCTCCTTCTACCATGTGAATCCTAGGAATTGGACTCAGGTTGTCAAGCTTAGTGTGTGTGTGTGTGTGTGTGTGTGTGTGTGTGTGTGTGTGTGTGTGTCGGTGCCATAGTGCATATGTGGAGGTCAAAGGAAAACCTGCAGGAGTCAGTTCTCTTCTGCCATATGCATCTTGAAGATCAAACTTAGGACACTAGTCTTGGTGGTAAGTACCTTTACCCACTGAATCATCTCTCCAGCCCTACACATTTATTTTTAATTTTGAAAGAGCACCCATAGGCCACCAACATTGGCCTTGGGAAGGGCATGGGGTCTCTGACAATGGTCTGCCATGGGACTTTACTTTGGCTCTTGAGATCTGGCAATCAACGGAACCACTGGGAAGGGGTTAGAATACTTGGTGGAATCCACCAAGACAGGTACTGGGAGGACCAGGGTCTGTCAGGGCCCCAGAAATGCAACTGCCACAGGATAAGGAATATGGCCCTGTGTCCAGGTGAAGGGCTCAGCTTAGAGTTAGAGCTGCCACACTGAACCCTGCCACAGCATCACAAGCCAAGTAGTCATAGGTGATTACATGCTGCTGGGAGGGCGTGCCTGGAGCTCACCTCTCTGGGGTCAGAATCAACAGCATTGAAGTCTTCTGCTCCTGTTCTCAGTTTCCACAAGCCCAGCTGTCAGCGGCTTCATGGAGTGGTTCTTGGAGACGGTATCTATAGAGCTATGTCTTTAATGGCCCTGTGCTGGGAAAACTCCCTCTGCTTCAGGGCTGGGTGGTGGCTGGGGATGGGAGTCCCTATTATGCTTGACATTTGTTTAGCAGGACCCCATTTGTTCAGTACAGTGAGAGCTTTGCAGGCAATTAATTTCAGGTCTGTTTAATTTGCTCTGCTGCTCACACACTGTGGAAATATCAGGAAGGCAGCTGCGAGTCTTGGCTCCTGCTGATCCTCTTCTGCAAGCTGTGCAGGAGATGGCATTCCCAGAGCACAAAGGTGACACTCCGGGGGCATCAGGCACCCTGAGCCCTTATCAACCAGGACATTCAGCAGCACCTTGCAATGTGAGCATGAAGAAGGGTCACCCCACTGGGGGTGTGGGTGAGTTTGTAAGGTGCTTATCTATCATCCATGAGGCCCCCTAGCTTTGATCCCTAGCACTGCATAAATCGAGTGTGGTGGTGTATGACTGCAATCCTGGCTCTTGGGAGATGGAGGCAGGAAGGTCAGACGTTCAAGGTCATCCTTGGCTACTTAGTGAGTTTGAGCCCAGCTTGAGCTTCATGAAAACTTCCATATTAGTTACTTTTCTGTTGCAGTAATAAAACACCAAAGCAACTTATAGAAGAAAGAGTTTATTTGGGCTTATGGATCCAGAGGGATAATCGTCCATGATGGCAGACATAGCAAAGGCAGGCATGGTGGCAGGAACAGGAAGAGGAAGCTCAGGGCTTACATCTTGAACTGCAAGCACAAGACAGAGAGGAAGTATTATAAATGGAATGAGTCTTTTAACTCCCAGAGAGACTGCCTCCAGTGACATACTTCCTTCAAGAAGGCCACACCTCCTAAACCTCCCCAAACAGTGCCAACAGCTGGGGACCAAGTACTCAAACACCCACAACTATGGAAGCCATTTCTCATTCAAATCAGCACATCATCATACACACTCACTTAAGAGTTACTGGTGGCAACCTGCTCCCTGAATCTCAAGCCCAGCCCTCTGGGCTCCCAATCCCTTAGCCACGAATACTTCATCTGCCTGGCTTTTTTCTTTCATCCCTCTGTTTCTGCCACGTGTGCTGCTTTTCAGCTTCTCCATTGGTTACTTTTCTATTGGTGTGATTAAAAAAAAAATCTATGGGAGGAAGAGTTTATTTTGGCTCATGGTTCCAGAGGGAGGCATAGGATGCTGAGAGCTCACATCTTCAAATGCAAGCATGAAACAGTGAGTTGGAAGTGGGTGAGCCTGTGAGCTCTCAAAGTCTGTTCTCAGTGATATAGTTCCTCCAGCAAGGTTGCAGACCTCTCATACCATCCCCAAACAGCACTACCAACTGGGGACCAAGTGTTCAAATACCTGAGACTATGGGGGACATTGTCATTCAAACCATCACAGGTTCCGTGACAGGATCTCTGCACATTTGCACCCCTGGCTTGGAATGCTCTTGTTTCCTTCACTCACATAATGGATGCCCATGCACACGCTGATGGAGACACAGAAGAAAATCACAGAGCCAGCTTTGGTCCCTCAGAGGAGGATTTCTGGCAGGAACAGGGTCTTAACCCAAGGATTGAAGGATAAGCAAAGCTGAATGATGGAAAGATCAGTGTGTGCAATTCTAGAGTGTTGGCAGGCGTGGTGTGTGCTGTGGATGAGCCGCGTAGGTATCTGGGCAGGAAGGACGGGCAGGGAGACAGTGTTGGGCAGAGTTAGTGCTTGTGTTGTTGACTCTTCTCATTACCGTGACAAAGCAAGTGACAGGAACAGCTTCAGGAAGGGTGTACTGGAGTTCGCAGTCTGAGGTCACAGTGGATCATGGCAGGAAATGCAGCAGGGCAGGAGGTGACCAGGAAGCAGATAAAGGTGGAAAAGAGCTAAGGGAGTCACCAGGAAGCCCCAGGCATGCCTGCGCCCTTGGTGTGTTGCAGGTGCTGCTGAGCCGGTCCATTACTTTACACTTTGTGGGGCCCTCTGGCTGTCCTACCTCTGGCACTGTAGCCACTGCTGTGGGCTGCTTGGGCATGGGTTTTGGTGGATCCTGACGCTGTAGCATCTCAGGTCAGATTTCTCAGTGGCTGTGTCTCCTTGGGAGGCAACATGTTTGCACCCAAGCACCGGGCACTGGGTACTTCTGGCTTTTTAGCACGATTGAGCTTGGGAGTTGGATCCTTCTTGGTGGCAGGATGGTGACCAGCTTCTCTGGCCTTTCCCTGATGGACCCCAGAAATAACTCAAATCAAAAAGATCCACTCTAAATCTGGGCCACACCTTTCTGTGGCAGCCTGCACAAAGGACAGGGAAGAAAGAGTCTTTTGCTTTGCCCGCTTGCCTTGCCTTTCCTTTACTGGCATCAGAGCCTTCTTCTAGATTCTGAAATACACTGAAGACCAAATGAGACACCCAGCCTTGTGGACTGAACAGTTACTGGATTCTTGAACTCTCTGTTGAGAGGCAGCCATTGTTGGACTAGGTGAACCACAGCCTGTAAGCCACTCTAATAAACCTCATACACACATATGTGCGTATGTATATGTATGCATATGTATGTATGTGTGTATGTATGTATGTACACACACACACACACCACACACCACACCGGGGCTCACACCTATCACCAATTGTGCTCCTGGGGCTGAGACAGTAGAGACTGTCCAGCACAGGAATGTGCATAGATAGAACTCAGGTTGGACAAGCCCTCTAACAGGCGCTCTGCCTGCAGGCTCCTGGTCAGCAACTCTGGGAGTGCTTTCTTGTGGGGGCAGCAGCTGATTGTCCTCAAGCCTTCAGCAAGGCCAGGTCTCCGAGGCAGCACAGGCTCATGTCCTTGCATTTCTCAGAGTTCATGTGTCGCAGTGCCCTGGAGCTTCCAAATCCTCGCTGTCCTTCAAGGATCAGCTCCTATACCATGGAGACAATAGCATCTGCCTTATAAGGACCAGAATGTTTAACCCTTCAGAGTGCTGTGACAAATCTTGTCAAGCAGCAAAAGGCTGCAGGTGCATGCACGAAAAGAAATGCATTCAGTGGGGCTCAGCGTGGATGCATATTGGGATACATATAATTGGAGAATGTGCTACATGTCATGCACCTGTGCTTCCATGCCTTTCTCCCCCCCTCCATTCCCCTTCTCATCCCTCCCTCTCTTCTTCTGCCTCCTTCATCCTTCCCTCTCTCTCACTCTCTCTCCTGTATTAGGTATGTTTCTATCACTGTGATAAAGTCGTTGGCTTTAGTAATTCAGGAGAGGAAAGATACATCTTGGCTCACAGTCAGGGTGGATGTAGTCCATTATGGCAGGAAAGGCAGGTCCATGGGAGTGGTTCTGGCTGGGGGTGAGAGCTTGCTCACACGTCATGGGCCATCCAGGAAGCAGATGAGGGGAAATGATGTGTCGTCCCCCCCCCCCCCCCCCCCGCCACCTTCTTTTCAGTCCAGGACCTGAGTCCCTGGTGGGACGGCTCATGTTCAGGGTTTGTCCTCCCTGCTCAGTTAAAGCTCTCTAGAAACACTTCCCGATACACTGAGAGGTGTATCTTCTAGATGATTCTAAATCCAGTCAGATTGACAGCAAAGATGTTATAACCACCATTCCTTCTCTCCTTGGATTCCTCCCTTTCCTGGCTTATTCCCTCACTTGATCAAGCCTTGGCCCAGAAAATTGATTTCTCCAGTTGTGTGGCTCGGATGGAGCCTTGCATCCTGCGTGGCTCATTGAGCCATCTGAGTTCCTCACCTGCGCATGGCTCTCCTGGCTCTTTACCCTACACTGCCACAGTTTGGGCAGACACAGCGTCCTGTGTACCTTCATGAGCATAAGACTAATTACACATGTCAGTGGAAATGGGCTCTTGCAGCCAGCCACAGGCTTCTTAGCCGAGGAGGTGTGCAGGGAGCTCTGTGGAGTGGAGCCCAGGTATCTGTATGTTAATGAGCTGTGAGGTGCCTCGAGGCCTGAGGCTATGGTCTCGGAATGGATCTTCTGTGAAATTTGATCACACCTACCTCACAAGGATCTCTGAAGATTTTCCTGTCCCCAGGCTGCTGCGGCCATATAAGGTCAATGGCAGGGTCATGATACCAGGTGTGCTTATGTATGTGGGGCTGGTCTGCGGTGGACTGCCCTGGGATCCCAGTGATGCTGATAGGTGCCGTGTTTTTTGTTATTGGCCTTGTAATCAGAGTTTTAAAGGTGAGACCCAGGCTACTCTTGGCCATCTGCCCTAGTTTGCCAACTGAAGAGACCAGTGATGGTGAACAGTGGGGACAGATGTATACATAAGGTCGTACTCTAAAGAGGAACGGGTAAAGGTTCCGGGTCCCTTTAGAGTTCTGATATGCGCTTAAATTTAAACAGAGGAAGAATTAGGGCAAAGGGTAAGAGGTCTGCATTGTTAAGGGGTCCTAATCAAGTTGGCCTGTCAATCACTGTCTTAGCTCTGGTTCATACATAGCAGGGGGACTGATATGACCCCCACAAGATGATCTATGGAGGTATGGAGGTAAAGCCTCTCCATCATAGATAATGGGTCCCATCTTGGGGTGGGCTCTGCTGCAGGTTTACTGTAGCCTGTGGGTGGTTTCTGGATCAGTCCTCCTGTTCCTGGAATCCAAAGTGATCTAAGAGGAAAAGGTGAGGGTAATGAGGCATTTTTGTGTGTTCAGCCTTGATGGAGATGGGGCAGTTAGACAGGCCTTCCTTGGGTAACTGCCATACCTCTGCAGACTCTAGGCAGGAGGAAGACACAGAGGGAGCCAGAAGGAGCACAGAAGGCGTCCTTTTGCTGATAGTGATGGTGCTAATCAGGGTTCTCCAAAGGAACTGTGATGTCTGAGTGAGAATGCCTTCCATAGGCTCACATGCTGGTGACACTGTGAAGGATTATCAGGTATGTCCTTGTTGGAGGAGGTCGGTCCCTGGGTGAGGGTTTTGAGGTTTCAAAAGCCTGGTACCATTCCCAGTGTGCCTTGTCATCGTGCTTGTGGGTCAAGAGGTGAGGTCTCCTTTGCTCCACCACCATGAACTCTAACACTCTGAAACCATAAGTCCAATTAAACACTTTCTTTTGTAAGTTGCATTGGATTTATCAAAGCGATAGGAAATTAATTAAAATGGGCAGAAGTGATGAATGAATATACGTGTTAAGTGGGGATTTATTACATTGGCTTATAGGATGCAGAATGGGTAGTCCAACAATGGCCATCTTGTGCTGGAGAGGCTGGGAATCCAGTAGTTGCTCAGCACATGAAGCTGGATGTCTCAGTTGTCCCAAAGGCCTCAAGGATTCCTGGAGAAATGCTGGTCTTCATCATGTACGTGGGAATCCTAAAGAAGCTGGTTCTAATATCAGCAAAGGGATGCTCCAGCAACAAGCTAGATGAACTTGCCATCCGAGTGAAGGCAAGCAGTAAAAAGCAATCTCCCTCTTTTTTGAGCTGCCACCAGAAGGTGCCACCCACTTTTAGCATGGGTCTAACCACATCAAATAGTCTGACCAAGCCAATCCCTCTCAGGGTGTCTTGGGGCTTGCATGTTCGTTGGTTCCTGATACAGTAAGACTGGTACCCAATAGTAGCCATCACAGTCATCCTGTGTGTCCAGTGAGGTGTCTCAGTTCTTCAATTAAAGCAGCTCCTAGGTGCCTGTGGTAGCCTGTGTGTTTCATCATGTGTGTGCAGCATGGAATGAGTTTTGCAACATCTCTATATTACTGAATTATCCCATCTCCCAGGGCCTTGATATGTAGTCCAAGCCGGCCTGGGACTTAGGATTCTTTTCTCTTAGCTTCCTGAATGTTGGGTGACAGGCATTCAGTACAGCCCTTAGAGAAAGCTCTGGGTCTCTTTGCCACTTCAGTGCCTGCAACCCTTCCACCCAGCACCTGGCTTCTTGCCTCAGGATACTGGGCCAGTAGCTTCTGTGTCCCCTGGAAGCCCTAGACATGGATCTCCCTGCACACCTCAGACCTCTTCAGAGCCTGTTTGTTACCAGGCAGTTTACACACTGGGCCAAGCTGAAGAAACACCAAGTTACCAGGGCTGCTCCTTATCCCCCCCTCCCCCACTCCTCTCTCCTTTTGCCATTATTCATGCGACTCCATGTCTCAGCTTTGTGCGCAGCTCTGGTGCGTGGGAACAGAGACACCCTCTAGTCCTTGTGTCTCTGCTCACTTCCGTTTGACGTTCATCCTCTCCTACACAATAGTGTGAAAACTAAATTTAGTACAATCCAATAAATTTCCCACCATGTTCGTTTTTAAAACATTAAAAAAAATTAAGGCGCATTCAAATTGACTTTATCTCGGATACATGGTTCTTAGGATTTTCTTTATGTATATGTGAACACTATGTGCAGGTCCCCAGGAAGGCCAGAAGACGATGTCAGAGCCCCTTAAGCTGGAATTACAGGTGATTTTGAGCTTCCTGACATGGATGCTGGGAACCGAACTTGGGTCCTCTGTAAAAGCAGCGAGTTTTCCTAATTGCTGCGTTGTTTCTCGAGCACCAACCCTTTACTTGTATGCTTTGCTCTTACAGTTTTTAAAAACACATATATTGATGTATGTATATGCCCTCATAATCCAGATACAGATCAGCTTTTCCACCCTTGTGATGGGTCTCCGTTGGAATATACTCCCTTCCACTCTGACTGCCCCTACCTGGTTTTTTGTTTGTTTGTTTGTTTTGTTTTCTTCTTTTTTTTATTTTGTGAATTTCACATCATACACCCTGTTTCCTCTCATCTCCCACCTCTCCTCAGACCCACCCTCCACACTTACAACATTTGCCAACATAAAAAAAAATCTCATTGTGGAAGCTGTAGTGTGTCTCAGTGTGTCCCACAATATTCCCCTTTGTCAATACTGTTTTACTTACAAATGTACGAGGCCGCTGGCTTCTGCTACTTTGTCAATAGTGGAACTTCACTGGGACTCCTCTCAGATATCTTATTGTTGTCCTGTGACATGGAGATACTGTAGTTTTGGGTCTGTGGAATTGGCCTCTTCATGCACTCCAACAGTTCATCCATGGGGTATATATTGTGGTGGGGGGCCAACTCAAAGTCCTGATTCTGGACCTGCAATCCAGGTCCCCCCATCCCCCACATCCAGGGCCAACTCTACTGTGCTACCCAGCTAAGGTGCAGGGCCTGCTCCCAATTTCTACAGCAGGTATGGGCCTGGACCTCTTCTCTTGTTCTCATGACCCCATTAGGGCCAACTCTCCCAGCTGCTACTTGTGGCATCAGGTAGCATCAGAGAGTGGAGGGGATCTCTTTCTCCACAACGGGGATCTCTTTCTTGACAACACCACCGAAAAACAGACACAAGCTAGGACTGGCTCTCTCACACTCAGATCCTCGGGGCTGGTTCACAAACATCCCCCCACATCCAGGGTCATCTGAACTGTGCTGCTCAGGTAAGGTGCAGGGCCTGCTCTCCCGAGTGCTGCAGCATGTGAGAAACAGGGACAGAACCCTTGCTCTTGTGACCCCCAATAGGGCCAGATCTCCTGTCCACTGCAGGTGGTGAGGGGAAAACAGAGGGGCAGGGATCTCTTCCTTGCCAATACCACCACAAAGCAAACAAAAGGCAGAGGTGGCTCTCCCACACTCACATCCTCAGGACTTTCTCACCAACACTCCCATAGCCAGAGCTATGCAGGGTTTTATTTATTAATTCAAGCTACATCTTCATCACAGCCCCCTCCCTCCACCCTTCCTGGATCCACCCTCCCAACTATCCTACTCCTCCAGTGTGATACACCTCCACGTATCAGCCCCTCCCCCCTCAGTTCATCAGACACATGAGGTAAGAGCTTCCTTTTGCACTGGGGGCCTACATGGCAATTCCACTAAAGTGGAGTGTCCCACTAACAGGTAACAAAGATCATGCTTCTGTTCCTTTGGATCTGTTGATTGTAGGATAGCTATCTTGTACTATGTAGCTAAAATCCAGTTCTAAGTGAATACATTAGGCAGGATTCTTTTAGTCTCTGGCTGTTTCCTGTTCTGGGACTTCATCTGGTACTTGTCTGGTGCTGGACTTGGTGGTCAAGACAGGCTAGGTCTGCTTCTGGGCCCCATGGTGCCATACTGGTGTTGGTGTCTGGCTTGATTTGTTTTCCAGGGAATGTTAGGCTACTATTCATTCAGATGTTCATAGGCCAGGACACTGAATGTAGACACAGCCTCTCTCCTCTCTGTCACCCACTGATGCACATGTGACACAACAGCAACATCTGCAATGCCTTTAGAGGGAAGAGCCCCCATCTGTTTTCTGGATCTATGGCTTAGTCCTTCAAGACAGCCCTGTAGCAGGGGTCTACATTACATGGTATGTGACCTTACACTATCTATTTTCTCTTAGCATAACAAATTTGAGAATCCCGCAAGAGGTCGTGTTAGCTATTTTTCTGTTGCTGTGGTAGTATTTCATGGCTGAAATCAACTTATGGAAGAAAGAGTTTGTTTTGGTGTAAGGTTTCAGAGGAAGAGTCCATAACGTCAGAGGAGTCATGGCAGCAGTTAGCGGAGAGATCATATCTTCGACTGCATACTCCTCAAGCTATGTTCCACCTCCTAAAAGTTCTCTGACCTCCCCAAACAGCATCACCAACAGGGAACCAATTGTTAAATACTCATGCCTATAGGAGGGGCATTTCTCATTCAAACCACTGCAAGTAATTTTTTTCATTGCTGAGTGGTATCTCACTGGTGGACATACCCCTGTGTGTTGTTCCATTTGCTCTCTTTAAGATGTTGGACTAGATTCTAAGTATTGATAATTTGAAATAGAGCTTGACTGTGTGTGTGTGGGGGTCTCCTCTTTACCTGAGGGATATTGGCCACCAGTCCACGGGGCAGGAGGAGCAGAAGACAGGGAAAAGGGTTCAGAGGGCTGTGAGCATAACAGAATGGTAGATTTCCAGGACCAGCTTCAGGGAGGCAGACCAACTTTATTCCAAGGGTAAGGGGAATATATAGGAAAAGGGAAGCAGCCAGGAGGTAGTCTGATAGATGTTCATAGTATACTTCATTTGCATAAAACAGCTTGTGCAGGGGCACACTACCTAATTTCCATATGGGCAACAGGGGTGAGAGCATGCTGCAGGACACTTCCTCAGAGGCTACTTCTATGATAAGACAAGCGTCTAGCTCAGGGACTTCTTCCAAATAAAGATGGGGAGAGGGTAATAAGCCTTACCAGGGAAAGGGAGTCCTCCATCTTGACCAAGTTCAGAGAGCTGCCTGGTCATAGAGCCCACAACCTTCAACAGCTGTGCACATTCATGTTTACACTTCTTTGCATAGGGTCTGATGTCTTTAGGGTAAATACCTCAAAGCAGAATGTTAGGATGTGGAACTGTCCATTCAATTAGTCAAGAAAGACTCTAACTGTGTTATGTTCCTGCAGCAAATGTGTGGGTTCCTGTTGTTCTGCGTCCTTGTCAACATCTGATATTGTCACTATGATCTCTAGCTTAGCTAGATCTCTTCTAATGGGTAAGAGTATCTTGTAACCACTTATTCCTGGAGACTCACCTTCCTTCTACGTCCTGTCCCCCACTGAGCTGTGGAGACATATATCTAGAGAGAATGTGGCCAGTGCAGCCTTACTAGTCCCAGTGTGTACAGGAGTTGGGTTGGTCTCCCCACCATGCAGACTTAGAGAGAGGCAGACACAGGGTCACACAGCTCTGCTGAGTAGAATCCCAGAATACCATGCCCCCCCCTTCTACCCTCATCGTACTCTTGAGGAGGGGGCAAATTGAGGGACCTTGGGAGGAACAGAATTACCACTCATACCTTTGTCCGTTGTGAGTAGTTTCCATGTTCAAACAGAATCCCTGATACCAGGTCTTCCTACCCTTGTTCTAGGCTTTCTATCACAGAAGATGGGACCAGACATCATTGTTTTCTTTGTATTTTCATGTGGGGGGAGGTATGGTGTGGAGGTCAGAGAGGATGCTGAGTGACCTGCTCTATCACTCCCTGCTTTTATACTCTTGAGACAGGCTCTCTCATTGAACACGGAGCTAGGCTGAAGGTTAGAGAGGCCTGTCTGTCTTCACTCTTTTCCCAGTGCTGCCATTACTGGTGCGTGTGACCATGCTTGGCTTTTCATGTGGATACTGGGGATTCTAATTCAGATCCTCATGCTTAGGCAGCAATCACTCTTACAAGCTGAGTCATCTCCCCAGCTGTTTCATAATAGTTCTTAGCTAGATGTCAGAGGGCTGGGACCCCTCCAAGATCAGCAGGTACTATGGTTTGGTGAGTGGACCCTAAAGGGTACATGTTGAAGGCTTGGTCCCAGCCTTCTGATGATATTGGAAAGGGAAGGAGTCATTAAGATTTGAGGAAGAAGATAGATCACTGGCAGAGTGCCCATGAAAAGGGATATTGGGACCCCAGCCCCTTCCCCTCACTCTGCTTCCTGACTGACAGGATGTGGGCACTTCCTCCATCATGTGACCCTTCTTTGATGTTCTGCCTCATCACAAGGCCTAAGGCAATAGACCCATTGACCAGGGAATGAGCCCTCTGACACCATAAGCCAAAACAGACTTTTAGTCTTTAGAAGTTGTTACTCTCAGGTGTTTTGTCATGGTCACAGAAAGCTGGCTACCACAGTAGGTGTATCTCTTCAGCATCATCTGCCCATCTCAATGAAAAAAGAAACCTTTCAAAGAAGAATGGGTTCACGTCCATTTTAATATCAGCTATCCAAGTGGTGAATATCTTATCTCAGTGAAGGTTTAGCATGAATTGTAGACATTCACTTATTTGGTCTGGGGCAAGAATGAATCCTAGGAACTGATCTTGGAGGGACACATGGACAGGTTAGCATTCTGGGAAGTGAGGAAGACAGAGGGGTCAGAAAGTCTGGGAGGGGGCTTTGCCTCAAAGGCCCATGTTTGTTTTCACTTAGAGAATAATGGGGACCTTCCTGGTGCCCCTTGCATCTGAGCTCATGTTCTATCTCTGTAACAGAATCCTCAATACCACGTGGTTTATCACCAGGGCTTGGCTTTAGCTTCCGGTCTCCGAGGCTGGGAGCAATCGGCTTGTAGCTCCACTGATTCTGGGATGATTTTAACACACAGCAGAAAGCAGAAGGACAAGTGGGCATATATGGAAGAAAGAGAAACAGATTTCTGTGGAAACCAACCCGTACCCAAGAGACTGGCATTAGTCTGTTCCTAAAGGTTCCAACCTCACCAGGAGGCATCTGATATTACTGTATTGAAGAATTATGTTCCCAGTGTGATTGCTTGAGATATTCTCAAGTCATACAGAACCCTGTGTCACAGGGATCTGTGGAATCAGAAGTCCCTGCTGTCTGCACTGTCCCATGATGCACCTGGGTAGAGCTGGGGAATCTGCATCTCCTACCAGATTCTTGGGATTCTGAAGCACACTACAGTGCCGGCCCCACCCGCTCTCTCTGCATGTGCTTGTGGAGGTCAGAAGTGGAAGTTGAATGTCTTTCTTAATAACCTTCTGCCTTATTTTTAAAATTACATTTATTTGGGCTGGAGAGATGGCTCAGAGGTTAAGAGCATTGGCTTGTTCTTCCAAAGGTCCTGAGTTCAATTCCCAGCAACCACATGGTGGCTCATAGCCATCTACATTGAGATCTGGTGCCTGAGCATATATGTAGACTAAATACTGTATACATAATAAATAAATAAATGTTTAAAAAATTACATTTATTTATTTGTGTGTATGTGTATACATGTATGTGAGATCATAGTGCATAGTGGCAGTCAGAGGACAACTTGTGGGAGTCAGCTCTCTTCTTCCATCATGAGGATCCTGGATATTAGGTCCTTAGGTTCTGTGTGAGGATGCCTTTACCCACTGAGCCAGCTCACTGGGTGGCTCCCCACTTTATTTTTTGAGGCTGCTCATTTCTCTGGCTCTGGAGCTTGTTCATTCAGCTAGACTGCCTGGAAATGAGCTCCAGGGATTCTCCTGGCTCCGTTTCCTCCATGCTGGGGTGACTGATGCCCATTGCTGTGCCTGGAGTTTTCACACAGGTTCTGGGAATGGACATCAGGTCCTCATGTGTGTGCACCAAGCCCCTTCCCTGACTGCTTTGTCTCCACAGCCCTATAGCCCACTTTGTCAAGAATCCAAGTTTAAAATAGTATGTGTGGTTTTGGTCCCAGGAAATGAGTGATGATGTCAAGCTGGGTCCAATTAAAAGAGCATTCACTGGTCTCCACATCCCTTGGCTGGGAAATGGTGAATGTTTACAGTGCAGCTGCCTTGAGTTAATTTTAGCCTCAGGGAGCAAAGCTGGGCCCTAGACTGTAGGTTCTTTGGACCTTGCTTGGCTGTTCTCCTCCCCTACCTCCCCATGCCCACACCCTGCCCTCAGCAGGAAGCTGCCTTCCACTGCAATAGGAGTCTGTTACCTTGTTCAACCAAGGAAGAATGAACTTGGGAAGATTCCCGGAGCACCTCCTGGAGCAGTCACTGGAGGATCCACTGGAGCATTACCTAGAGTGCTCTCCAGGACCCCTCCGGAGCAGGCCTGGAGCTACCCCTAGGGCTCTTCCTGGACCATCCTCTAGATCACTCTATCCCACCAGTCTGAAACAAATGCAGACTGTTAGCTCTGTGGCACTAGCTGTCCAGAAGCCAGGCTTGGGTCTCTCCTGCTCATTGTTTCTTTCTGAGACTGATGGGGAGGTTGGCGACTAGGAGAGAATTCAAAAGCGCTGCATGTCCTGCAGGATGGAATGCCCAGGTCTAGCATCTGTCTGTGACTTAGGAGTCCAGGAGCGGGGACTGAGGGGCAGCTTTGGATCTGGTGTCTGCTGAGTAGGCATGAACACCTGGTTTGGCCCCCAGCTCTTACATAAAAACCGAGCGTGGTGCACACCTTAGATCCTAGTGGTGGGAACAGCCCATTACTGAGCTCACTGACCAGTCAGTGTAGCCTACTTGATAAGTTCCAGGTCCAGTAAGTCTACACACACACACACACACACACACACACACACACACACAAACCTGGTGCAAGAAAATTCCTTAGTGAGTTAAAAAGAAGCACCCAAAGTCTTTGGCAGTTTTAAATTATGTGCAAGTCCACTTCCACATCTGAGTCCATTTCTAGGAGACATCTAACTTAGTCAAACTCACGGCACTGTTCATACAAGCCATGCAAGGCTCCTTCAGCACCCATTGGTGGAGGACTGGATAAAGGAAGTAAAAAAAAATATGTATAGTGGAGTATTATTTAAGCACCAGGAAGAGTAGAATTACATATTCTGCAGGAAAATGGTGGAATTGGAGGCCATGTTAAGCAAAGTAAGGGAGACTCAGAAAAATATCACATTTTTTTCTCACTGGTGTATGTGTGTGTGTGTGTGTGTGTGAGAGAGAGAGAGAGAGAGAGTGAGACAGAGACAGAGATGGTACTTTTAGAGACATAGAAAGATAAAAGAGGAGAGGGAGAAGAATAAAGGTTAGCAGAGAGGTGAATATGATCAAAGAACACTATATTCAAATATGAGCATATTGTAATTTCAATTAATATATGGAACATATACCATGATGGTGGGTGCCTGGGGCTGCAGGAGTCACTGTTCTCTCAGGGTAGAGTTTTAGTTACGTCAGATTTCTATCTGATGTTCTTTTATAGGTGCCAATACTGCCTGGTGTACTTAAAGTTTTGTTGGGAGGGTAGACTTCCTGCTAAGCATTCTCACCACACTTTTAAAAAGTAGAAAAAAATGGTGGCTTTCAAATATTTCAAGCTGGCACTATCTCTGGGTCTGGCAGGGACCATGGACAGTACCTTGGCCTGTGACTGGCACCGCTCACAAGCCATGGGAGCATCCAGCATCTGAGACTAGCTGAGGCCCTCCTGAACTAGCAACCCAAGCTTGCGTTTATCAACTCCCACTTTCCTGCGTACCTGCACTGAGAGATGCCTCTCACTCTTCTGCACTTAAAACTCCAATTACATTAACCAGCCTGCTGATGAGTGCTCCTTTTCATGTTGTAATTTGGTTTTAATAGAGCTGATGCTAGAATGAGAAGGAATGAGAGCCCAGTGGAGAAGTGGGACCTTACAATGTGCAAGGAGAATTGTTCCCACCCGGGACCTGTGTTTACTTGCTTATGCTTACTGTGTGCTGGCTGTCAGCATTAACTGGGGGAGCAGCAGCTCTTGGCAGGACGAATGGTTCCTGACAAGTTCACATGGATTCTCTGAGTCTTGACATGAGGCTCATAACTTGGGAAGCAAGTGGGGCTTGAAGCAGCCTGGGGTTCTGCTGGCCAGATTCTGGGCCCTTCCTTCTGTTGACTCTGGGTGCGTCAGGCTGACTCAAGGTGAGCACAGGAGGGGAGGTGATCCCTAGACTCTGTGATCACACAGAGTGTAGTTTGGGGGTCCAAGATCATGTTCTGCTTTTGTAAGTGACCCTCGCTGACTCTTAAGCTTATTCTTGTACAAGGCAACTTGTAAGGCTAGGGACAGAGCTCAGTGGTGGAGCATGTGCCTGCTGTGTGTGTATGAGGGACAGAGATCAGTGGTGGAGCATGTGCCTGCTGTGTGTGTGT
>CAJQZJ010031764.1:5337959-5362185 GCA_907164525.1 Lophiomys imhausi
GTGTGTGTGTGTGTGTGTGTGTGTGTGTGTGTGTGTGTGTGTGTGTGAGATTGTGTGTTTGTTCATATAGGTGAGTAGGGACACTGGCTTGCCATGGAGTGTGTGTGAAGGTTAGAGGACAGTCTTGGCTTCTTGCTTGTGTGGAAAGTGCTTTGCTCACTGAGTTGTCGTCCAGCCTCTCCTCATCCTTGTGAGTAGCTGGGGTGACAAGCCTGTGCCACCACAACAAGCTAGTTCTCATGTCTCTTGCATAGTCTTCTTTCATTTGTTCGCACTTAAGATGGAGCTCTGAGCCCAGTGGATGCTTGGCAGTCTTCTACTGCTGAGATGCAGCCCTGATCTCACGCTGGTTCTTTTCGCGTCTTCATCATGGAGTGTATGTTCTGGCAGGGAAGCAAATTGCAAAACACGCCCACATAGAAGGTGAGAAAGACATTCTCTCTAGGGCATCTGCTGTCCAAAGGACACTGCAAGGATTAGGTAACTGCTGTCCAGAGGAACAATTGGTTCCTTTGGGTCAGAGGAAGTCTGGGGACCTTGCCCTTTGCTATAACTATAGAGAGGGCTCAGCCTGACCAGCTTGGTGGCTGCTGACAGGTGGGAGAAGACTGCAAGATGGGTGACAAGGAGAGGTGACTTCTGAAGTCCGGGCTGCAGACTGACTCCTGCCACCCTAGGAGCTGGGCAGCACAGCATCCCCTTCTGCTTCCTATATTCTGTGGCTGCAGCTGGATTGTACTTGTTTTCCTGTGGGGTAGAGGCACACACGGATTGTGTTACCAGGAGGCCTACGGAGGCCAGGCCCACCACACTGTCACCCACATGGGGGACTGGGCCAGAGTAACCCCTTTGCTCGAGTGATTGGCTTTGTGCCACCTTGGGCTGAGTGCAGTGTCCCGGGCTGGACTCTTCAGGGGAAGAAATCTGCCCACATTTCCTCACAAATGGGACCCAGGTTCATGCCTTAGTGACAAACAACAGAAGCTCCCATGAGCAATATGAGAAGGAAGGGAGTTGACCAAGATTGCTCAGGGGAGGTGGAGAGCTGCAGAGGGGCTGGCAGTTGACCTGTCCATGTGGAGCCCATTCCTCGGAGTCAGAACTGAGTATTGCCACCTTGGGGCAGAGCAGCTGTGGGTACCTGCATGGAGACCTGGAGAGGCTGCACCTAGTAACCCACTACCCCGTGAAGGGAGGTGGGAGTGCACTCAAGGATGGAGAGGCTCCAGTACCTTCCAGCCTTCATGAGACCTGCACCAGGCTCTTTCCCTCCTGAAGATTACTGCTACCTAGCTTGGAATGGAGGTGGAGGGAGGGCCTGGACTGGACTTTTCAGCAGTGAGCTTTCTTTGCGAGCTGTCCCTGCTGTGGATGGGACACTTTGATGATGTAGCTATCCTTCCTCATGCTCCTGTGGGTGACCCCAACAAACCCATTGATTCACTAAGCTGGAGTTGGATGGCAAGAAAGCTCTTCGGCTGTGGTTGCTCTCCCTATCTAAGTGAACAGCACTGTCTTTTCTGGATTACCTATGCACTCGACGAGAACATTCTAGAATGTCTCCTGCCATTGCGCTTTTCTCATTTAGTTCTGGGGAAGCACGTGGCTGGTGATGTCATACGATTAGTCCATTCTTTCAGTGGTGAAAACATAAGAGGGAAGTCCAGGGGAAGGGGTATCTGGAGTCCTTGATTAATGGGTAAGAATCATGCACCCTGACTAGTATCCACACCAGGAGAGAACACTGTGGTTGTTTCAAGAATCCCAGGGAGACAGAAGTGTAACAGAA
Organism: Lophiomys imhausi; assembly: GCA_907164525.1. Classification (NCBI taxonomy): domain Eukaryota; kingdom Metazoa; phylum Chordata; class Mammalia; order Rodentia; family Muridae; genus Lophiomys; species Lophiomys imhausi. The sequence continues at coordinate 5,339,749 of CAJQZJ010031764.1, forward strand.
TATTTTTATTTACCAAAACTTATATTTATCAATACTTAACAAGCATCTATAAAGTACATAAATCCTATAACCTAAAACCTAAAATCTATAATCTAAGAATATCTTAATACCTAAAAACACTCTAATACCTATGTAAAAACACTTAACACTATTTTAAGTTTCTTAAAAGGATATTAATACTCTTAGCATAGGTCTGTGTAGGATGGCTTGGCTTACGGCAGTTCCATCAGGTCTTGGGCCTTATTTTGTCAGGTTGTAAGGCCAGTTTATTTTCGCCATCAAATTGTGGCCAGTTTATAAAATCAGTCAGTCCCAACCACCAAGGTGACTTTTTAATCAGTTAATATTTGCCTCCAAGGTCTCTTTGGCCTGGGCCAGTCCCAAGCTTCTCCAAGCAGCTTTGTAATTCTGCTTGCCTCAGTCACTTTTCCACACTGGGGCCTCAAGAATGCTATGCCTTTGCCTTGAGCTAAAGCAGTCTAAGTTCTGTTACTGGCGTACCTTGCAGTGCGCTTCTTCAATGTGGTCTCTCGGTCAAAAAGGGCAGGAGGAAGAAGAGAGTGAGACTGAGTGGCTGTCCAGCTTATATAGAGCCTCTATGGCATTCTCTCTCAATCCTTGGTGGTCTCGAGGGTCCACGAGACCTCCCTCAATGCTCAGTGGCCTATTGCTTCTCACAGCAAATGACTTCATCTGCGTGGCTTGTGAGGTTTCTTAGCAACGCTCCTTCAAGAGGGCATATCATTTGGCCACAACTGGCTCAGTCCATAACAACAAGTAAAGGGACGCCAAGCTCCTCCCTATGTGCTGCCATATGTTAATCTGAACTGCCTACCAAGTTCACTAAAGAGACCCAACTACTACCACACAGAAGCAATGTCTATCCTTCCTCATAAGTCCCATTGATAAACCAAAGTATAATTCCACCACAGCTAGCCTGCAGGGAACCCACGTGCACCTAGGGCTGACTTGCCTACAAATGGCTGGAGGGTACAGGAGGGGGTGGCTGGAATCTCAGGTGAGAGACCAATGGCCATCCCCATCCCCTCCTTCTCTGAAGGACCTTGAATAGTCAATACGGCCACTCGAGATGGTCTCCTGCAGGCAGGTACAGCTGATATAGGAAGGTGGTGGTTATTTGCTGAGAGGATTGTGTTCTACAACAGCTGGTGAGGTACAGCTCACTGGAGAGCTGAGTGACAAACACCACAGCCATGCTCTTCCTATGCATGGAGCCCTCTTTGCTTATAGCTTTTCAGTCTCCACAGCCACTGGGTAGCTCTGTTGTCTCCTGGGTTCAGGGATTATTATGGTTTCATAGGTGTTTCCCACAGGCCCCTGTGTTTGAATACTTGGTCTCCAGCTGGTGGTGCTGCTCTTGGAAGTGGGTCACAGGAGGTAATGTTTTTAGGGGTGATAGCATGACCCAACTTCCTGCTTTCTCTTCCTCTCATCCATGAAGATGCAGAGTGCCCCAGCTGCACCCTCCCTCTGTCATGGTCTCTGTCCTTCCATCTCTGCCCTGATGGAATGTGGCCCTTCAAACTGCCAGCCCAAACAGACTCTTTCTACCTTAAGTTCTTTCTGTGAGGGATTTGTTCCATGATAAAAGAGTAATTAATTCTGAGAGGTGAGAGGTAGAGTGGGGATGTAAACCCATCCAGTGGGCTCAGTGCAATTGTTCTTTATGGAGATGTGGTCTTATCTGCTGAGATCGTCAGTCTGCCCAATGGAGAGACGCTAACAGCCGAGCTGCTGTCCAAGGATCCCAGTGGTTCTTGGCTGCAGAAGTAGGTTAAGGAGTGGGCCAACTGGGTAGCTGCCCGGAGGCCAGGTTATGAGAGTCATTGAGGCCCAAGAGTGTGGCTGGACAGAAAGGCCATGCTGGTGTGACTTTTTCATTGTTGTTTACAGAGAGGCTGTTAGTGACCAAAGAAGAAAGAATGTGGCTGAATAGCTCAGGGTGTGGCAAGACCAGATGTGTGTCACAAAACTGAGGCTGTCAGAGAAGTGACAAGAACCTGACGTCACAACAATGGGTGATGATCCTGAGGCCAGCTTGAGGGTGGGAAGGAAGACCACTGGGGGACAACCTGCCAAAGGAGATGCTTCATCCTGTCTACCTGTGGGCCTTCTTTATTGTTTCTTTGTGTGTATGTGTGTGTGTGTGCTCACGAGTACATGTGAACATGTGTGTGGTTGCCTATAGACACCAGAGGCCACCACTAAGTGACTTCCATTTTTGTTGTGCACCAAATTAAAATTTTTTTATGTTTTATATTTTAAATTATGTATATCTCTGTGGCAATGTGCATGTGAGTGCAGTTGCCTTCAGAGGCCAGAAGAGGGGGTTGGATTCCCGGGGCTGGAGTTAACAGCCAGTTGTGAGTCACTGGACCTGGGTGCTGGGAACAGAACTCTGGTCCTCTGCAAGTGCTCTTAACCACTGAGCTATCTTCCAAGCCATCTACATCATCATCATTATCATCATCTTCATTATTATTATTATTTTGAGATAAATTCTCTCACTGAGGCTAAAGTTTGCCAGTTCAGCTAGACTGGCTGCCTAGTGAGCTCCAGGAATCCACCTGTCCCCATGTGGCCAGTGCTGGGATTGCAGGCACACGCCTCTGTGCCTGACTTTATGTGCGTCTGAGAGATTGAACTAAGGTCCTCATGCCTGTGTGACAAGAACTTTACTGCCTGCACCATCGCCCAAACCCTAATTTGTTTCGTGCTTGGGCCACCCAGATGTCTCTGTGAGCCTGTACAATTCTCACACACACGGAAGGCCCTCAGGGACATGGAGAAGGGGCTACAGGCTCTGTAGAGTATGACTTTTATAGCACACCGTTCATAGGCAATGAATATTCCCGAGTGTTCTGGGGCTCATGAGAGTGGCAGGCGGATCATGCCAAAGCAGTGTTTCCTTAATACAACTAAAATGAATTAATACCTCAAGCAATATTAAACAACTTAATTTAGCAACACATCTGTAGTAACATAAAGATCTCAAGTGTTACAACTGCATTTTGTCGTTAATTATAATTAACAAACAAATTAATATTGAGAGATTAATGATGTCAGGTGTGTGGCCTAACTCATTGTCCTAGTTTCATTGTTGCTGAGGTAGAGCACCAAAAGCAACTGAGGGGAGGAAAGGGTTTACTTAGCTTACAGTCTACAGTCCATCATCCCAGGGAAGTCGAGGCAAAGAACCAGTAAGTCCCATCACATCCACAGTCAAAAGAGAAACAAATACACCCTTGTTGCCTGTATGCTGGCTCACGTCATCTAGCTTTTCCCTGTCTCGTGTAGTTCAGGGAATGGTGCTGAGTCTTGTGACATCAATGAATAATTAAGACAATTCCTGTAGATATGCTCACACTCCTGATCTAGATAGGCAGTCCTCGACAGAGACTCTCTTCTTGTGTGGTTCTAGGGTGTGTTAAGTTGATACTGAAAACTATCTGGCACACGTACTTTGCTAATTTTTAAAAATTGGAATTAATGCCACACATCTACACTTAACACAAGATCTAGTCTATTAATAAACATTTACATGCCAGGTGTGGTATGCATGCCTTTAATTCCAGAACTCGGGAGGCAGAAGCAGACAGATCTCTGTGAGTTCGAAGCCAGCCTGGTCTAAAGAGGGACTTTCAGGACAGCCAGGGCTGCACAGAGAAACCCTGTCTTGAAAACCAAAACAAGCAAACGAACAAACACAACAAATAGACATTTACACAGACAGCAGGGCAGCATTGTTTTCTCTAGGCTCTGTGCTATGTTTCAGGCCTCTGGAAGTTATTTCACCTTCAGAATGGACATTTCCCATTTCCCACCTCCTAACTCCAGGGAGCCGTCCTTCTGCGTTCTGCTTCTGTGAGTTTGACAACCTTAGGGTCCTTGTGTAAGTAGAGTTGTACTCACCTTTTCTGTGAGAGCTTTACTTCATTTACTAACATAGGTCGACTGCCATGACCTATGTATGGTTCACCCATGTTATTGTATATTATAGCATATCCCCTTTTAAAGGCTAAATATATTCTATCACATGGATATTGACTTCTATCACATTGACTTTATCCATTTATTCCCCATTTTAGAGGTGAAGAGCAGAGCAACAGTAAATGTGGGGATGTGGGTGTCTCTTTGTGATCCTGGTTTTTTTTTTTTGGGGGGGGAGGGATAATGTCTTAGTCACTTTTCTATTGGTGTGAAGAGACCCCCTGACCAACACAACTCATATAAAAGAAAGCATTTAATTGGGGGCTTGCTTATAATTTCAGAGGGTGAGCCCGTTATTATCATGGTGGCACTCACAGGCACTGGAGAGGTAGATCAGGTTATCCTGATCCACAGGCAGAGAGAGAAAGACAGACAGACAGACAGACAGACAGAGAAAACGGAGAGAGGGAGGGAGGGAGAGAGAGAGAGAGAGAGAGAGAGCTGAGCACAAGCGAGCACTCATTAGTCCATTGTTCTTTCCTCTTGATTGTGGATTGGTGGATTGATGTGACTAGCTGCTTCAAGTTTATGCTGCCGTGACTGCCCCTTCCTCACAATGACAGACTGTGACCTGCAATTCTGAGCCAAATAGGTATTTTTACCCCTTAAGTCGCCTTTGTTAGGGTAAGTCGACTTTGCTTTTTATCACAGCACCAGGAACAAAATGAAGATCCTTCTAACCTCAGCTTCGGTTTAGAGCCTTCTTTTAGATCCTTACAAGTCCCTAGGACACCATGACTTCCAGGTTGGCTCTCTCTACATCTGGGGCATTCTATCTTTCCCCCCCACACCCCCCCATCCCCGGCCTGGTGACTCTTCTCCTTAGGTCTCAATTGATGACACCTTTCTTAGCTTCTCAGATGAAGTATTTCCTTGTGCTAATGAATTGTGGCCTTTACTGCACAGGTAGGAGATGACTTACGCGGTTGCTTGCTTTGAGCCCTCCCCTGTTCCCTACGCCTGCATCTTTGGAGCAGGGACTCATCTGTCTTGTTCCTTGTGTTTTCCCCAGGGGCTCACAGAATTATGGTGTTCCCCAGGCTTCCTGGGGCTCCCAGGGACATTATTTCTCAGTTTCTTGGCTGGTCCCTTCTGTACTTTTCCACCAAGTCTGGCCTAGGTGCACGGTGCATGCTGCTCGAGCTCTGTCCTGGAGTCACAGCTCTTCAACCCACGGTCACTTCCCCAGAGAAGCCAAAGCCAAGGTGGAGCGTCTGCCTTCCCCTCCTAGTCCTCAGCTCAGGGTTACCAGCCACAGAACCAGCCACCAGGGCCCCTAATTAGGAGAGTAAGTGTTGGAGGAATGTCTTAGAAGAAAGAAAGGGAAGGAAGATCAGTGATGTTTCTTCAACCTCCACTCAGGTGGTTCACAGCTTCATCCATTTTTAAAGTTTCCCTCACGAGTATGGGAGACTGACTCTTTCCAGAAGTTTTGTATTGTGCTTGTGCAGGTCTGAGATGCATATGTACTGGCCGTCTCCTGGGAAGGCGGTGGGAGCACTCATCCACATTCCTGTGCTGTTTCTTCTCTCTCTCCATGACTTAAAAGTTCCCGTGTAGCTGTCACTCATTTTCTGAGAAAACAAACCGAGGAACATTCTAGTTCCAACTGCAGGCAGCCAGTGACAAATGCAGCTCAGCCAAGGATCTAGCTCCCTTGGCTGCAGAGGCTGAGGAACTGAATCCTCCCCAGTTTTCTGAGCGAGAAGAGCTTCCTCTTTTGATCCTGGTGGCTCCATTCTCTCCCTAAAAACCTCTCCTGTCCAAATCCTGCAATTCTACTTTTTTGAAGCCAGTGTCCTGAACCAAGTTCTCCTGTGGTTCAGGCATCTCTGAAACCTCTGGGTACCTACTTCTCTGGGAGTCTCCATCTGGGCCATGAAAAGGGCCCACAGGGCAGATGCTGCTTTAAAAATGGGGCTGTAGCTCAGTGGTAGGGTACCTATTTCCTATTCCCAACATCATTCATAAAATGTGGGATGATCGAAGTGTGTAAAAGGGGTTAACAGACTTTCTAACTAGTGAGTGATAGGGTTGGGGTTTGAATGCAGAGGGTTAAATGACAGTATCTGAGTCCCTCCATGACACTTCAGAGGCCATTAGGACAGTAGGAGGTCTCGACCAAGGAGATATGAAGCAGGAAGCTTCACTTTGATGGTTCCCCAAAGAACACAGCACCCTCAGATGACAGTTTTGATGCAAGGGGCTTGTTTGGGGTGACTGTGCACTGAGGAAAGAGTAGTAAGAAAGGAGACTGGTAGAAAACATTAGCCAGCAGCTGGCCCTAGTAGGACTGGGGCTCAGAAGGGGTCTGGGGCACTCTGAATGCCATTGTTCCCAAGGCCCAGTAGATCCTATTATTTTTCAGTTGAGGATAATTCTAGGGTGTGTCACTCGGTAGGCTCTGCCTTTTTCCAGAACTTGTGCTGAACATGCTCAGTGGTGGAGGATGTTCTTTGGCAGAAAGACTTGGAGTAAATACCCTTAAGGGATAGGACGAGCCATCCCTTGAGGCTGATAGCCCAGTTGACTTACAGAGATATGCCAACTTCATCTGCTATTGGGACATGGGGACAAAAGAACATAGGGAAGGGTGGCAAGATGGCTCAGTGGGTTAAGGTGCCTGTCGCCAGGTCTGGTGACCTGAGATTGATCCTCGGAACCCAACTCTTGCAGGTTTTCTTCTGACAGCCACATGCATGTTGTGGCATGTGCGTGTCTACATACAAAGGCACATATGTATGTATACACACAGATAAATAAATAGATGTAAAGAAAAATAAGAACATGGAGAGTCATCAACCTCCTTTGGGGTGTTAGATCCCTTACTGGATGTCTTGGCTCCAGTCTAACTGGCACCAGGTATAACACATGCTGGCTATGACTTGTTAAGTGCTTGCTGTGTACCAATCATTGCGCTCAATACTTTGTAGATCCCTTCCATTTAACTCCCAACATCCTGAGGCAGAGGCTGCTATTTTCTTTCTGGTGGAACTGAGCACAAGGAGAGAAGGCAGCTTGCTTAAGATGCCATATCCAGGCGGCAGCAGAGTCAGCTCGAACCAGAGTCTGTTCGGGTCAGGTTGGAACACTCAGCCTCCAGCAAGGGCAGACTTTGCAATTGGACACTGTAGTTCATCCTTCTGACCTTGGGTTAGGGGTTTGGGATGGGTGGTCTTGGCTGTCAAATAGCACAGGATCTGGAGTCGCCGTGGAAACAAGTCCCTGGGCATTTCTATGAGGGAGTCTCTAGATTAGGCTAATTGAGGTTCAAAGACCTGCCCTAAGCGTGAGTGTAATTATCCCATGGGCTGGGGTCCTGGACTGAATGGAAAGGAGGAAGTGAGCTGAGTACCAGCTTTCCTTTCTCTCTGCTTCCCGACTGTGCATACGTGTAATGTGAACACCTGCCTTGTGTTCCTGTGTCCGTGACTTTCCTGACACAATGGACTGTAATCCCCAAAGTGCGAGCCACAATACACCGTCCTTCTGTAAGTTCCTTTACTGGGTGTTTTGTCATGGCAATGAGATAAATGATAACGATAGAGGTGTTTCTTTGCTTATTCCAGAGATACCTCACGCATGTCCCAGGATCCTTCAGAATCAAGGAAGCGCGTTCAGTCTGAAGGCTGCCCATCATGATGGTGGTGAATGCTGGTGCTCAGTTCCCTTTGTCCTTTTATTTAGTTTAGGACACCAGCCCATGGAAGAATGCCACCCACATGGTGGGTCTTTCCACCTCAGTGAATCTAATCTAGATAATCCCTCACTGATGGGGGTTGTACTGGTAACACATCAGTCCAGACCATTGCATTTGTAATCACTGTGTGATAAATGGTTGCCTTCTGATCTCATATCTAACCTCTGGGGATTATTGTTTTGAATGATGTCATGCATAATGCCTTCTAATGCAATTATCTGAAGCATCACAAAACACAAGGTTTGAGCAGTGTTTCCCAATATCTCTCCTCAAGCTCACTCCTTCATCTTTCCACCCTGTTTCTGTCTGAGGAAATCCTCCCGTTTCTCTTCCTCACTTGTGGAGTATTAATGTCAGTCAGAATTGCTCTGTGAAGGATGCTCCAGCGTTGCAGTCTGTTAGCACATGGCACTCAATCAGAATTGCTCGGCAATGCTGTGGGCCACTTGGCTCACATGGGTTTGTGTCTCCTATCTCCTTTTTCCTTGTTTTCCTGGAGTATAGAACAAGGAGAAGAAACAGCCTCCCCTCACAGGGAGAGAAAATAGCATGTATTTAGAGATTTTGGTGGAAAACTGGCTTCCTTCCCATGTGGCAACTTAACTCTACAACTCTTCCTTAGCTTTTATTCCTAATGATTTAACAAGCTCCAGTCTGCAGTTTCTGAAGATGTTCACTGTTATTCACATTTTAGAATTCTGTCTAAAAACCAAAAGCCCGGATGTTATCTTTTAAAGGCTTGTGGCCTCTCACCAGGCCAGGAAGCGACCGTCACTGGTGCCACAGTTCCACAGTGACCTCTCTAAGCAGGGCCACCTGAATCTTTCATTTAAACCTCACCCAGGAGCTTCTGGGTCCCCTTGTGCACTTGACTCTGCCAAGCGCGCTGTCCCCGCTAAGGATGTTTACCCCACCAGGGCGACACATCTTGTGTTTCATGTGAGGTTTTTCTGGGCCTGTCCTCTTGGTCCTTTGTGACTTCCAGCCCACACTGTACATTGCTCCCAAGACCTCTGGAGAAGCAGAGGAGGCACTGTTTATAATGTGATCCTGTTTTTGTCTACTGCCAGCCCTCCTTTTCCACACAAGGTCTCCAAGGACCCTTGAGGTAGACAAGGACGTGCAACTGATGGACAGTTAGATGGTCAGCAACACTTACCGATGGCCAGCTTTGTGCCGGAGGCCAGGCTAGTTAGCATTCACAGGTCACCTTTTGCATTCTCCATGGTACCTACCTGGATTGGCTAATTTTACCGTAAGGAAGAGTCTGAGTGTTATTCAAGAGTTCACTTACTTGGTTGTGGGTTCTCACTCCTCAGCACCGAGATGTCTCCCACTGGACTACTCAAAGAGCAAAGTTGTTTTTTTCCCCCAGACTACTAGTTTCAAAAGGTATATCAGCATCAGCACAGGAACAATGACAATGTCACCCTCTTTCTTTTAAAACTGTCTAGCTCTTCTGCTTAGCTCAGTGGGCCCTGCTACTAACAGCTGCCTTTTAATAATGAAATATAGATACTAGGGATGCTGGGAGAAGTGGTATCATGCCGTCACAGCTTGGGGATGGTTTGTGCAGTTTCCTGTTAGCATTGCCTGGGCCAAGATGTATTTTCCTTCTCGATGCTTCTGTTTCCACATCGGATCACTTCACTGAACACCTACTGTGTGCTTTCTTAGTTGCACATGGTGGGGACACAGGCAAAAGCAGCTATTCTTGGGGATACACCACCTCCTCTTAGGGTGGCACAACTTGCTTCTGCCTCCTCTGGACCTAGTGTCCTAGCATCCTTCTCTGTAGCCACTTTGATAGGCACACTGAAGGCCAGCTGTGCTCTTTCCACTGAATGAGCCAAGCTGCAGGTGAGCTCTGTAGACTCCAGATCCAGGCAGCAATGACATTCTCCAGCAAATCTGGGTACCAACCAGTTACCAGAGCTGCGATAAGGATGTGTTGTGAGAGGTTCCCACTTGGGGGCAATGAGGGCACAGACTGATGTCCCTGTATTATGCCCAGCCATTCTTATCTGTATTCCTCCTTCCAGATATTTAGCTGGAGCAGGGTCCAGGCTGTATTTGTCATGTGAAAGGTGACCTGGTAGGGATGAAAGTACTTTAGAGACACACTGAGTGCTTCATTCTGATATCAGACTACTGAAATAATGAACCTCAGGAAACTGGAATCCCCTTAGGAATCTCATGCTTGGAGAAAACCTAAAGCCTGGGCCAGCCAGAGGGAAACTTGTCTCCCAGACAGAGACTTTCAGCTTATTAGTGAAGATAATGGAGCCAAAATAATGATGAGCCAGTGATGGGCAGAGCCATACCTTGACCTGGACCACACCCTGACTGGGACTACACCTTGACTGGCATTTCTTCGATATGCATATCATTGATTCTTTACTTAAACCTTACTTTAAGACCCTTCAGAGGTCACCAAGTCTCTTTGTCTCTCTTCTGGGTGGCCACATCGAATAAATATTCCTTTCCTGCCTTTCAGTGTTAATTTGGCTATTTTAATTGACTTATGTCACCAAAGCCTTAGTATGACACATGTTGAAGTATGATACATGTTGAAGTATGACACATGTTGAAACCCTCACCCTGCACCTTCGAAAGTGGCCGCATAGAGGAGATTGAGCTTTAAAGTGAGGGTTATGTTAAAATGAGGTCACCCTGATGTTCCGCCCTCACATTGTCCTTATAAGAAGAAAAGTTTGAAGCTGGGTGGCATACTTGTAATCCTGTGTTGGGTGGATTTTCTTAAGGAGATGTGGATAAACATTTGCTCACCCAGAGAGGTCACGGGCAATAGACCAAATGACTGATTCTACCAAGGCTGGACTTGGAGAACCAATAAGTTTACTGAGGGGCCTTTCCAGGAGTATGGGTTATGGGTCTCTGATGAGAACAAGGGTGATTTAAGGCCACTGTGTCACTCAAAGCTACCCCAACACGTATGGCAACTCACAGAACTGCAAGCTTGGGTTCTCTGTGTGGCTTGCAAGCAGCTCTCTCTCCAGTAGTTGTTTAATTTTTATAACTTTGGTCAAGGGCCTTGTGGTTCATGTTATTTTCAGGACTTTATTAAGACTTGTGTATTTGTGAGCCTCATGAGCCTTCTGCTGTCATTAAGGAAGGAGTGTCTCAGCTTGGAAGACAGTGCTACACAACACTCCAGAACTTGGGGGTGAGGTAGGATGATTGCCAAAGGTTCTATGCCAAACTAGTGAGTTCCAGGCCAAAGCAAAGGATGCAAAACCCCAAAGAAGATTCATCCATAGATTCCAGGAGTATACATGCACAGTGGAAAGGCTCCAAGAGGCTGCCAGGAACATATGGTCTCTGGAGGTGAAGCAGAGCCCATCCTGAAGCATATTTGTCTTAGACTTTGGCCTCCAGAGCATGAGGAACGAGTTCCTGAATCTTTTAAACATAATTTTCTCTATTTATTATTTTCTGCTTATGGATATTTTGGCTAGAGGTATGCTTATATGCCACATGCATGCCCTGTGCCCACAGAGGCCAGGAAAGAGCACTAGATCTCTTGAAACTGGAGTTAGAGATGCTGTGAGCCACCATGTAGGTTCTGGTACTGTTCTGCTGAACCATGACCACAGCACTCACTGGGAGATTCTAGGTAGGTGCCTTATCAGTGAACCATGTTCCCAGCCACAGTGCAACTCTTCTTTGTGTCTGGTGCATTAAGAAGCACAGAGACCCATGCTTATGAGGAAGAGGTTTCTGAGACACTCATGAAGTCATGAGAACAAGAGGGACCGGGATGTCCACAAAGAATTCAGACCTTGCTTAGACAACCAAGATGGTACATGGGGACCATGTCCTTTGATTGGCCTTGAAGTTAGATGGGACTAGACATTCACATTTGAAGGATTCTGTGGGGGAACTATGCTGACTGGGTTTTATGTCAACCTGTTACAGACTGGGAGAAGGAAACATAGTTGAGAATTCATCTGAGAGAAGGAAACGTAATTGAGAAAATGCCTCCATGAAGTTGGGCTGTACCCAAGCCTATGAGGACATTTTCTTAATTAGTGATTGTTAGGGGAAGGACCGGTCCACTGTGGGTGGTGCCCCTCCTAGGCTGATAGTCCTGGGTTCAATAAGAAAGCAGGCTGAGCCAGCCAGTAAGCAGCACTCTTCCTTGGCTTCTGCATCAGCTCCTGCCTCCAGGTTCATGACCTGTTTAAGTTCCAGCCCCGACTGCCTTTGGTGATGAACTGTTTTAAAGAAATATGAGTGCCGGGCAGTGGTGGCGCACGCCTTTAATCCCAGCACTTGGGAGGCAGAGGCAGGCGGATCTTTGTGAGTTCGAGGCCAGCCTGGTCTACAAAGCGAGTCCAGGACAGCCAGAGATATTCAGAGAAACCCTGTCTTGAAAAACCAAAAAAAAAAAAAAAAAAAGAAATATGAGTAAAATAAACCCTTTCCTCAAATTGGTTTTGGTCACGGGATTTTACTGGCTAAGTCTGCAACAGTATCTGTTTCCCTGTGCCTGCTTACTAGAGTGAGTTGCATGAAGCCCTCAGTACCAGCCTTGTCCTCAGAGATGGTGGTAGGAGGACATTGAAGAGAGTACAGAAATAGGCCAGCCCGAACTCAGGCCCCTGCACTTGCTACATACAAACTGGCGAGTCCTGAGTCCTGAATCCTAAGTGGGAGCCAGCTCTATGTGGGAATGGGGCCTCAGATCTCTCTGGTATTATGTCGCCTTCCTGCCTTCCTGCCTTCCTGCCTTCCTGCCTTGCTGAGGGTGGAGCAGAACCACTGTCTTCCCAGCTTCCAGGAGCCTCTCTGCTCAGTTCCCTCTGCCTCTTGTTCATCCTATGTGAAGAGGCGAGATTAGCGGATGAGATTCTCCAGGCTGGGTCACTGTAACTCTTCCCACACCCGTGTCCATGACAGCTTGTGAGCCAAAATACATGCTCTCCTCTCCTTCCCTCCCCTTCCTTTTCTTTTTCTCACTCTCTTCCTCTCTCCCCTCTCTCCCTCCTCCTTTCTCTCTCCACTTATGTGCCTCTCTCTCCTTCCCTTTTCTCTCCTGGGATGGTACCCAGTGCCTTGCCCTGACTGGGCAAGTGCTGCTTCCAAACTTCACCCCAGCTGGGCAGTGAGCATTTAAACCCACTCCCAGGCTAGGCCTAACTTTTGTGAAGCTGGGGAACCTTCCCAGGCCAGAGCAGTGGCCTTGCTCCACCCTTTCCCCTATTGTCTAGGGCTTTCCAGAGACTTCCACAGCGGGGGCTGAGAATTCCAGTGGTTAGGTTAGAGACCGACAGAGATTTGAATCTGTTTCCCTGGGTACAGCACTAATGGCCCTCCCAGGCCTTCTGTCCCCATCTGCTGGGGCATGCTCCCAGGCATGCGTGGTGGAAGGAAGCCGCTGTGCAGAGAGAGACCCAGCATGGCAAGTGCTCACACCTGGCATCAGGGTTGCCTTCTCGGGGAGCCATAGGGAAAGCTGTTCCTCCCACGGACACAAGCTTCTCCCTTCTCCAGGCGGCTGCCTTCCTGTCTTTCGCTTTTAAAAGAGACTCATTTTAAAGCCTAATGACCTTTTTGCGTTTTCCTTTCTATAGTCTCCCACAGTGAGAGTTGACAACAGCACCGTGTTGCACTGCCTGCCAATTTGAGGGGGGAAAATTCTAAAAACATCTAAAAGAAAAAAAAAACCCATACCCTCACATCAGGAGACAGATATGCAGAGCCCACAGTTGCTGAGGTGGGGGAGCTTTCTGGAATATTCAACAACTGTTTCTATTTTAATAAGGAAGCAGGGGAGTGAGAGCCTGCCTTGGGCTGTGGTAACAAGATCTGGTTTTCATGACAGCCACCAGGGCTCCTTTAGCCTATGGTTCCCAAGGCCAGAGGCTCTGTGGGTCACCTGCCTTGTTCTGGCTGGGCAGCTATACCTTGGGTTACAGTTGGGCTGCTCCCAAGGGCTCCAGAGAATGAGTCCTTGGGTGCTGGAGGGAGGCAACAGCCCACATCAGGTGCACTGGCCTGGAATGGCCTCACAGTGGGTGGTTCTGGCCACTCAGTATGAGGGACTCCTCAACAACTGTGGCAGGAACTGGGGACTAAACATGCCGTCCTCTGCTCTGAGAAGGCTGAAGACAATTACTCATTTTGAATATGGCCCAAATTCTCATCATCCTTCCGTCCTTGGCAGAGGCTGTGGTGAGCTTCCTCACCCTTCTCCACATGCTGGGTTGGCTGCTCAGCTTCCCAAATGACTGGTATCAGCTCATATCATGGGGAAGTGCAGATGCAACCTAAGTGCCCAGCGGTGGGGGATGGTTCAGCACACGGTGGTGCCGCCTACCTGAGTGTGGGTTTAGAAACTGGAAAAGAGTGAAGGATATATCTACTCCTTAACGTAGCCTCTAAGTATAGACAATGCTGAAGGAAGCTGTGGAGTGCAAGATGCTTGGTCATGCTAAATACAGCGTGTTTGCAAGAGGAGTGAACAGGCTCTGTACAGCACAGGGTCCCCCAGCTTCATTCATACCCAGCGTCCAGCAGCACTTTGGCATTGGGGACAGCAGGTACAGCCCACACCCAATGCACACCGAGCTCTACTTGGCTGTGTCTCAGGTATCACTCTCATTACTTATATACTTATCAAATGTATCGAAAAGTAACTCAGGTTACTGGCCTTGGTAGCAAGAACTTTTATTTCTTAGGCCCACTTTGTTGAATATTTTTCTATCAATAAATTTGATAGAAAATTCTCTATCAATAAACTTGCTAGAAAATTCTCTATCAATAAGCTTATGCATTATTTCTGTAATTAAAACAGCAGAAAGTGGGGCTGGAGTGAAGCTCTATGGCAGGGTGCTTGTCTAGCACACATGGAGCCCTGAGTCTGATCCTCATAAAAACAGACAAGACAAAACCAATTGAAATGATTTTTGAAAGAGACAGGAAAAAAGCCTGAGGTTGTAGACTACGGAAGAAATGTCATCATTTGGACTTCTGGAGTGGGCAGGACACTTGGAGTTCTTGAGATTGGCAGCAAGGTCTAACTTCCTTGGCAACACAGTTTGGGGGCACAGCTTGTCCCTACTCTGCCAGTGTCTCCAGAAGAGGTGGGCCAAGCCATGAGTTGTGAGTCATTCATACCATAGTATGAAATAGATGTAGCATGAGAGAGGGTAGGGGTTGAAGGAGGGAGAGTGAGTCCTGTTCTGCCTCTTTCTCATTTGTCTTCTAGTCCTTCTTTACCCCAAGGAACTTAGTAGATGGCGAGGCAGACCCCATTCCCCCTAGTTCCTTTGGAGTTGCAAGCCATTATGACAGTGTAGACAAATTAGCACATACTTCATGTTTACTTAGGGATCAGATGCTGTCTTTAGAGTTGTGGCTAAAACTCTTAGTTGTGGCTCCTTTGGTACTGGGGGTGGGGGCTCCAAAAGCCTGCACATCTCAGGAGCCCCCAGTGGAAGCAGGAGCTGCTGGCCTGCTGACCTCATGAGGCTCAGGCCCTTCTGTGGACTGCCAAACCCTGGCCCTGTTGCTTCCTCCCTAGGATGGCTATAAATCTTGAACCATAATGCACGTACTCTAGCTTTTGGCTGGGTGCCTGCTGTCTGTCTAGCTTGGGCTCCCTGACTGGCTGTGATTGTCATTATTAATCTGTCCTCACTGCCTCTCAGCCCTGAGGGCCCTTTGTGATGCCCTTTAGCTAAGGAACAGGAGAACTAAGCCCAGAGAAGTGAATCCATGCTCACTCTCCCACCCCCAGTCATGTGACTGGGCAGCCACCCAGTGTCCTCTCTTAGGACTCCAGGTCAGATGACTCTGATGTGAGGACCCTATATGTGGGTGACTGGGCCTGCAGGAGTCCAGCCATGTCTGGACGCATGCCCCTAGCATTCTTCTCCCTGAGTTCTGCCGCCCTATCATGTTCCCTCTGTTTTCACAAAAGCACTCCTGGGAGACAAACCGAGCCCTGGCTGGTTAAGGAGACTTTCTCTAGATCCATGCCTATGGGCTCCCAGCTAAATCCTCCCTCCCCTTGACTCAGAACTGTCACTCTGGCTTTCAAGGGGTTAACAGACTCAGTGCTTGAGAGAATGGCAGCTAATGCTGTGACCCAGGAAGTCGCATCTTTTCTTTTTCTTTTTCTTTTTTTTTTTCCACCCGCAACGCCAGCATCTTTTATTTTTCAAAAGATGCTTGAATAGTTCAACTCTGCTGTTATTCAACTATTCTTCAGTCTTGTGAAAATGCGGGGGCTGATGTTACTGCGTGCACATTTGAATGGTGTGCAGAGGAAGCAGGCTTTTTTTTCTTCTTTCTTAACATTAAAAAATTACATTTCATTTCCTTTTTGTATGTGTATGTACACTCTTACTCATGTCACAGAGCTTGTGTGGAGGTCAGAGGACAACTTGTGAGAGTTGGTTCTCTCCTTCTCCCATGTGGGTCCTGCATATCCAACTCAGGATGTCAGGCTTTGCAGCAAGCTCCCTTAACCATGAGCCATCTTGCTGCCCCAGCCCACTGTTTTTTTTGTTTGTTTGTTTGTTTGTTTTTTTTGTTTGCCTGTTTGTTTTGAGACAGGGTCTCATGTAGTTCAGGGTATTTTCAGACACATTTTATGCAGCAATGCTGGACAACGTGACACAAGCTAGGGTCAACTGGGAAGAGGGATCTGACTTGAGGAGTTGCCGCCATCAGACTGGCCTGTGGACATGGTGGGTGCGTTTTCTTGATAGATGACTCATTGTGGCCAGTGCAAGCCTGGACTGGTGATCCTGGGTGGGACAAGAAAGCAGGCTGAACAAGCCAGAAAGAAACAGTGGCATGCACACCTCCTGCTCACAGCATGGTCTTTGGTTCAGTTCCCGTCTCCAGGTTCTTGCCCTGACTTCCCTTCATCATGGACTGTAAGTTGTGAGGGGAATAAAACTTTGCTATACGGGCTGCTTTTGGTCATGGTGTCTATCACAGCAACAGAAAAAGCAAACTGATACAGTAGCCAAAGGTGAGCTCGGACTCCTGGTCCACCTGCCTCCACCTTCTGAGTGCTGGTATCACAGGCATGTATCCCCACAGTTTCTAAACTCTGTGCTGAGGACAGAACCCAAGGCCTCCTGAGTGCTAGGCAAGCACTCTACCTTCTAAGCCACACCCCCAGCCTGTCTGGTTTATTATAAGGTCTCATGTGGCTCGGCCTGGCTTTGGATTCTTGACCCTCCTGAGTGCTGGGATTATAAGTGTGCACCATGGCGCCTGGCTCTCGTTTAGCTATTTCTGGACTGTGACTGCGGGTTGTGAGGTTCTGGGTGTTCCTGTGCATGTAAGGAGGCTGAAGAGCTGATGACAGTTCATCTCTTGAGTGACAACATTTTA
The DNA here is from genome assembly GCA_907164525.1 of Lophiomys imhausi. Taxonomy (NCBI): domain Eukaryota; kingdom Metazoa; phylum Chordata; class Mammalia; order Rodentia; family Muridae; genus Lophiomys; species Lophiomys imhausi. The sequence goes on from CAJQZJ010031764.1 coordinate 5,356,838, forward strand.
TCATCATTGTTTAGTTTTCTAAACTAAACTAGTTGTCTAGTTTCCCACAGTCCTGAGGGAGTGGTTTTGTCTTTTTGATGCACATCTTATGGGTAGGAAAACCCAAAATTGAAGTGTGCGTTTAGGATCTGATGAAGAGGAAGTGATGGAGGTAGGATTTGAACTTACAGACCTTGGAGCTGGCCTCTTACATTTTTGTGCTATTGTCTGGGCCCTGGGGAACAGCCTGGCATTAGATCTTGTCTCTACTTGAAGGCTGTGGAACCCCCAGGCCTGATTGGTTACACCATCTAAATGGTGCCCTGACAAAACACCAACCATTATCCATGTGTCCTGTCTGTCTGATTTCACAGTGCAACTGCCAAATCATCTAGCCATGGCTGAGTGTCCCATGCCATGGGGCCCGAAGTTTTGTCTTTGTTTCCTCAGGGCCACAGGAACTCGTGAGGCTGCCAGACGTTGCTGGTAGATTTCCAATTCCTGTGGATTTGTGATGTGGCAGAGTAGGGTAGGGAGTAGAGAGAGGGGCTGTGTTTTCTCGATGGTCCAGACTATGGCCCCAGAGACCGAGGATGAGATAGAGATGCCCAAACTGGACCAGGCCTGGGACCAGGTCCTGTAATCAGCGCTGTTAGGGTTACAGCCTGGGCCCCAGCAGCCCTAAGGAGAGGTTCTGCCATCAACGGGCCAGTTAAATGGACAAGTAGTGGAGATAAGCAAAGAAAGGTTTACTCTGTGTGATGTGGCCACACTGGGAAGAGAAACAGGGGGATTCGGGACAACTCAGGTCCATCTCTAGGGTCTTGATGTGTTAAGGTTTAAACAGAGGGCACAAAGTAGGCACAGGTAAATAGACCTGGTCAAAGGGTGGGGGTGCCAATAGCAACAGTGTCTGGCTCCTGTCTCTCTTGTAAAGTGGTCTGCCAAGTTGTCAGAACTGTGTGACATCTGTTTCCAGCTCCTTTGGCAGGCACCAGGCTCCAGCCTTTCCCTTGCATCAGCATGAACTCTTGGGAAATCTCAATTTCCTTGAGGGTTCTTGGTTTTAATAGTCTGAGAACCAAACTAGGTACACAATCATCTGGTGATGGTGAAGGCGACGGGGACAGAGCCCAGCCTGCAGCCTGTGCTGTCTCCTTCCCATGCCAGAATTGGTGGGCTTCCTCTCACACAAGGATCCAGAACAGTGGACTGGGATCCTCATCTGGCTGGTAAGATCTGGTCCTGCAGTGTGAGTTAATGTCTGCACACATTCCAAGCACTGGATTTTCCCAGGACACAGCAGATGGGTTCCGGGGTAATTTAGGGCACGGTACCTAGACTTCCTGGGCCTCACTTTCCCCTCTAAGTGGGCGACAGGGCCCTACACAGTCTATACATCAGTTGAGTTGGCACTTTGGGACTTCCAGGCTGGCTTTCCTGGCAGCCTGGCTGTTTCCTGAGTGAGTCAGTCATGTTTGCTCTTAGCAAACCTCAGCTGTGGGTGGCCTAGACAATGTGCTAGTCTGGGATGTGTTATGAGTGACAGAAACCTGACTCTAAATTAGAAAAGTTACTGGATCACATGATTGAGCTTCAACGACTAGAGCTGCTTCAGGTATGGTTGGATTCAGGTGTTTAATGCTGTCATCTAGATCCAGTGTTTGAACTCTTCTCCCTGTCTCTACTCCCTCCCCAACCCTGTGCTGTTGCTCTCCACAAGTGCCTAGCCACAGTGTGGGCCTGGTGGCACCAGACTTTGAGTCTGTCAGCATAGCCCTGCAAGAGGTGACTGTGTCCAAGCTGGCAATTCCACCTGGAATTAGCTCTGTTCATGGGTTCTGATTGGTCACAGGCTCTTCTAAGCAGTTACTGTCACCAAGGCCAGAGTGTTGCTTCACTCAGCTACCCAGGAGCCACAGGTTTATTGAAAGGTTAGAATGGACTTGTCAATAAATATCCCAGTGCTGATGGGGAAGATTGAATATTGGGCTCTAGGGGAAGTGTTCACAGAGGGCTTATGGAAGCAATGAATTTAAAACTGGGTTTTGAAGAATAAATGGCAGATTTTTAGGTCAGCCAGGCAATGGTCAACCAGGCTGAGCAGTTGAGTTTCTTTGTATAGGTATCTGATGACACTCTTATCATTTGGGTTTGTGGAAGCTAGCATCTATTAAGTAAATACATTTCAAAGGTCTCTCCTTTCTTTTCATGCTTAGAACTTGTTAGGAATTTCATTTTACTGCAACAGCGTTCTTCCACTTGAAGCTGTAAGGAAGGCTCTAGAAATTGATAAAACTGAAAAAACAAAACAAAACAAAAACAACAACAAAAAACCAAAACCAACCAACCAACCAAACAAACAAAAACCAAGACCAAAACCAAAACCAAAACAGATTCTCCGCCAGCAGGACTGGGAAGGAGCGTGGCTTGGGCCACACTTGACTAGAGATCATGGCAGAAGTGTCAGAGAAGCATCTGGTGTTCACTCCTCTCCAGGGGCCTGAGGGAGAGTCTGCCGGACCAGCACCTGCAGCCTTAGAGCAGGGGTGGGGGAAAGGCCCAGGACAGATGCTGGGCTGTGTGATGGCCAGCAGCTGATGACAGGGGCAAGATCGAGATCCTAAGTACTCTGATTTGTGTGCAGTGGGTAAGGTCAGAGGTGAAGGTTGGGGAGCCTCTTGTGCTGAGAGGCAGGTGCAAGGGCCCCGCCTCTCCTGCCTAGTTGGCTCCAGTGAGGTTGCTCTCCTCTTAAATAGTAAACCAACCGGAAGTGGCTGTGCATGCCTTTGGCACCAGCACAGGTGGCTCTCTGGGAGTTCGAGGCCAGCCAGGGTTATACTGTGAGATCCTGTTTCCAAAACAAACAAACAAAACCAAACAATAGTAATGTTAAGTAGGATTCCTGTAAGGATTTTGGAAAACAAGCATTTCGAGTCTGTCATGTGATAGCAGCACCCAGCTGTTGTGTATTTCCTGGGCACCTTGGCATCCTCTGCTCTAATCCCACATTCCCATATGTCTCCAGACACTGTCTCCTTGTGTAGGCAGAGTCACAGGTGAAAGTGGAAAGGGGCATTTAGGGGAACTTCCCCTCTCCTATTCCTTCCCCCCCTCCTGCTGCCTCCCACCTCATTCCCTTCTTCCCCTCCTCACTGTTCCTCCCTCCCTCTCTATTCTTTCTTGCTCTTTCCTATCTCTTCCTCTCCCTTCCCTCCCTCTTTCTGAGTTTGTTTATAAATCTTTGTCCATCTCTTTTCCTTGTCCACTGTTAAAACAAATGAGTGACATTATACAATTCTATTCTGGGGTTTAAAAGCCTGTTGCTGAAGTTACAAGATGTAAACCAGGAAAGGTCACAGATGTTAAGGCACGGCCTGTGAGTTAGCAAATACACCCACCAGCTGGCATCCACGTGCTGCAGAATTGCCCTCATTAGCCTTGCATTTGGTAGTATGTTTTTGCGTATTATATATAATTTATATAGCATGTGATTTTATGAAATGTAGATGTATATGAAATATTACATATATATACATGTATATATAGTTTTAGACAGTGTTTTTGTTTTCTGAGACAGAAACTTGTCATGTAGCCCAGACCAGCCTAGGACTCATAATCCTCCTGCCTCAGACTTTGACCCTGAGGGATCAGGCCTGTGAGTTTAGGAATTTTCTAGAATATTCCAGGAGAGCCCTCATGTTGTATAATAGTTTTCTCCCAGACTGACATTCCATCCTGCAAGGAAGCTGCTTTATACAGGAGGGTAAACAACTCAAAACTGCTTCAGGAAGTTCCTGAAACTGACCACATTCACTAGGCTCCTCCCTGCCAGAGTAAGCAAGCCAATCCACTGAGAGTCCCTTTCAGAGGAATCAACAGGCAAAGGAGACTGAGACCAGGCCAGCTGTGCTGAAGAAAAAGAAACCAGCCAAGCTGCCTGGAAGACATTTAGACCACTGTCACCTGGAAAGGACACTCTAAAGCCTGCCTAGCTGCCTGCAGGCTGCATAGTGCCCTCCAGGTTCCCAGCTTTGGTGAATTGTCACCCATGCTGGGGTGGGCTTTTGTGATACAGCTGCCTTTGAGTTATTTCTGCTCCTGTAAGTAACCCCTCACCTTCACATTCCTGGAAGAAATCCCAGTAAAACTCATTGGTTTATCAAGTTGGACTTTTGCTGCCTTTGAGTTATTTCTGCTCCTGTAAGTAACCCCTCACCTCCACATTCCTATAAGAAATCCCAGTGAAACTCATTGGTTTATCAAGTTGGACTTTGCTATCCATACTCTGTCTGTTATGGGGTCCCTGTCTGGGGTGAGTAGATGTGTATTGTGTCCCCCCAGGAAAAGTCACACATCGGATTTTTGCTCTGTTTTCTGCCTTTCTTTGGTCCCATAATCTGTCAAGCAACCATGCCCCATCATCTTCCATCCACACAGGAGCTGACTCAGATTCTGCTAAACTCTCTGCTTTTTGTCCTTTCCTGGAACACTACCCTGCTTTCTTTCCACAGCTCTGCCTCATCCCATTTTCACCCAAGGCAGTGGTGACCTGTCTGGACATCTCCTGTGGAGCCTGAAGTGGTCCACAAAGCCTCACCCAAGGATGCTGCCCTCTGCCTTACCCCTTCACTGGCTCCGTCCTGCTCAGTGCCCCTAATCCCAGATCACTGCACAGGGCTTTTACCTGATTCTGTCAGCCTTGCGTCTTGTCAAATCTCTTTAATGTCTCTTTTAAGTTTCAGCAGAGAATGGACCAGCCTTCTGGTTGCTCGGCCCTCCATTTAGAGCTTCCCTGTGTTCCCAGGCATTCTTTCTCTGTCCTCTCATCTTTTACATCATCCTTTAACCCAGGCAGAAGCACTATCATGGATATGTAGCACCACCCCGCTCACTGCACATTCTCCTGTTGGCCCTGCCAATTTACCATCAGGATTGTGATTGGCAGGGAGGCTGTAACTCTGCAAGGTGGTTCTGCCTTCTGGGTCACGTGCCTGGGACTTGGACTGGGGTCTTTGAGTTTACTGTGTATCATGTCTCATCCCAGGCCTGTGGGTGGCTGCGTGGAGTCCTCTCTGTCCCTCCAGCCTCTGTGTTTCTTCCCCAGTGTGTACCATACATGGGATGCGGACCTTCGGGTGTTTTTGTTGTCCCCACCTCCTGAGGCTCAGACCCCATGGGACCCATTTCTCGGGGTGTGGCAAGTGACAGGGAAGGGATGCCTTCCCCTTCACAGTACACACTCGAAGCTGGCCGAGGTACTTGTTCTCTCTGTGGGGCACTCTATGAAACGAGTGGCCACTGGGGAGATGCCAAGTGGCTGGGGACCAGGGACTGCCTCTGAGAGGCCATGCTGGAGATGCTGGAGT
>CAJQZJ010031764.1:5362195-5427107 GCA_907164525.1 Lophiomys imhausi
GGGGACCAGGGACTGCCTCTGAGAGGCCATGCTGGAGATGCTGGAGTGGCAGGGGACCATGAGAAGATTCTGGGAGCTGAAATGATGTACGGCAAGAAACAGGTGTCACCCCTAGTTGTGACCTTTCTCACTGTGATGACAGGAGTCCTGACAGGAGCCTTGTGAGGGAGGAGAAGGTTATTGTCTCACGGCTTCAGATTTCAAATTGTTTCTGACGGTGGGGAAGGAATGGTGGCAAGGACTCTCTGAGAGCTTGTCACATCTGGACAGGCCCAGGAAGCAAAGAGGACTCAGCCAGGAAGCAGGGCCTGGCGGAAGCCCCAAAGATCTGCCCAGTACCCTGACTCCAGACTCACTTTCTCCAGGTAGCCCTTGCCTCTTGAAGGTTCCACAGCCTCCTAAGGGAGCAGAACCAGAAGAATCATAAAGAAAAGTAATCTTCCATAGTCCATGGGATGCTGAGAGCAGGTCTTCCCCACCTAGCCTCAAGTGAGAGCTCAGCCTGGCTCAGCCCTGAGCTGAGACCTGAAAGAGCCCAAGCCTGGCTAAGCCTCTGACTAGACAGCAGAAGGCAGTAGACAGGTGTTCTTTTAACCCTCCCAATTACCATAAGGTGGACACACTGATGGCTGCTGCTAGCTGCCCTTCCTGCCCTCCTGGGTCCATCCTCATCACCATGAAATTCAGCTCCATGTCCAGCAGGAGGTGAGTGATAATTGCCGTTCTGGACATCCCTGTGTTTCTTCAGACCTTTACCCAATACTGTATTTTTGCTATGCTGAGGACGGAATCCAGGGCCTGGTGCATGGTAACCAAGTGCCTCACCACTGAGCCAGGCCTCCAGCCCTCATCTAGGGCAGGTGAGCAGGACAGATCTCTTCTTTTCCCGGCCTAGTGGGAGGTCAGTGAAAATCTTCTTTGGTTGGAACATTTTGTCATCTCTTTGAAGTCGGGTCTCTAGCGGGCACATGGCAGGATTTTGTGAACCAGCTTGTCTTACAGAGGGGAATTTTGACCACATACCACAGGTTCTTGGCTGGAGCAGGGCTTGGCTGTTCAGAGGCAGCTTTCTGAGATATTTCCAGATCTGTCACACACCTGGCGTCCCTGGAGCCAGCTCAGCCTCCTGTCTTTGTGTAAGATCTCCTTACACAGAGCCCAAGGTTGCCACTGGCTCCAGGCAAGAGTTTGGTTGGCATGGTTAGCAGATACCTGCTAAGTCAGTTGGCTTGGGCAAAGGTGGAGGCAAAGGGAAAAGTTCAACTACGAAGGTCAGACCTTCAGCTGCAGCCTTGGGTGATCTTGAGTCTATAAAGGGGAAGAGAAGGGGGTTGGGTCATCTATGATGACAGAACCTCAGTTATGAAAATGCTTCAATTGTGGCGCATTACCTTGATTAATGATTCACGTGAGAGGGTTCGGCTCACTGCTTGCTGCCACACCTTATCAAGTAGCTAAACATGAGTTTGGAGAGCAAGCCAGTAACAGTAGCCCTCTGTCATGCCTCTGGGTTCCCGCTCTGATGGGTTGTGCTAAGTGCTCTCACATCTCCTGGAGTGACAGTCCCCATTGGGCATCTGCTGGGTTGGAGAAGTCTTGATGTTTGTATGCCAGGAGACCAGGGCCATACAGCCCCCACCATGCATGCCTTGAGCAGCAGATACAGGTTCTGTGAACATCCTGAACCCAGAAACAGGCAAGTAGGGTGGGCCTCTGTGGGGCCCAGGAAAGATGCTGAGGAGACACAGAGGAGGTCACTTGCTGAAGACACTCAATGCTCAGAATCTGGCTCTCTCAGAACCTCCAAAGGGTGTTTTGAGATGGGGCTTCTTGACAATATAGACAGACATTTGATTTCGTTAAGGCATCGTAGGTTGTCATGACTCGCTCTCTTTCGTATACCCTCCGTTGTTGGGGAAGCACACAGTGCTGGCTGTGAGCAGGTGATGAAGGGGCTGAGGCTGGGTTTGAAATGAAAAAGCAGCCAGTGGGGCCTAAGGAAGAAGCTGGGCCATGGAGTGTGCACCTGAGACCGAGGTACTAACAGTACTACCAGCTAGATGACAGATGCGGGGGGAGGAGGATTCTGGTATGTGTTAGCTTTCTGAACATGCTAGGATGTCTGTGACAAACAGTGACCACTGACAGACATGTATGCCACCTTCCAGTCATGAGAGAGCTGGATCCTTGTGACACTTGATTTACAGGTGGGTCAGTTTCTTATCTTTAAAATGGGCATAACATCTCCTTCCTGTACTGTGTTTGTATTTCTTGTTAACAGGTACATGCGGTGTGCTTGGTATATAAGACATGTTGGCTGGGCAGAGAACTTTTTTTTTTGGAGACAGAGTCTGATTTTTTTTTTTTTGAGCCTACGCTGACCTTGAATTTGCTGTACAGATGAAGATGATCTGATTTTCTGATCTTCCCACTTCTGCCTCCTATGTGCTAGGATCACAGCTGCATGCCACCATGCACCATTAACACAGTGCCAGGGAATCCAACTTAGGACTTCATGCATGCTAGGCAAGCGCTCTTCCAATTCAGCTATATCCCTGGCCCTGAGAAATGTGTTTAATTAACACATGCCAGGGAACCATTTATTTGACATGGAGGCTTTGACTGGAGAGGAAAAAGGATCGAGGGCAGCAAGAACATGCTTTGAGAGATTCTGAATAGCTTTTGGGCATTAAGGCTGGTCCTTGAAGAGTTACAGCTAAGTGTGTGTGTGATTGTGTATGTAGATAGGTATGTGCATATGGTTAGCATATACACCTGTGTGTGAACATGGTGTGCATGAGTTTACTTGTTTGTTCAGGTAAATGTGTGCATAAATGCATACATGTTTGTGAACACATGTATGTACATGCCCAGTGTACATGGTGTGTGTGAAGTTATGTATGTGTGAGCTGTGTGTGGTGAGAAGGTACAGAGGAGGCCTGTGAATCCCCGTACTCACTGGAGGAGAGGCAGAAGTGAAGGCTTTGGGATTATAGGGATGGGTGGTGATGTAGGATGTGGGAACCCACTGGAGGTCTAAGAGCAGCTCCTGCAGGATGTGGGGCTCATTTCTTCAGAAACAAACAGGATGAGTTTAGTTAGGCATATCAGGCAGGCACAGGGCATCAAGGGACCCTGTTACATGCTTTATTTCTGCTGTGAGGCCCTGACAAGAAAGGCAGCCCATGGAGAGAACCTTGACTGCTCCTTGCTTCTGGCCTGCCTCCTTTGCCATCACCTTCTGGGGCCTCCTGTACATCCACTGTCTGGGAGCCTAAGACCCTTTCCCAAAGGCTTTCTGAGTTTGCTTCGTGTTGATAACAAACTGTATTTGGCCTCAGTTGATCTGGAGCTCAGCAGCTACAGTTTCCACATTGTATGGTGGGAAATGACAGCTGGGACCTGGTGTGAGAAGCGGGACACCTATTTCCACCATCCTGAGCTGTTACTGTCAGCAGCAGCTGGAATGGGGCCTTAGAACAGAGAGGGTGCCATTGGACCTGGGTTTGGTCCAGAACTAGATACTGGAGCTGAATAGGAGGGAAGCAGGTAAAGGTGTTTTGAAGTATGTAGAAGTCTTAGCTTTTCCTTGCAAAAGATTTGAGAAACAGACACTAAATCTCCCTTCGTTGTCCTAGCAGGAGGTGAACGTGGTGGGTACTTGGCAAATTGTTCCTAGCTTCTTCCTCCTGTTACGGTTGGGTTAATTGCATCCCTGAGTCAGGATAAACCTCACTTCCAGATCTCTTACAATCTGTCCATCTGTCTGTCTATTTATCGAAGTGGCCTATTAAAATCATCTGCTTGTACTGGACATGGTGGTGCTCAGGAAGCTGAGTCAGGGGGATTGTGAGAAGGACTGCACATGTGATTTCATCTGAAAATGAAATCTGAAACGAGCTGGGGATGTCCCACAGTTAGTGAAACACATCCCTGTCATGGACAGGGCCCTCAGTTCTGCTGCAAGATAGTTAGTAAACATAGAAGCAAGAGGAAAAACCCACAGAAACAAAACCAAAACAAATCTCATAATTTGAAAATACTTTAAATTATTAGTTATTATTATAATTATTATTATTATTTTTAGTGTGCATACATAATGTGTGCGTGCATAGTTGTGTTCGAGAATGGTGTAGATGTGTGTGAATAGTGTATGTGTGTGTGTGAATGTGTTCTCGTGCACATATATATGCACATGCTCATGTGCAGGCACCTTTCATGCATATAGAAGTCAAAGGTCAATTTGCAAAGTTAGCTCCTTTTTCTGCCACAAAGAGAATAATAGATATTTGTAATATTTATATGTTTGTTTATGAGTGCAGTGTAGGTGGGAGTGTGTGGTTTTTGTGTGTTTGTACACATGTATATGCGGGTGCACATGTGTGTGGCAGGCAGAGATCTACCCTGTGTCTCTTTCTCTCTCACTCTGCACCTTGTTTGAGACAGTCTCTCACCGAGCTCAGCCACTGGCTAGACTGAGGCCAGCAAGCTCTGGGATCCACCTGACTCTGCCCCCCTCACCCAGAACTGGGGGCTACAGGCATGTACCACCAAGCTTGGCTCTTACACGGGTGCTAGGTACCTCATGTTATGTGGCAGGCACTTTACCCACTGAGCCACCAACCTAGCTGGTGGCTGTCGCTGCGGTTAGTGACAGGCTGTTGTGGCATTCTGATGTGACCGTGGACTTGTGAGCAATAAAGGAGATCTTCGGGATTTGCTGTTGTAAACCGTTACCCACAAGGGCAAGAACTTCACTGTTCAGGGTCCCGACTCCACAGGCACAACACAGAGAGAGGATGGCTTATTATAGGAGTGGATTTTATTAGGATGGGCAGTAAGACTTTCCAGAAAGAGCTTTGACTGGGGAGTGAAGGTGGTCAGATGCGATAGTGTACATGAATGGTTGAGTCTTCACCTTGCTTGACATTCTTGAAGGACTGGGCCTGAGTTTGCAGACTCATTGCTCCTAACAGCCCTCAGAGGAACTGGAGTTAGTATCTCCACAAGAGAGAGAAGGCAAGTCCCAAGGAGAGCAATCAGCTGTCACATAGCCCCAGGTCTGTCTCCAACAAGGGCTCTAATGACTGGCATTCATTCCTGAGGAGGAAGCAGGAGTCCCCAGTGGACCCCAGAAGCCAGATGCTTGGATTCTCCAGAAGAGGTCCCTGACTCTAGTAGGATTTTAGTTAGGTCAGTGGAGCCCCGGACCAAGTCATTTAGGCACATTGTGAGGGGCAGCACCCCCTTTCGGGTGTGTGCACAAGGCAGGCTGCACTCTTGACGTTCCTGTCAGGATGCCCAGCCCTCTGTTTCTGGTCCCCAAGCCTCTAGGCCTCTCAGCATGGTTGCCAAACCACTTCCTGCTTCAGGAAGTGGAGTGAAGTGCGGGTTCCTCTTAACCAAGAGAGCGGTGTTTTCTACTGGCAGCCCCAACAGTCATAGCTACCGACGGCTTCACAGGGGGTCTGTAGTTATTTCCAGAATCCCCTCCCTGGGAGAAAAGTAAGCATCTCTCCCTTCCTCATGAAGTCTCAACGATAAAACAAAGTGTGGGTCTACCAAATTTCACGCTGGGGAACCAATGAGCTTATTTGGGCTTACTTCCAGAGCATGGGTCAGGGGTTGCCTACAGGAGTGTGGGAGACCCCAGAACTGTCATACTGTAAAATCCCTTAACCTGGCATGGGTGATGGGGTCCCCTCCATTAACATCAGTAGCCTGTGTGTTCTAGAGATGCTCTAGAGATGCTGGACAATTAGGGCAGAACTGAATAGGAAGACTGGGAGAAGTGAGTGGACAATCAGGTGAAGGTCACATGACCCACAGGGACTATCAGCAGTCCAACAGGCCAATGGTGATGGGACTCTTGCAAGCAGACACAGCTGTCAAAAGTGAGGAAAATGGCAGCTGCTTTGCTCAAAGGGCCCTGTGCTAGTAACAGTAGTGAATCCCAGAGACCATTCTGTGCCCTTATCTTTCTCTGCCCTCTTTTCTGAGTGCTGAGGTAGTTCCATCTTTCCCTTTTCTCCTCCTCCACCCACAAGTTTCTATAACTCAATTTATGGAGCTTTCTGCTCTGAACCTAAGCACGTGGTCAGTGGGAATGAATGGCAGGATTTTTCTGTGACATCCACTCTGTGGTGGGTCAGCACCCTAGTTTGCCTCCTTGATGCTGAGATAAACAGTAATCAGAACCAACTTGGGGAGGAAAGGGTTTGTTTGGCTTTATGGCTACAGTCCATCTAGGAAGCCAAAGCAAAGTGACGGTTGGTGTTTATCTCTGAAGTTCTCCTTTCTGGCCCCATGTCCCCAAAAGCTACAAGTCCAGCTTACTTACTGAGTCCTTCAAGAGAATGATGTGTTATCGATTTGGCTGGGTTTAGAATCACTTAGAAGACACTCCTCTGGGAGTTCCTATGTCTCTAGAGAGGCTTAACTAAGGAGAGAGGAGCCACTTGATGTGGGTGACACCATCCCACATGGTTGCAGGGGTCTTGAACTGAACAAAGAGAAGAAAGGAAGCAGCCAGGACGGACAGAAGAATCTTCTCAAGCTACAGGTCACAATAAACTCCTCTACCTTTAAGTTGCTTTTGTTGATAGTGTCTTGTCATAGCCATGAGAAAAGTAATGAATCCAGGTGGTGCTAGTCCAGAGTGAGGACAGCCCAGAATGGTGATGTCTCTTTTTATGAGTGTGCCACACTTACCAATGAGATGAAGGGGAGCCCCAGGTGGGCACAGCATGGTCTGATCATATCATGCCACCACTCCAAAGAAATGGCAGGGGTCAGCACTCGGTTGACCACAAACTGGACACAGAAGAATATCTGTTGATTTTTTTCTTGGAAGGAACACATTTACCAGGCAGGGGTCTTTATTCAGAAGCACAGCGTCTTCCTTAAAATTCTAGTGCTGTGGTAAACTCCATGACCAAAAACACCTTGGCAGGGGGAATGCGTTTATTTTAGCTTACTGCTTGTTGTCTATCATGAAGGGAAGTCAGGGAAGGAACTCAAAGCAGGCATTTGGAGGCAGGGGGTGATGCAGAGGCCATGGAGGGGTGCTGCTCAGTGGCTTGCTCTCCATGACTTGTTCAGCCTGCTTTCTTATACAGCCCAGGACTACCTGCTCAGGGTTGGCACTGCCCACAGTGGGATGAGCCCTGTCACACCAATCACTAATCAAGAAAATGCCCCACAGACTTGCCTGTTGGACCAGCCTTTTTCTCCCAATATATGTAGGTTGGTGTCTAATGGACAAAAACCAGCCAGCACACGTGAGCTCCTCTTCCAGCTGCTACAAGGCAACATTGAGGAGTCTGAAGGCTCAGGGGAGCAGACAAGAAGGAACTAGAAGGAAAGGAACTAGGTATTGTGGTGGGAAACATCACTGTGGATCATTGTTTTCATTTCCAGCCTCTTTTAAAACAAACGTGTCTCTCCCAGTGACCTGTGACTTGGTGAGAGTAGTAATTTATCACTTGTATCTAATACCATGAAAGGGGACAGTGAAGGCATGTCCATCTTCCAGGAGAAAGACCACTGTGGCTTGGTTGGTCTCCGAGGCTGCTCCTGACATGGTGACTTCTCCATTTCCCAGGACTCAGGCTTGATCTCTGAGAGACAGATAACTTAGATGGAGGTGACGGGGCCCCATGACTATCCCCTGGATGTCCATCCCCATCTGTGCAAGCATAGAGGGTCATCTTGGAGGTGAGTTTGGCGGCTGGCTGGACATGCCCTGGCAGAGAAAGAGGTCTGCTGTTGAATTTTTAGTCCTGGTGGATTATGGGGTTAAGGAGCCAGTAAGGTCTGAATTCTATGGTTTATCCAATAAATAATAATCCAAGTATATTTTCCGTGTAGCTCAGGCTAGCCTTGAGCTCATTATATAGCCAAGGATGACCTTAAATTTCTTTTTTTATACTTAAATATTTTTGTATTATAATATAATTGTAATATTTCTTCCTACTCTTTTCTCCTTCCAAATGCTTCCATATACCCCTCCCTGCTGTCCTTCAAATTCAGGGCCCTTTTTTCATTAATTGTTATTGTATGCATATATATGTATGTGTGTGTGTATTTCTAAATATAACCAGCTCAGTCCACATAATGTTACTTGTATGTATGTTTTCAAGGTGACCATTTGACTTTGAAAAACCAATCAGGGCAGACTACCTTTCCTGCTCCCAGCTCTATTATGTTGTTAGTAGTTCATTGTGTAGGGTTGAGGACTTTTTCCTGCCCACTTTGTCAGGTGCATTGGTGTCACCCCTATTCAGCTCATGTTGGTCAGTCATGTTGGTGACACTATGTGGGTATAGCTTTTGACATTCCTAGGAGACACCCTCACACAGCAAACTCTCTGATCCTCTGGCTCTTACAATTTTTCCACCATTTTTTCCCATAGACTTCTCTGAGTCTTAGATCTAGGACATGTTTTGTAGATGTATCCATTGGGACTGGGTTCCACAACTCTGAATTTTGATTGGTTGTGGTTTTCTATAGTGGTCTTTGTCTGTTGCAAAGAGAAGTTTTCTTGATATAGGGTGAAGACTACACTTGTCTGTGGGTATAAGAACAAATGTTTAGACTGTTTTTAGGGATTATGCTGGCTTAGTAAATCAGTGGTTATATGTTCTCCACCAATGACCATGAGTTTACTGGTGCAGTGGTTAGCTAGGTTTCCAGTATTAGGCATGGTTTCCCCTTGTTGAGTGGGTCTAAAGTCCAACTGGAGAGATTGGTAACCACCAAGGTATATCTGTCACTACTGCACCATTAGGATTTTCATGCCCTTAGAGTCATTGATGTGGTTCATAGGTATTATAGATGGGTAGGGCTATTGGTTGCCTCTCTCCTTTGGAAGCTCTCATGATATCTTTTGGTACCATGAAGGCTAGTTCTTGACCTTGAATTTCTGATCCTCCTGCTTCCACCTCCTGAATGTAGGGATTACAGGTGTGGTTTCTTTGTCACTAGGGACGAAATCTAGGAACTTGTTCACCCTAGGAAAGTACTTTGCCAACCAAGCCACATCCCCATCCCATTGGTGGAGATGTGAGAGATCTATCTTGAAGTTCATACTTGTGAGCTTCTCATTCCCAGAAGCTGGGTCTCATCCGCCATTCTCGTTTACAGACAGGTGGACTGAAGGGGACATTTCTGATGATGTTGAGTCATTAATGGTGGTGGCATTCAAACCTGAGTGTCCAACACTCTTCTGAGGGGGCCAGGCATGTTCTCAGAAGCTGACTCCATAAACTGAATCCTCCAGCTTAAAGCATTGGCCAGCAACAGCTCATCATCAGAATTCAATATCTCCATTTGGTTTTCTTTGTGTTTGTTTTTACTTGAAATGATATTGATTTTTCTATTTATAATACCAGTAAAGGTTTTTCCTCTAAAAGAGAATGTATTTATGTAAATGAAAGTGAGTCAATTTGTTTTTAAAGATGTTACATTGTTATGGTGTGTAGATATGGCAGAGATAGCGACTGGTGAGATAGAGCTGTTTTATTGCCATTGAGGCTGAGACCCAGGGCCATGTGTGGATTGCAGAGGCAGGTGATCTTGGACACTGAGCTGAGCTACCAAAGAAATGGGAGGACTGAAGGCACAGATCATGACTAGTTATGATTGGGCTGAATTTTAACCCACACCGGAATAGCTCATGGTGTCTTCTTCCATGATGTTTGACCGGAAACTGTCACTCTGTGCTGGGCCCTCTGCTTAAGCAGTCAGATCAACCCTTTGATCCTGATGGTCAGTGGAGTATGAACAGCAGGTTTAAGAGATGGCACTGTGTCTGTCTTATTCTCTCCCATCACATGGGGTAACAATATTGAAGAGGGTGTTTGCTCTAATGATCTAGGTTCAACCATGAGAAGACCTAGGACTTCAGCTGATCCAGGATGAGCCTGTAGCACGCAGTATATAAATCTTGAGTGTTATTGAAATATGGGGATGTATTTGTTACAGCCGCAAACTCAACCTGTCCTGCTTAATAGACTCTTTTCACTACTTCAGATGAAAATCCAGGGAACAGGGTTAGGATGTAGCCTTGCTGTGGTAATTTCTCCCTTGCAGATCCAACCCAGTGACAGACACAAGATACAGAAAGAGCAAAGAGCAAACTACAGAACAAAGGAAAGGGAAGTAGCCACAGCCCTGGGAAGTTCAGGGCCCTTCTATCATTTTGCAAACAGCATCAACACCACCTGCTAATTAAGATGTGAATGCTGCCTGACATCAAGCAGCCTTTTGTGAACTGTTAATTAAGATTTAATCAGTCACATATTTTATTCTTACTGAATTAAAAGATTAGTGTTCATTTCTGGCAGGGTTCCCTTGCTTCCTGTTGAAGGGAATCAATGTATTCGAACATGATTTAAGGAGAAGAAGCTTGTTCCATTGGGAAGCCCCCGCTTAGGGAGGCATTAGCCTGACATTGTAGATAATTCAGTGAGTCCAGCCAAAGTGGACTGATCGACAGGGTTGTTAATTCTTCCAGCAAGGGATGGGAAGCCCGTTTCTGATGACGAGTTGGGGTTGGGTGATGAGAGAACTCAGTGAGAGTAAAGGGTGGTGGAAGAGGTTTTCCTGTACCACCTACCATGAAGCTTTTAGGAGAAAAAAATCATGAATCGTGGGCTTTGTTCTTCTAGCCTGAGGCAAAGAAAATGACCACAGAAGTGCATGTGTAGATGGGCACGGAAGGGACGCTGTTGCTTGGGGTTGCCCTGGAGAGACATGAACAAATGTCTACTCACCTCATATAGGGCCCCAAAGATAAGTCACATCAACAAGCCCAACCAAGTCCAGTTTGGGAAAACAGTGAATTTGCTGGGGTCATTTATAGAGCATGGGTGATGGCTTGCTTACAGGAGTGGGGGTGATCCCAAACAGCTGTATCATCACAAAGTCCCACCCCATCATGGCTGATGACCTCACGGAATCCACATCATGGAGTCTCGCTCTCAGTGAAGCTTCTATTTCCTATGTAGTCTATTGTCTCCAGAAGTCACTCGTTCCTGGGTGTCAGTGTAGGTGGGAATAGTGTGTGGAATCCCAGGGATTCCATCCCTTCTTAGAAGTGTTGATAGCCTCATTATTAATTCCAAAGATTTAGTCACTTCTGGATTGTTCTGCTCAGTTTGTTGCTATGCCTAGCAGATCAAGGTATTCTCTAGCCTAAGATATCAAGGGATGATCTTGTCAGGTCTGGAGGAAAAAGACCACACTACAGAAGATGCTCATTCCTACCACCCTTTCAGGATCTAATGGGGGTTGTCATTTATAAGGAGTTCAGAAGGCAGTTAATATATGCATGCATGCTGTGTGGTTGAGTCTATGGAAGTATGCTTGTCTTTTGAGACGGCTTATATCTTACTACTAAGATATGTGAGCTCCATATACATGCCCTGGAACATGCCCCATGGTCTTACGGCATCAAAACTTACCTCCAAGCCCACTTAAAACACAGAAGAGGGCTGTGGATGTGGCTCAATGTCAGAGCATTTGCGGAGCATGCGCAAGCCTTGGGTTTCTTCCCCAGCACTGAAAAACATGAGGCCAGCAAATAACTAACACTTTTTTTCATTGTTAATGTTGGTGGTATTGAGAGCAGTGATAAGCTTGCAAATGGAGGAGCAGCTGGGTACATCCTCTAGGGCACAGGTGTGCTCCCGGATACCAGAAGTTGTAGAGTGGGAAAAGTGGAGGACCAGGCATCAAATCCTATGGTCTGATGAACTATGAAGTGAAAGCAGGGAAGATCAAGTCATTGCCCCAGGGCCATGTATCAGGAGTGGACCCAGGAGGTATTTTTTTTTCTGATCTTAAAAATGGAGAGAGAAGCTGGGTGTGGTGGGAGCCATGCTTTTAATACTAGCTCCATGGAAGCAGAGGCAGGTGGATCTTTATGAGCTCAAGGCCAGCCTCATCCACATAATGATTCACAGGCCAGCCAGGGCTACATAGCCAGACCCTGTCAAAAATGAGATAGAGAAAGAATGGGGGCAGGGCTGTTGCTGTAGATGGGTGTTAGGTATACCCAAGCCGGTGACCTGGGGATGGGCCAGTTAATTCTGGATTCATAGGACCTACCCAACTTATACTTCCTTCCCCACTTGCTCTTTCCCTCCCCTTTCCTCTGCCTCTACTCCCACTCCTCCCCTTTCTCACACCCCCCCCCCATCGTATTTGTGGGAACTATTATGGCTTTAGTGTGGAATGTCTCCCCACAGACTCATGTGTTTGAGCAGTTGGTCCCTAGCTGGCGGGGACATTTTGGAAGGTTGTGGAACTTCAGGAGGTAGAACCTCTCGGAAAGAAAGGGGTCACTGGGAGAGGGCTTTGAGTTTTATATCCTGGCTTCACTTTCTGTTTACTCTCTGCTTCGTGACTGCAGACATGATGTGATCATCTTCCTCATGCTTTTGCTACTGTGTGTTGATCACTGTAGTGGACTGTGTGTTCCTCAAACTGTGAGCCCAAATCAACACTTTCCCTGTTAAGTTGCCACTTGATAGGTATTTGGCCAAACAACAGGAAATGTAACTGATATGGTACATGTATACTATGGCTGGTCTCTATCAGCCAAGGGGAAGGCATCCTGTCTCTGTGCATTCAGTCATGAAGAGACCAAACGTACAGTTTCACAGGGTCTCAACCAAACCCTGTGCAGAGGATCCGTTCCCCTCCTGGGCTTGGCAGAAGCAAGCATTTGACTGATGTCTGAATGGGATCAGGCCAGCACTGGTGAGGCAGAGACATTTTAGGAACTGCCAGAATAACCAACCCCAGCTCAGGGTGGGCTCTCAGGGTTTGTTGTGGCTCTGAATTGGGTGGGAGGGCAGGGTTTTAGGCACGGCCATGATAGTTCACATCTTCTCTTCCTCATGAGTTGTGAATGTGAACTGTCACTTCTTCTATTGTGGTGTCTCACACATCACTGCTCCCAAGGTGAGGGACACTGGATCACAGCAAACCTGGGCTACCTAGAGCTCTGGTTGCCTGGTGGGGGATGGGAAAAGACAAGAGATTGAAATGTGAGAGGTATTCACATATATGAGTCTCTTAAATACAATGCCACCAGTCCTGGAGAACTGAGCTTGATTATGGGACCCACATGGTGCTGCATGAGGAGACTGGCAGACACCAAGGCAGAGGGACCGCTGGCCAATAACTTCAAGACAACTTGGACCTCAGTCCTGCAGTTCGGAACTTGCAGCAGGGTCTCCACCAGGTCCTTCATAGTTGAGCCCAGTGAGCGATATGGTGACATCGATCATCAAGACCTTGGAAAGTGTAAGGTGTTTACCTGCTGTTGAGCTGCTTGTCTCTTAGAGGGTGAGGACGTGTTCCCTTGTCTGCAAAGTGACAATCTTCATAATACCAGCTCCCAGGAACATAACTAAAACTTGGGAGAGAAATCCCTAGGGTGTGGCTGATGTCTGCACAGTGTTTGCGTGACCAGCCACGTGAACATGACCAGGACATCATGACATCTCATTTTGTGGTGATTCCGGGCAGCTTTGGGTTCGAGGCTCTGCATTTAGTGAGTCAGCATGCCCCCTGACTATCTCCATGAGAGGATGCTGTGAAACCCCACTAACTCACCTGCTAAGCTGACTGCTGAGTGAAGGAGGCTCGGGAGTGATTAAGCCTGTGTTCTTCCACATAGAGTACCTCGTTTCTGTGAGGGTAGGAGCCAAATCCACCGCAGTTCCTTACACATTGTCTTACGCATGGTGGGTGTGAGACAAATCTTCGTTGAATGGATGAAGAAATCACACATGCATTTCCTAGCCAAATGCAGCGAGCCTTCTGTCTTGAATACTGCTGTCTGACTGTAGCTAGACTTCTTTGAGTGATCTGAACTCGTGTATATGAATCAGGAGCTGTCACTGAAAGATTTTGTGTCTTGAGTTCAAGTGGGGCATGCGCACAGACCATCCCTTTTTTATTGAAAAAATTTTATCATGTGAATTTTACATCACACACCCTGTTCCCTCTCATCTCCCACCTCCCCGCAGACACACCCTCCACCCTTGCAATCTGTCCCAGCATAAAAAATAAAATCTCATTGTGGAAGCTGCAGTGTGTCTCAGTGTGTCCCACAATATTCCCTTTGTCCACATATTTTGCTTGCAAATGTTCATTAAAATGACTCCTTGGTCTGGTACGAGGCCTCTGATTTCTGCTACTTTGTCAATACTGGAACCTCACTGGAACTCCTCTCAGATATGCTGTAACTCTCCTGTGTCATGGAGATCCTGTAGTTTTGGGCTGTGGAACTCGCCTCTTCTTGCACTCCAGCAGTTCATCCATGGAGTAGATTTTGGGGTGGGCCAACTCAAAGCCCTGGTTCTGGGCTTGCAACCCCATTGCAGGGCCAGGTCTGCTATGGAAAGGTGCAGGGCCTGCTCTCCTGAGTGCTGCAGCATATGAGGGACAGGGACAGCTGTCCTGCTCTTCTGACCCCTTCTGGGCCAGATCTCACACCAGGGCTGGGTCTCCACAACATCCACATCCAGGGCCAGGCAGAGTTCTTCTAGTTTCTGGCTTGTTTCCTGTCCTGGGAGCCCATCTGGTGCTTGTCTGGTACTTGTCTGGTAGTCATCACAGGCTACCCCCATGACACCAATGTTGTGTTGGTACCCAGCTTGCTTTTTTTCCAGGAATGTTAGGCTACTATTCATTCAGATGTTCATAGGTCAGAACACTGCATGTAGATATAGCCTCTCTCCTCTCTGCCACCTACTGATGCACATGTGACATAGCAGCCACCTCTGCAATGCCTCTAGGGGCAGGTGGACTATCCTTTTTAAGAGAGATTTATTAGGAGACATTAATTCCATATACAGTTAGACAAAAGCATGGCAGGAGGTCTGAGGAGGAACTAGGCTCTTACTGCAAGCAGGGAAATGGATATTTTTATTTTAAATTGTGTGTGTGTGTGTGTGTGTGTGTGTGTGTGTGTGTGTGTGTGTGTTTGTACATGTGTGAAAGCAGACACCTGCAGAGTCCAGAAGTGGGCATCAAATCCCCTGGACTAGAGCGAGGGGTGGTTGTGAGCTGCTGCCTGATGTGGGTGCTGGGAACTGAACTCAGCTCTCTGCAAGAACATCAAGTGCTGCTAATCACTGAGATGACTCTCCAGTCCCTGGGAGTCCATTCTTAGAGTTCTCACCTGAAGCAGGTAGGATAGAGATGGAAAAAAATTTCCTTTCTTGGTCCTCACTTGGCTGCTGCCAGGGGTAACCAGTGAGTGTTCAGTGAATGTCAAGTGATCAGTAAATAGCTCTCCTGGCCACCATTACTGGGGTTGATGGTAAGGGAGGACAAGAGTCTAGAGGAACAAGTCTCTAGTTGTGGAACAAGTACCATAGTTCCAAGAGTTGTCACAATTCAACCCAAATGGAGGATCTTTAGAATATGGTATGGTTCCAGCGAACAGACATCACCTGTGAGATTACAGTGTCCTTGAACTCATAACGCATCAAGTTGCCTTGTGGGATTTTTGAGTGAAATATTCTCTCCTTTTGCTCCTGGTGTTAAGGATTTGTGGTGGCTTTGAAGTAACTTTCTGTTGTGTATTCTTTCTTTGCTGTGGCTGAGAAGGGCCTCCCACGTCAGCGCCTGCATCTGACTCTGGAGGGGAAAGTGAGTGGAGCACCACAGTGTCTGTGATGTCCACCGTGGGTCGGCAAACCTGCTGAGTGATGAGACGCCTTCTTCCCAGTCCCCAAGTCCCTCAGGGCATTAGCAACTTCTTACAGGCAGTGCTGCTGTTCATGCGGGGCTTCTGTGGTAGTTATACTTTTCTGTCGGTGTGATAAAATGCAAAATCAACTGAAGGATGAAGAAATTTGCTTGGCTCCCAGTTCATCATGGTGGAACGCTGGCTACTTTGTATCCACAGTCAGGAAGCAGAGCATGCTGGAAGCACACTGCAGCTTGGCCCTCTTTGATCCCAGCTAGGGAATGGCACTACTCATGGTGGGCAGTTCTCCCCTGATGGGGTGGTGTTAAGCATTCTAAATGTTGATTGGTCCTGCTTGCTGTATGTTACTTACTTTGTCTCTGATTGGTTAAATAAATACTGAGGCCTGGTGATTGGGCAAGGACAGAGATAGGTGGGACTAAGGTGTATGGACCTTTTGAAAGAGATAGAGAGCATCAGGGGAAGAAGAAGGTTGCCAGAGAAAATCCAGGAGCGAACAAGGAGGACACATCATGGGGTAGATTAAAGAAGATCCTTCCAGGTGGCCTGGACTATCAGCTTAGTGTGAAGAATAATAGTCCAAAGGGACGTACGTATATATGGGGTTATATTTGGGTAATAGAATTATGAGCTAACTTAGATGGGCTAGGATTGCACAATTCAGGCCTAGGCTTATTAAAATCCACGTGGTGTCTGTGTGTATTCATTTATAATTGCGGGTTAAGGATTAACACTGCTGACCAATTAAAGATAATATAAATACTGGGTAAATAGTTTAATTAGTCTTTTTTTTTCTACACTCCCCACCTAAGTTAATGCAATCAATACAACCCCCACAGGCATACCCAGAGGCCCATCTCCCAGGTGATTCTAGATTCTATAAGTTGACAACAACTAACCATCCCAGTTGCCAAACTTGCTGAGTGGGGAGGGCACCTCTTGCCATAGTACTTAAGTCTCTTGGGACACTGATAACCCCATAGGGAGAGACAGTGAAATGCTGCTAGTGTTCAAATTGGGCCTCTGTGATTAGTGAGGTGTTGGACTTTCTGAGGGAAGTGGGGAGAGAGGAGGAGGGGGGCAGGGAAGGGGAAGAGGGAGAGGGAGAAGAAGGAGAGGATAAGCTCTTCCAGTGTGAGAAATAGGCTTGGCTAGGCAGGGCAAAGTCTGTGTTAGGGGTAGGGGCCTATTAGTGGGTAGGAGAGAGTGGCTGATGTACATGCTAGCACATTCTACACTTGCCACCGCCAATTTCACCTGACAGTATGTGAATCCCAGCTCTCTGCAGCCTACTGGGGACAGCAATCTGGTGTCAGAAGAACCCAGGCCCCAAAACTCCTGTCTCCAGCCTCCCCTGGGTCCCAGCGTACACCAGCAGGTGCCCTGGTGTCCCTTGAGCCATGGAGGAGGTGGCTGGCAGGGTTCATGATCTGGAGTGGATCCCTGTGGTGTAAAAGAGGAAGCTCAATGCAGAAGCGAGCCCCCTATCTCAAAGTCCTGGGGTCTTCTGACTCCTCCAGCCTGTCTGCCATGTGGTCACTTATACTGCTTCCACTGTCTGGGGTCTATTATTCATGGATGAAAACATGGTGCCTCTGAGCCCGCTGTAATTAGTGCAGGCAGGGCATATTTGGACCCAGATGGCCCATTGTACAAGGCCGCTGGGTCAGAGCAAACTTGCAGGGAGCAGGTCTTTGGATGGTACAGTCAGCATCTCTCAAACTTCCAGTCTGATTTAGAGTGCGTTTAAGTGGGAATATTGCTGAATATTCTTTCATGGGGGAAGGAATAGGTAATTTTTTTTAAAGCACCATCTCTCTTGAATCCCAAAGATATAAGTTGTACCCCAAGTATCTGATTCACTGCCACTGCGTGGTTCTCGGTCGACTGGCTGAGCTGTGCTGGTTTGGCACAGAGCCTCCAGATGCCCTCCTGGCTCACTGCCAAGGCAGTGCAAATATGACTCTCTTATGGCTGAACCCTTCACTGAAGGAAGCTGTCATTCCTTGTTCAGTTCTTGGTTCTGAGATGGCTCTTAACCAGCTTGCTTGCTTCTTAAAATGGGGTCCCCCTAGGGAACAGAGTGTGTTCCTGTTCTTGCTCAGTGGAGGAGTGACGGGGATGTGTCCTGATTTACCCCTGTCGGGGAGACTGGTCACCTGCTACAGCAGGAGAGTGATTCCTGAGGTCTGACCCAGGTGGAGTTGCAGACCCCTGGTCTCATAGATGAGAGTTGGAGCTCAGAGACTTGTGGTTGCCAGGAGCCAAAGATAATAATGGGGAAGCAGTTTCCAGTTAACATTGGGGTACAACTCACTCCCATCTCAGGACCCCTTGGGACCCCAAGAGATTTTTGGATAGCTTCAAGGGCTCTTGACTCTTACTTTGGGGTGTCTGCTAAGCCGGTTTGGAGTCACAGTACCCTCTGCTCCTTCCCATTGATGTGCTTGGGCTGCACTGAAGAAGGAAGTTTGGTGCCAGCAGTGTTGTATTAGGGCTTTAAGTCACGACCCCTCGTGTGTGTGTGTACTGAGGACTTGACTCACAGAATTCTGGGAGCTGATGAGTCAAAAAATCTCCCAGATAATCCAGTGGGAGGCAGCCAGTCACAGCACAAGTCTGATGGTTGTCTGTTATGAAATTCCTACTCACTTTTGGAGTTCTTCTATCTTTGTCTTCTTCAGGCCTTCACCTGATTGGACAAGGTCCATCCCCAGTGTGGAGGAGCAGCTGATTGACTCAAAGCCCAGGACTTTAGGGACTACCTCATCCTAACCTGCCTTCACAGAAAAATCTAGAATAGTGCTTGAGTCTGGATCTTTGTACCGTGACCCAGCCAAGTGGACACATGGAATTAACCTTCCTAAGTAGAGGCAGTATTTAGTGGCGGCTCAGTATGTCTGGTATGTAAATGTGAGGACCTGAGTTTGGATTCCCAGCACCCATGCAGAAATCCAGGGATGGTGATGTGCACCTGTTACCCTAGATAAAAGAGGGAGGATCTCAGAGGTTTACTGCCAAACCAGTTTCACTGAAGCTGCAAGGTGAGAGAGATCCTGTCTTAAAATATTAAGGTGGTGAGATAGCCTGGCATAGTGGCGCACGCCTTTAATCCCAGCATAGGAGAGGCAGAGGCAGGCAAATCTCTGAGTTTGAAGCCATCCTGGGTTACAAAGAGTTCCAGAACAGACATGTGGAGTTGAAGCTCAGGGCTGGCCTTCATGGTGTTTATATCTTGCCTAGTATACACAAAGCCTTGGGTTTGGTCCGCACATCAAAATAAACTAGGTGTGGAGATGCATGCCTGCCAAACCAGCACTCAAGAGATAGATGAAGAGGCATCAGAAGTTCAAGGCCATCCTCAGCTATATAGCAAGTTTGAGGCCATCCTGGGCTACATGATATACTGTCTCAAACAAAACAAAACAAATCACTCCCACACCCATCTGAGGAAATAAATATTAACAATTTTGTGAGGCAAAGACTGTTAGGCCAGGGGGCCTGTTGTGTGCCCAGTATCGTACAAACCCTCTAAGCTGCTGGAAGATGCTGCTGACCCTGTGGGCTGTCCTGGGGCAGAGGGGAGGCAAGGAGGCGTCCATACAATCAGACGCCCTTCAGCTGCTCCTGCAGTAGCTCCTGGTACATGAGGAGGTCACTCACCACACAACTCAAGTGGATATGTAAGAGAAAGATGCTGGTGACATTGGCTGTAATGACCTTTTGACAGGTGAGACGCAGCAAAATGCCACCGAGACAGTCTGGTGAACAATTAAGGACATAGACAGTTCCTTTGTGTGGTTCTATTCCCGAGGCTGCAGGGTGTTGCACATTCCTCGAGCTTTCTGGGAGGGCTGTGGTTTTCAAGGCACTTTTATTTTGGGGCTTTTATAGAGAGCATGTCTACAGCCAAAGTCTGTCTAGTGGGCTTGGTGGAGACAGAAAGAAATATCTTGTGGCCCTTGTTAGCTTTCTGCTGTAGGTGGAGACACCTATGTTTGGATGATATAGCTAAGATTTTGGGGGGTCCAGGCCAAGGGAGCCCCGTGGCAGGCTGGGGTTGGGCATGGGACCTCTGATGTAGAGAGATGTAATTAAGGAAGATGTCTTGACACCACAACCGCTGGAAAGATCTGTGCCACGGATCTGGAAACCTCAATTCTGAAAGCGTGGAGTGGAATCAAATTGGCCCATATAGATAAAAACATGGTTAGGATAAAAATGAGACTGAGAGGGAGAAGGCAGGCAGGAGATGTCTTGGAGAAACTGCCACTGCCTCTAACCGGATTAGTCACCGCAATAGCCCTGGCGTGAAGCCCTCCACGCCGGCCTCTGCCGCCCAGATGTAATTTTCCTGTAACTCCTACCTGTGTTTATTGTGCCTCGTTATCCCGTTATCCTGTGCCTACTGTGCTTTATTAGAGTTGAATTAAGTTAAGGACTCCGATTTCCTGTAATTCTACAATGTACAGACTTCTTGTAACTAGGGAGACTTTTTTTTTTCCTCACTCATAGCCTTTGTGAAAAAAATGAATGAAGGAAAAAAGGAAAAAAAAAGACTTCAGAATAATAAAAACACTTTTCTCTGTTATAGGAGGAGACATACAGATCAAAGAGGGACAGGTATTGGAGCCCCGAGTTACTGGGACCAGGAGAAAAATATGCCTGATCATGCTGGGAAGGACCACAGTCTCTGGGCGGAAGCGGTGCCTGGAGGAGCTGTGTAGATGAACTCTACGCACAGGCTGGTGTCATGCCCCAGTACACAGGTGTTTGGGTAGCTCCACATTGGGCCCTTTCTTCTCCCTACCTACCTCACTGAGGGTGACAATGCTGACATTGTCACTTGTGTAAGCTCTAGCTTCTTGCCTAGATCTTGGGAGATGGGTTTTCTGGTTGTGGCTGATGATGGTTTAGGGATCAGGACTCCGGCCCTTGCTGGGAAATAGATACCGAGTTCTGAGGATGTCTTTAGAGAGGCCGGAGACTGCAATTCCTCATTCTCTGACACAAGAGGAAGGACAGCAGTGGAAGAATGGAAGGAGAACATAGATTTTAAAAATAGCTTCTATCTGTTCCTTCCCAGGTATGGAAATAACTTTTGCTCTCATTGCATCCTTTCTTTCATTGGATGAGTGCTGTTGTTATCATGAATGAGTGAGCAAGCGAGTGAACGAAACAATGGGCACAGGCTAGCTTGTTTCTCTTGGTTCTCTGTCCGATGTCCTGGAGGGGAAGCAGCTCAGCAGGGTATCAGAAAGTGGTCAGCGCCTGGAAATACAGAAACTGTGGAGGGCAGAAAACATAAAAGAAGGTGTATGTCGAGGCTTGGTGATGCACATGGGTAACCTCAGCACTCAGGAGGCTGAGGCAGGAAGATCATGAGTTCAAGGACAGCCTTGAATACTTAAGGAGACCCCATCAAGAGGACAGGGAGACTACCTTTCTCTTTGCAAAGAGAACATGTGTTCCGCAGTCTGGGATGTGCATCAGAACCTCCCTTGCAACTCGGACCCTGATGGGAACTTGTTAACTGTCCCTGGTCCACCTCACCAACCTAATCCGGGCTCTGGGCTGGGCACAGGGAACATGATGAATAGGATTTCTCAGACTCCCTTAGACCAGGCAGACAATGCATGAAAGAGCCCTGCAGGTCCTAGCTAGGTTTGTCTTAAATTTGTTTATGCTTGCCGAGAGATCCATCATGCATCAATCAAGTCTTGTGGGAGGGGATGGCCTTGGAAGCAGACTTCTCTTTACTCTGTGATGAGCCCCGTTGGAGTCTTCTGTTTTAAGTTTACATTTGTACCTGTAAATCCCATACTTTCATTTCTTGGGAGTCAATTCTAAGCATAACATCTATGGAATCTCTTGAGAAGTGCAGAGACCTTAGAAGTGTGAACTCCCCTTCCCTTCTCTTAGTCTGATTTTGAGTAGTTATAGAATTAATGTTATCCTATGGGTGTGGTCTTAGAGTTAAACATTCTTTTTAATATTTCTTTGTGATATTTAGTGTGTGTGTGTGTGTGTGTGTGTGTGTGTGTGTGTGTGTATGCACATGTGCAGTGCCTCTGGAGGCCAGAAGAGGGCAATCAGATTCCCTTGGAGCTACAGTTGTTAGCCACAAGTGTGGCTGGGACAAAACTCAGCTCCTTTGCAAGAGCAATGGGTCCATGTAACTGCCGAGCCACCTCTCCATACCCTCGTTTAAACTTTAAGGGTCTTAAAACCCCTTTTTTCATCTGTCTTCTTTTTTTAGACAAGGTCTCATGTACCCCATGCTAAACTCAAATTCACTATGTAGCAGTGGTTGAGTGGCCATGAGCTCTTTAAAAATTATTATTTTTGTTTATGAGTATTTTGCCTGCATGTATGTCTGTACACCACCTGTGTGCCTGGTGCCCACAGAAGCCAGAAGAAGGCATCAGATTCATTGAAATTGGAGTTACAGATATTTGTGAACCACCATTATCAGTTCAGGATACTGAATCTGGGTCCTCTGGAAGAGCATCCAGTGCTCTTAACCACTGAGCCATCCATCTCTGCAGCCCCAGACCTTGATCTCTTGATCCTTAAGCCTTCAGCTTTCTGAGTACTGAGATTGTACACACACACCAACACACCTGGCTTTTTATGTTCTTGATACTAATTCTTAAGCCTTGCTAAGTAACATGGAAATCAAAGGAGGACCTGGCACTTTATCTGTCCTCTGGCCAATAATGTTATGTGGTCAAGGTTATGACATCATTCCCCCTCTAGAAGTCCTTGCAGTTCATACTTTGCCTTTGGTGGTTTTTAAGAACTGGAAACTTAACAAATGGGTTTAATCTAGAACACAGAATGTGGTTGGTCTCTAGACAAGGCAATGTCCATGATTTCCCTGTATCCTTTGTGCTGGCTCACTCTGTTTTCTGTGGATCTTCCCCAGGTGTTCTTTGTTGCAAAGTAGCTCCTTCAAAGAACATATGGACTCTTAAAGCCAGTAAAAGTCTTTATCCCCCCAGTGGGCCCCACTTTCCCAAGTCCTATAGTCATGAGCCTTACTATTCTTGGATTTTTATGGACAAAAAACATAACCTGGTCAACACACTTCAGTCAATAAGTGGAGTCAAAAAGCAAGGTTAGTACATTTAGGAACTTTCTCAGAACTACGGACTGGGATGGATTATCTCTTCATATTCATTTGACTGGTGTGGCAGTGTCCTGGGCTCATAGGCCAGAATGGTGCCTTCGTGCCTCTAACATGGCACCTGCCACACTTGTTCTCCACACCTACAAAGAAAGGGTTAGCTAAGTGTGTTGGTTACTGTTATCACCGCTGTGGCAAAAAGACCCAGCAAAAGCAAGTCAAGGAAGGAAAGGTTTATTTCAGCTCACAGTTTAAGGGTGCACAGTCCATCCCAACAGGGAAGGCGTGGCAGCAGGAGCTCTGGTGGCTGTACACAGTCAGGAAGCAGACACAGATGAATGCTGGTGTCCCACTGGCTTTCTCCTTTTTATTCAGACGGCACCCCGGCCTGTAGGATGGTGCTGGCCATATTCAGGATGGGTTTTCCCTCCTTAGTTAAACTTCTCAAGAAATGTTTTCCTGGACCCACACACATAGAGGTGTATCTCCTGGGTGATTCTAGAGTCTGTCAAGTCAACAATTAAGATGAGCCATCATGATTGGTCAAGACAGCTCCAATAGGATTCCTCCTCAGAGTCTGCTGTGAATGGAAGGGCTGCTAGTGTGTGCATGCACATGTGTACATTGGTGCATGCATATGTTCTTGTGTGCATGAGAATAAGTGTGTGTGTGTAAGTTGAAGCTATGCATGTGTCAGGACCACCAACTCCTTTCCAAGGCCACCATGAACAAGACCCCAACAACCATCCTGGGCCCGTTTCTTTGGTAAGACCTTTCTGGCTTTGGACCGGGTCAACCCTGTCTGTCTAGCTGGACACAGCTGGGATCTTGAGCTTCCTTTTCTCTAGCTCAAACTATCATTTCCAGATCCTTGGGTCTGATCCCCAATGAGATGGGGGAGTCAGCGAAGGCAAGTAGGCCCCCAGAGTGGCCACCAGGAAGCATCCAGTCTTTTATTGTGGCTGAAGTAGCATCATAGTTGTGTGGAACCTGCTTTCTGTGTGTCACTTGCTGGTTGCTGTCACTTCCTTTCTGCAGATTAAAGGGTATGGCACCCTCTGAGGAGACACATGTCATTAATCAGTCCCTTGCTTTGTGGTCATTTCAAAGGTTTGTAGGACATCCTGAGCATCTGTCTGGGTACTGGCCTCATGTCTTTCTAAAGGATTTGAGTGTTTTTGAGGCTCTTTTTGCTCACGGCTGTCAACTACCCTTCAGAGAAATGAGCTTTACAGCCAAGTCTGTCCCCAGGCAAGGTAGTCCCAGGAGGAAGGGGACACCCGGGGGACAGTGTCACTTCCTCACACTAACAGTGATTGAGAGAAATAAGTCCTCAGGTCACTGGGACCTTGGTTTAGAAAGATTGAGGTGTGTGTGTGTGTGTGTGTGTGTGTGTGTGTGTGTGTGTGTGTGTGTATGTGTGTGTGGGAATGGAGCTCTCCATCCTTACAGCTGAGTAATTTGCACTCCTGCCATATGGGCTGTGCTTCTCCAGGCTCTGCTCTGGGTGACCACATGACTAGCAGGCATTCTCTGGGAGGTAGATGGATCCTCAGATCACTCAGAACACCTCTTTTCTACATTCATGATGAGGTCGTATTGGGAGCAGCAGTTCTCCTTATGTCCTCTTAAACCCTTCGAAACCCTGTATCACCTAGGTATGGCCATGTGGGTATGTAATTGCAACATAGAGAGTTTGGCTAGCCTAGGCTATGTGTGATGCAACAACAACAGCAAACATAAAAATATCGAAAATTGAAACAATTACAAAACAAACAAACAAACAAAACCCCAAACCAAACCAGAATCAACAAAGCAAAAACCAAACCAAACCAGTAAGATAAAACAAAGAGACCCACCCTGCTCTCCCAACCACAGTATGTACAATCAGAAAAGAGTGGTCTCACAGTAGTAAGTGAGAATTATGTATTGCAGGTCTAGCTGTTAAAAATAGGTGGGCAGGGCAGATGAGGTGGTTCAGGGGGTAAAGATACCTGTTGCCATGTTTGACAATCTGAGCTTGATCATGGTGACTCACATGGCAGAAGTACCAAGTTGATTCATGCTAGTTGTCCTCTGACCTCCACACATGTGACCTGGCATGCATGAGTCCACCTGCATACACATAATTAAAAAATTAAATAAAAAAGGAGAGTGCCTACAAAATAACACCAGAAGTTGCTGTTTGCAGCACGAGGGTCAGGACAAGGATCAGAGCAATTCTTCATCTGCGATGTTCTGATTTCAAATCTTCTTTAATGATCACCACTCTCTTTTAAATTAAAAATAGAAAGAACCAGCAACATGGTGGGAGACCTTTTGTGCCATTTCCATTGGTGGTTGAATGTCTATTTGCATACATATTTTCATTGGCTGATGGGAAAATCTCATTTGCATGTGTAGTTTTATTAGTCATTGAAACTCTCATTTGTGCTGTATTTTCCCTTCTAGTATCAACAGGTGGATGGAGGGACTGGGCAGGTCTCCAGCTGACAGGGTCACCTTGGGGTGAAATGCTCCAGATCCATAATAAACGGAAGTACCCAACAGCTGCTGGGGCAGAGAGTGAGGGTGGCTCATCTGTAATGCATAGGTATTTGTAGTCTGAAGTATCTTCCTCACCTTTTTCTTTGTCAGCATTGCCTTTTCAGTCCTCATGGGAGTGCCAGAGACACAAGTGGCCAGGCAATGAGCTAGATGTGGGGACTTGGGCTGCAGGGCCCCACCCACTGCCCTGCCAGCTTCCCATGTCCACCAAGGGGGTAGAGTGGGCTGCTCGGATTCCTTCATTGGAGTGCTAATTGATCACCGGGCATCCAGGTACCACATTCACTCTCCACACTGTAGTTTGTGCTACTCATAGGGCCCCTGGGTGTGAATGAAAAGTCAGGAATGCCATAAGACTCAAATTCCGATGGGTATCTTGGAGCCTTCAGAGCTCAGAAATCCACTCAGTTTACTCTGATCTCAGTAGCTACACCCCTCTCAGGAAAGGCCCCCATCCTATGAATTGTTCATTGTCTGGCTAGTCTGTTGGGGCTTCAGCCATTGATCTGATGGGGCTTTCTTCCCTAATGACCCTGGGAAAATACAAATGAACTAATCGCATCCTCTGGTGGAATCTGGAGCTTCTCCACTCCCTAGTCTCTATAGTCCCCTGCTTCTCTCACCCCCCAGTTCCTTCAGCTCCTCCCCCCATACTTGTGAGTCTTACCAGTCTTGTGCAGGGTGCCATCTTGTGCTGTTCAGTGTCAAGAGCCTCCTTCCTGGTTGGGCAAAGCCAGTGCTGATCAGAAACACTGAGGGGTAGGGTAGGCCACTCTTCTCTCTGAGCACAGTGTGGTGAATGTGTGTGCAGGGAGCCTAAAGAGAGGCAGCAGACAGGTGCCCATGTCCACTGTTCACAACATGAAGCTTTGAGAAGGAAAGGGATTCATGGAGAGTCATAGACACACGGCCAGAGTGTTTTGCAGAGGTGATCAGAGACTTCTCTGAGGAGGTGGGATTTTTCAGGCTGAGAAGGGACCAGCTTGTCAGGAGCTGGGGGTAAGGGAGCAGGCCTGGATCTCAGTGACCACAGAGAATTAGGAGGACTGCGAGCTGACGGAACCTCGAAAAGTAGCCGACAACAAGGACGACGGTAGACTATGGTTCACAGAAAAAGATGACTACCTGAGGGCTTCAGGTAGAGGTGTGAGTGATGGGTCCACAGCTTTGTTTTTAATTAATCAGTTTGTGGCACCAGGGATTAAACATAGGACCTAGGCAATTATTATTCTCCTGAGCTATACCCCAATTCCTTTTTTTTTTTTCCTTTAGAGATAGGGTCTCACTAAATTTCCCAGGCTGACCTGGAGCTTGTGACCCTCCTGTCTTAACCTTCCAAGTGGCTGAGATGACATGCCTATGGTTATTTGGTATTTTAAAAAGATGATTTGGGTACCTGGGTAGGAAGTGGCTTATGGGGAAGGGGCTAAAGTGAACTTAGACCAGCACTGAGGCTTCTGCTGAAGTTCTGAGGGAGAGCCTAGGCTGGACTAGGTTGGGTGGAGGGGTGGCTGAGCCCTATGTGGGCACGTAGGTGGGGCCAGGGGGACTTGGCCATGAAGAATGAGGCAAACAGAGGACATACGTGAAGATTTTTGTTGAGACTAAGTATCACTATGTAGCTCACAGTGGCCTCAAATTCAAGAGCATCCCCCTGCCTCACTCCTCCAAATGCTGGGATGACAACAGCCAGGTCTCAGTCTTTTGAGTGGAATGGCTCAGTGTATGGTGGAACCATCTCAGTGGAGGAAAAAATTGGGATGGTGGCAATGTGTGTGGGGTAGGAGAGAAGACTGAAATGGAGTATGCCATTGTATTGTCCAAGTGTGTCCTCTAGTGGGCAGTAGATAGGCTGTGATATCATGTGGCAAGAAGGCCAGCGCTGAAGGTATTAGCTTAACCATTACTCTCACTCAGTAGTCTTTAGAGTGATTGAATAATACAGGTAGATGATAAAATATTCCGAATGGTTTAGTCTCATAAAACAAATGCCATGTTAGATATGCGTCTGACTACATCAGCAGAGTATCCTCTAACAAGATCACTTAGAACCATGATGCTCTGGGCTTGGCAGGCGGCGCTCACACAGCTGAGGTACTTGGGGCCCTGGCAGCCACTGCACTTCCATATCCTCACTTCCTCATATTACTTTTTGAGGCCCCTGGTCCATTCCCCTGACGTAGACACATCCAGCTGCTGCTGCTTTTTCTCTGTCCTCCACCACCTCCTCCTCTTATCCCTCTTCCTCCTCCTCTTCTTCCTCTTCCTTCTCCACTCCTCCTTTTCCACTTCATCCTCCTCCTCCACCACCTCCTCCTCCTCCACCACCTCCTCCTCCTCCACCACCTCCTCCTCCTCCACTTCCTCCTTCTCCTTTCTTCACGTCCTCCTTCTCATTTCCTGTTTGATACAGGGTCTTACTCTAAATCCCAGACTAGTCTTTTTCTCAAAAAAAAAAAAAAAAAAAAACCTCCAACTTTAGCCCCTTCAGTGCTAAGATGTAAGAATCCATTTTTACACAAGATGCTCTCAGAGTTTGTCAGAGTTGTAGATAAGCAGAACTGAGCTCTTCTCTCCCTAGCTGGCTGCATGTCTGTCTGTCTCAGAACTCTGGGTTAGAAAGTGACAGGCAGTGTGCTATGTAGTTGAGCCCAGGGTCAGAAAAGGAGCCATCTCAAGTCCCAAATTATTCATTACATAAGGCTCTATGTTCTAAACCAGTGGGACAGGGTATTGGGAAGGGAGGAAGTCTTAGCCTATGGGAGAAGAGGACAGGAATTTCTCAAGATTGGAGGACTTTAAAAACCACTGTCTTGTGTCAAATCAGCATGCTGGCCATTTTTGACTTTTCTCTACATTGGCATCTCTTTCTGCAGAATTGAATATTAAAATGGGTTCATTGCCACTATCTCTCGAGTTCATTTGTTTCCAATATGAGACTAGGCAAGAGCTGCTATGCCCAGCACGACATCCCCATTTCTTAGCACATACATGCTCTTCCACCTAGGCTAGTGTTGTGAAGGACATTTGCTGTAAGTTATCATTTATTTACCTGAGAACATTTTCACTCATGTTACCTTAGCCTCCTTAGCTTCCTGACTCAGGGCAGTTTGAGGATAAGATGATGTTCTGTCTCTCCAGGATTATCTTGTCTGTGGAGGCCAGTGTTGAACCCTTTCTATGCCTCTGAGTAATCAGCTACTGCCCTGTTCCTCCAAGCATGGAGGCTCTCATATGCTGGGAGCAGAACTCTGGTCAGCCAGGGCACCTGTGCCAAGGGCATTACATTCCATGGAAGTAAGTCTTGTGCTTCCTAAGACTGAACTGGGCGATGTAGGAGATGGAGACAAATTCAAGGGCAGAGACTGGAACCTCAGACAGAGGGAAAGTCTCATGAAACATGTCTAGAAATCCAGACACATCCAACCTTTTGGTACTGGGACACAAAATTGCCATCAGCAAAGTTTACTCTCAGGAACTACATAATTAAGGCATAAAAATTATTAAAAATATTCATGTTTTAAGTTGAGTCTACTGTTTTGTATTGGACTGCATTCATAGGTATTCTAGGGCATGTGTGGCCCATGGCCTTCAGGTTGGATGTGTCCACTAGGTCATAGCTGGTCAGAAGCTCATGGTGTTGCTTTGCTCTATCCTATGCCCCCCTCTTCTCGGTATGTATATACTTCCTATAAAGTTTGTTTTCCAAGAGAAAAGGAAACGTGAAAAGAAAAGGTCTGTTTATGAGGTCATAGTGTCTCCAGTCCACCTTAGCTCCTTGCAATTTGGACTTCTATGGATGTGCTTAGAGGCACAGGACAACCAGGCAGTGGGAGTAGGGCTGGTGGTGTCCCTAGTTAAATGGCATGTGTCAATCAAGCTTAGTGTTCTTAGGCCATTGCAGATGGACCTGTGAGGATTACGTCATTGACTCCTTTGTTGGAAGGATTTCCTTACACAGTACTGGCTCTAGGTTACTGTTGAGAACACAACAGTGAATTAAGACACCATCCTTGGCTTTAGGATGTGTTCTCTATGTCCAAACATGGTCACACTTCTAAGCAGCCATCATCTGGGGGGGAGGATTCCATTGTTTTTACTTCCTGGGTTGTTGTGAACAAATGTCCATTCACCCCAGATAGGGGACTGACAACAGACCAAAGAGATGATGCCACCCAAGTCTAGCTGAGTGAACAGCAAGTTTCTTGGGGTCATTTACAGGAGGGCAGATGACTCAAAGGCAGCTGTGTCACCGAAAGGCCACCCCAGCTGTGTGGTGACTCACAGAAGCTTCTGTGTGCCAGCGTCTTGCCAAACACGTCCATGCGTGCTTCTCACAGACCTCCCTTTGTGGTGGGTTGGAGGGCATCTCTGCAAATGAGTGTCCCCTGCAGTGGGTAAATGGGGTGTTGGGAGAGGGAACTAGTTTAGGACTCCAAGAGGAAGCCCTCTTGGAAAGGGCTCTTTTTTCTTTGTAAGAAAAGAAGAGGATCATGGGATGATTGAGATGGAGGCTGGATTAATGATGTGGCCACGAGCCTAGGAACAGCCACAGCCTCCGCAGGAGTTGGAGGAGGCAGATCCTTGGAGCCTTTGGAGGGAGCTGTGTCCCTTCTGACTCTGGGCTCCATAAATCCATGGCCACTTCTTACAGCAGCTTTTGGAAATGGACATATGCATATTGAGAGGCAGACATGAACCAAATTGTTGCTTTGACAGGCTTACTCTGACCCCTAGAGTCCCTCAACAGAAGATGATAGAGCTGGCTGTGAAGTCTTGATGTGACTTGCAGTCTGCTAGTTTTCAAACCTCCCCAAGGCAATCATTGTTGCTGTTATTATTGTTGTAATACTGATTTCAGGTTAGAGAGTTCATTGTGTTTAGTTCATTTATCTTGAGGATTATCACTCAAGAGAAAAATTCATTTGGAAAATACAGAGGAGGCTGATGGGTTGACTTGATCCGTAGGCATTGGGAGCTGAATTCAATCCCTAGGACCCAAGTGAAAAAGCAGGTGTGGTATCTTGTGATCCTAGTGCTGGGGAGGTAGAGACAAGAGGATCCTTGGGCTTTCCTTGCCAGCAATCTAGCCAAACCAGCGAGCTTCAGGCTCAGTGAGAGACCATATCAAAAAATAAGATCGACAGAGATGGAGCAAGTCTGGCCTCCATGTGCACACATTCAACTGCACACACATACATACATGTATACACCCACTAAAAAGTAGGTGACTGTCCCCTACTCAGAAGAGTAACAAACTAAGTTTGAGGGCTTCAGGCTTATTTAATTTAATATTTTTCATTTGTGTGTCTCTGTGTGTATGTCACATACGTAGGTCCTTGAGGAGGCCAGAAAGAGGGGCATGGGTTCCCTGGGCACTGAAATTATATGTTGTTATGACACTCACTGTGTGCACTGAGAACTATCTAGCCATCTCTCCAGCTGCTGATCTGCTATTTGTTTTGTTGTTTATTTCACTTTTAACGGGTTCCTGACATCTAGTTCTCAGAAAGGTGCCTTCCACCTTGAGCTTGCTAAGCAGAGGGGGGACCAGCACCAGGCACATCACTCAGTGGTTCATAAATGATTTCATTATACATATTAATAGAGAAAACCTAGCTACCTCTTGGCCCATTTCAGTAAATCGGTTTTAGCACCAACTGCTGATTAATTGTTCCGAGTGAGCTGAGCCTGACTGAAAATCATCGCCGTCTGCCCTGACAAGTGAAACTCCACCAGAAATCATCTCAAAATAAGAGGCTGGTATATTCTGTGTTCCACTAATTATGGTTGGCCGTCTGATCCATGCCTTTATTTGGTGACAGATGGAAGTATAGCGTTCCCCGCCTGGGAGAGCCGGGACATGCTGGTTTCAGTCCATTGACTTCAGCTGCAACGTCGAGACTCTAGGCCGACAGCTCAGGGCTGAGACAATCCATGGTTCATACTTTTCACTCATCTGGCTGAATATCAGGTGCATCCGCCACACGCTAATAGCTGGCATGACCAGAAAGACAGTTGTAGATGATGAGGTTCTGAAGAAAACTGATCTTGCTGGAAGAGCAGACTGAGCGATCTTCCTCTGCAGGTAGGGATCTCCGCTGTCTGGAAGATAAGGTCACCCCTTTGACGGGCCATCACAGAGAAAAGGATAATGGCTGTCCCCTAGCCTCAGGTGTCTCAGGGCACCACACTGAATGTCCCTGGAGACAGAATGCTCAGAATGGTCAAAACCAGGAGAACCAGGACTGAGAGAAACAAGGGGGTGAGCTGTGCTTCAGTCAGTACAGTCCCCTGACCTGCAGGAGGCTGCTGCTCTCACAGGTCCCAGGGATTGTTTTAATCTCCCTACTGGGTTCTACTTGCAGCTGAGGAAGGTGAAGGTTAAAACACCTGCTCAAGATAAGTTCTAGTAAGAGCCTGGCTGTGCAGGGAAAGTCAGCATTCTTTTGTTCTCACTCCTCTTCCTCCCCACCCCTCCCCACTCCACTTCTCTCCTCTCCTCCCCTCTTTCTTTTCATTGTTTTCTTCCTCTTCCTCCTCATCTTCCTCTTCCTCCTTCTCCTCTTCTTCATCTCTTTCTTTTTCTTCATTTCTTTCCTCTTCTTCCTTCTTTCTTTATTTTCTTCCTTTCTCCTGTTTTTCATCTTACATATCTTTCTCTTCCTTCCCCTCTTCCCATTTTCCCTCCTCCCTCTTTCTTCCTCCTCCTCATCCTCCTCTTCCTCTGTTATCTCTTCTTCCTCCTCCTGTGCTCTACTTCCTCATCTAGAGGACTTTCCCAGAAGGCAGCACGATCAATCTGCACTTTAAAGATCGCTTTGGAGTGCTCTGGTCAGGATGAGCAGTATGCATCAGCAGGGATTCCAGGAGACCCTTAGGAAGCTATTGTCAATGGTTCCCAAACAGTGAGTTGATGGTTTAGACTAGTGTGACGTTTCAGGAGAAGGGAGAGTTGTTGTTTACCTTGAGACTCCTTGAGGGTCAAGGATAAGAAGGGCAGTGATATTTGATGGAAGTGTCCATTCCTCTGGTGTCTCCTCCTCTCTGTCCTGGCTCCATGTCCCATGCCACTAGTGCTTGAACACCCTGAAATTTGTCTCTTCTGCATGTATCTTTTTAACTCATCAGCTCCCCAAAATTGGGGATCAAGTGTCTTATTTATGTCCATGTGTATGACCCTTGTGTGTACTACCCCTCATGCGACTGGTATTCATTGGAATAAAGCAGAGCATCCACACCGAGCACTTGAAGGCTAGTGTGGTGGCACGTGTTTCTCATCTCAGCACTGGGGAGGCTAATGCAAGGGACCTCCAAGCCCGAGGCCAGCCTGGGCTAGTCAGATTCTGCCTCCAAAACCAAGCCCAAACAACAAAGCCCCTCAAACTAAACAATAACCCAACGGTTGGTGATGTTCATCTCGGTCTCATGCTTGCTCTTGAGCTCTGTGTTTTCCTACCCAGAGATGGAAGAAGAGTCAGGTGGGCATCCAATAACCATCTCTCCACTTCCA
Source organism: Lophiomys imhausi (assembly GCA_907164525.1). Classification (NCBI taxonomy): domain Eukaryota; kingdom Metazoa; phylum Chordata; class Mammalia; order Rodentia; family Muridae; genus Lophiomys; species Lophiomys imhausi. The sequence continues at coordinate 5,395,118 of CAJQZJ010031764.1, forward strand.
CAGCATCATCTCCACCAGCCCGGGTCAGAGGACTGCCTTGAAGGTGGTGACCTGTTACTCAGCAGTCATATTTGTGGGGTGACATGACGTAGCCATTTAATTCAACATATTTGTTCGCTGCCAGGGAAGCTTAGACTACTTAAAGACGACCATGTTGATCGGCACTGTGTGTGAGGTTGCTTCTACACAACCGAAGTTCTGTTGTCACAAAACAGAACATCTTTCCTCAGGGCAGCTCTTTTTCTTGTGTTTTTTTTTTTTTTTCCCCTCCAGGCTGACTTTGAGTTGGGAGTTCACGGAGTAAAAAGGAGCTGTAGTCTGGAGTTTTTATTGTGTTAACAAGGAAAAGACTGACAGTCAGTCACCTTGATTTTTGAGGTGGATGTGAAGGGCTTGAAAGGGAATTCTTACTCTGAGCAGAACCAACTTGGAGATGTCAGCGTCGGACCACATTCATAGAAGATGCTCACAGGGATGAAGGAACCAGGTTTTGTCCTGGAAAAATCAGTTCTCGCTGACAGACTGCATCAGAGGGAGATGGGTGGGTGTCATATTTGTCACAAAAAAGGAGCAATGACCAGGGCTGGCTTGTACACACTTCCTCTATGCATGCTTTTTTTTATGGAAAGTGGGAGCCCTTGCAGGAAAAAAAAAAAAGAAAACCTAGAAAGTGCTGGAGTCAGAAGCGCTCCCTAGAGGGTTAGGGAGATATGTCCACGGGCAAAGTGCTACTACGCAAGTGTGAGGAACTGAGTTTGCGTCCCCAGCACCCATGTGAAAAGGCAGGCACGATGATCTGCACCCATAACCCCAGTACAGGGAGGGTGGGAAAGGTCACAGGTGGACCTCAGGGGCTTACTCGGCCAGTCTAGCAGGGAGAGGAAAGTCCAGAGAGATCCCACCTCAGAAAAAGATAAGACTGAAAGCAACTGAGGAAGACACTGATGGTCACCTCTGAACTCTACAACTGTACAACTCTACAAGCATGCACACATACACACATGCATGTGAACCACACACTTACATCATGCATACACACATACACATGAACACACATGCATACATAAACATATTCCATATACATGCAAATACCAAACATACAGATACTTGTTCACTTGCACTTGTATAGATTCACCACACAACATGCACACACACACGTGTGCTCACATACATAGAAATGCTCCCAGGAAGGTTTTCCTTGCTGGCTCTTGTTTCTTATATATCACTCAGAACTGGAATGGTCCTTCTCCTTCAACACATCGTTTGAGCCTGGAGACACCCTGTGACCAGTCTGCTCCTGACTCTGTGTGGTGGACAGCATCATGAACCCTGCAGCCGGGGCTCCTGGGTGTTGTTACACCTGGGCTTATATCCAGTTCCATCCGGAAGTGGCCTTTTCCCTCTGAGGTTGTTTCCTCCTTCTTTGTATCCTAGGTTCATAACTACACAGTTTTGCCACCCAGTCCTCTCTCTTGTTGGGAGCTGGTGACAGAAGTGGTATGAACTCACCAGCAGGACAAGGAAATACCCAACGAAGGCCCAAGCCAAACACAGCAAGCCACCTACCCTATCAGAGATAAAGATGCTACCACCACGCATGTGTCTCCTGCCTTACCTTTCTCTATGAAGCAGCTTGGTCTCGTACCCTTGTGCCAAGAGCAAACCTGGAATCTTTCTTCTTTCCCCATGAGTGTATTCTATGGACATGGTATGACCCTGGCATCTCCCAGTGGGTCTTGATTGGGTAAGAATTCACTTAGAACCCTTAACCCCTACCAACAACAACCAGGTTTGAATCCTGGTTCTGCCACATCAAGCTGTGTGCCTGTAAGCTTATTCTCTCCCACCTTCTCTCTGTGTTTTTAGCCTTTCATCTGCCCCTTTTCCTCTTTTCCCTGGAGCTGGTGGTAAGCTGGCTTTACCTACCCTTCTGCCTTTCCTGCATGTGGCCTTTCATGTGTGCACAGAGTCAAAGGAGGTCCCTGTTAGCTCCCTGACTTTGCAGTTCCATTGCTCAAGTTAAAGACTTGTTGCGTGCAGAGTGACTGTCCACTGCTGATGACCCAATGCCTTGGATTGGGCCAGGCCTCAGATTTTTGTTCAATCAGCCGAGGCGCCCAGTGGAGTCAGATGAAGCACCATAGGGGTGAATGAAGGACAGTTCCTAAACCAGGGGCCGGATGCTCTTTGGCCTCCTGTTCTTTGATCAGGAGGGTTGTCTTTGGGTTGCAGGGGGCACTGCATATGTGGGGATATTCTCAGAGCTCTTCTCGTATTTCTTTGAGCGGGAGGATTGATGGAAGGAGACCCGACACTGTGGCTCTGCCTCCACTAACCACACTGGGTCTGTTGGCACGGTCTCTGCCACCCAGCTGCTCAAACTCACCTTTTAACTGTGTTAGAGAGAGATGAGATGTTATGTGGGGCAGAGGCAACTTTTCCCACAATCCAGGGCAGTTCATTGAAGTCTGATAAAATTTTTTGCAGAGAACTCTGTTTTTTGTTTGTTTGTTTTGTGGGCTGTGTACAGTACCATTTTCCAGGAAAATCACCCAGGAAAAGCCATCTTGACTTCAATCTTAGGAAACCCCAGTTCCTGTGTCTCTCTGGCCCCGGCAGAAGTGTGGGCAAAGTCCCATGGAATTTTACCTCTGAGTGCCCTATAACAGCCTGGCCTGGCTCTTGATTCCCTCTTCTGGTAGAGCTTAGACCAGAGGTCCATGCAGAGTGTGCCTTGTGAGTGACAGGATTTGGGGACACATTTTGTAGAGTCAGCAGAGTTCCGTGAACATGCCCAACCTGGCTCTCAGCACCCTGGGCATGTCAGAGGGGAAAGCACACAGAGATTGTCCTCAAGACATTTGTTTCTCAAGGCAGCAGGGTCTGCCTGTTTCTAGTTTCTGCTTGGAATGCATTTCCCTCCTCTCCTTACTGCAGATCGCCTACTTCTACACCAGATCACCCTTCTTCCTACCCCAGGGCCTTTGCATGTGCCATTGCCACCTCTGCCCTTACTTCTCTAAGGATGCTGATACAGCTATCCCGGGAATATCTCCCCTTTTGGTTTTCTTCATCCGTGTAGTCTAGCTTACATCTCTCTTGATGTTTTTCTCTCTCTGACTCACACTTCTCTTCCACAGTAGCCCCAGTCTTGGTTTCTATGAGCCCATTTACTTCACCATTTCCATAATGACTTAGCTTTTGCATCAGCCTGTAAAATATCTCAGGTGTCCTGGGATGTTAAATAGACGTCCTGCATACAATCTAAGAGACACCACCAGGATTCAAGCCTGGAACCCCTCATTCTTCACACTATCTAATTAACAGTGACCAGGAATACTGAATTCGAAGAAGAAGCTCTATCCTGGGTTTCCACCCCTCCCTCACCCACATCTCCACAGAGCCCCTTCCTTTCAATTAGCCATGTAAACAGAGGCTCCCTGGAGCTAACATTTGCTGAGCACTCACTGTTTGCCAGGCCCTAGCACCACATCAGCACAGGCTCTGCATGCAATGGCCACTGGGTCATAGGAGACAGGGAATAAAATGTTTAGAAAGGCTTGAGGGGAGAGGGGAGGTGATACAAGGTCTCAGGGGGAGCATTCTAGGCTTCTCATCTCCCATGCCCACAAAACAACACAAGTAGGAAGATGCAGATCAAGCCTCATGCTATGGGCCTTGGATTCTACCTGAAGGGTTCTGGGGAGACTTCCGAAGCTGGATCCATTGAGTTATTGCTTGCTGATGTCTTTGGCCTTGACACGAATAGGAGAGAACACAGGCTAGTGTAGTCAGCCCTTTGGAGTGGCTTTTGTGTTCGGACCCTGGTCCCCCAGACAGGCAGGCTGGTTGTCTCTGGCAGAAGGCCACTTTCCCACTTCTTTGCTCTTTTCAGTGTGCTGTTTTGCTTGGGTTTATGTAACCAGCCTGCAGGAGGCTCAGAGTGAAGGAGTAAAGAAGAGCTCATCCCCTGAGGTCAGTCTCAGGCTGACTGTGTAACACCTCTGCTGCAAACACGTTCCTGTGAGTGGGATTTTGGGTAGGAGATGCTTCAAGAATCCTTTTGAGCTTTGTTCCAGTCCCTGAAATTCCAAACAGGAGGCCCCTACCAGATGCACACAGGAGCCTGGCTTTTGAGAACCTGTACCAATTTGGAGCACCCCTGGTCAGTATGGCAAACCCAAGGCTACGTCTCTCTGAGCCTCAATATCCCCATCTGAAAAATAGGTGGATGAAACCCCAGGCTCCTCAGTGTTTATTGCAGTGATTAATAAGGTCACATGGCACCAGTATGCTCAGGACCTGCTGTGTAGAGGGTGCTCAGCAACAGCACGTGTGCGTCGAGATGGCCTCCTTACTGCTGACCCACACTGTGGCTCCTGCTCTCCCACTCTGGTCTGGGCATCAGCCTAGGCTCTTCATTTCTGAGGCTCAGCTTTGTTTCCTCTGTAGAATGGTATTTTGATGCCAATGAGAGGGGGAGAGAAGAAAGGGAGGGAGGGGAAAGGAGGGGACCTCATTGAGAGCTGATTCTTAATGACCCATCAACAGGGTCAGTCTCTGAGATGGCAAAAAATAATGAAACATCGATTCTCAGAAGCCATTACAAGTCAGGCTTATAGGAGAAGTTTTAAAAGCAATTAGTCTAGATTGAAACTAATTAGCGTTTTCTGCCTCCCCCTGCCTCAGAGGGCTCAGATAGGGCAGATGTTATTGGAGACCTACTAAGTGCTATATTATTAGGTGATTTGGAGATGGGAAAGAATGGTTTGTTTAAGATAGACATTATCTAGAAGTACATATGATGTCCCAAGACTCCCAAGGAAGGGAAGACCCAGTTCCGGCTAGAAGGACGGTGTCATCTTTAATCTGGTTTCAACTCCTCTCTTCCCTTTGTTCTACTTTCTACTCTGTGTGTTCGTTCAGTCTTTGTGTTCTTCAAAATTCACTCTACAAAACTTTCCAGAAGGGTTTGGTCATCGTGTGGTTGGTGTCTGCCCTCCATGCAATGACACCCATCTCCCTGGCTCCTGTCACTTTCTTAAGCTCCATTTGTCTGGCTGTCTTCTCGTTTTGGAAGTTCGAGGTCAGACTTCCCATCTCCCCATCTCCCTGTCCCCAAGCCCGTTGCTCTTAAAGGTTCCTTTTCCAAGTTCATGCTGTTACCACAGATCTGGCTCCCTCCCACTGCCAGGCCCAGTCATGCTGTGCATCTCCATTATTTGATCCTTTATATCAACTAGGTCATTGAGAAAAGGTTTTTTTTTTTTTTTTGCTCATAGATTCTGAGGTTTTCAGTCTATCATGTGGGGAAGGCATGGTGGAGTTCATGATGCCAGGAGCATATGGCAATGGCTCCTCACACCACAGTGGAACAGGGACCAGAACACAGACCAATAGCTAGGGACTGGTATAATCTTGAATGACCCACTCATTGTGACCCATTTTCTTCAGCCAGACCTCACTTCCCAAAGGCTCCACCGCATCCCCCCAATAGTATGTCCTAGTTTCATTTCTATTGCTGTGACAAATATTCTTGCCAAGAGCAGCTTAAGGAAAGAAAGGGTTTATTGTGAGTTGTTTAGGAATTAAGAGGGTGTTCTGGATCTAAGAAGATGCTTTTAAAATTGTGATGCAAGTTAGAATGAAAGCTGAGTTGGATATAGAACTTTAAACTCATGGAGATGGTTAGATAGTAGAATGTTAAGGTCAGGTGCCAAATACATATGGACTGGACATTGGGAATGTATGCTAAGTCATGTAACTCTCATAATTGTGGCCTAATTATTTCTGTTGTTTTGTATTGTATTTATTATTATAAGAGAAAGAACCATTTGTTGGACTGAAAAAAATAAATAAAAAAAGAAAAGAAACAAAAAAAGAAAGGATTTATTGGACATGCAAGCCCAGGAATCAGTCTACCATTGAGGGGAAATCAAGGCAGCATCTCAAGCTGCTGGTCCCACCACATACATAGTCAAGGGCAGAGAATCAGTTCACCCATGATGCCTGCTTAATACAGTTTAGGGCCCAGGTTAGGGAATGGTGCCACCCACAGTGGACTGGGCCAATGAACAGTGAAGACAATTCCTGATGGATATACCCACAAGCCAAATTGATCTAGATAGTTCTTCACTTGAGACTCTTTCCTAGGGTAATTCTATATTGTGGCAAGCTGACACAGAAGGGTATCAAGTAATTCAGATGTGGTTACACCATGAGAAGGATGCCTAGGAGAAGATCTAAGGGTCTCTTTTTTTATCCTGATCCAAGAGGACATATTTTCAACAGTTCTCCTCCCTGTCTTAGATTTCTATAATATTTGATTCATCCAGATCTCCTCCCCCCCACAAAAGATGAATCACTCTTGGCTTGGTTTTGATCCACATTTCTGATCTTCAGCAGAATACAGTGTTCATTTATGTGGGTTCTTTTTCCATTTTTGTAATGGGAGAATGGAAAAATGGTGGTAGGACCGTGATGGTGGCTGAGAAGAGAGGTATGAGGTCAAGGATGAATACCCAGAGAACTTTGGACTTAACTCTTCAAAGTAAAGGAGACGAGTCTTGGAATATGACCAGTCTCTGACTGTGCCTTTCAATTCACAGCATGAAATGAAAGCTTCCAAAGTTTTTGTTTGTTTCTTTGTTTTGTTACGTACTGCTTGGAGTAAGTTGAATATCCTAACTTTTGCTTACTTTTATAATGTCCAAAATTACATTGATTAGTACATAGACCTGGGAAAAGTGCGGAACACATAGAAAAACCTGAAAGAAGAGATGGAAAGTGAATGTGAATACTGTGGTGTAGTTCATTCTCCAACAAAACCCTAAGCATGAGATTATGATGTCTGCACTCCAAAGGGATTAATAACACATTGAGCCCACTTCTCTGTGCCATTAAGTATAAGCCCAGTGCATTGACTTCTAATGGTCGCAGACATTCCACTGTATGGATGTTATTTTACAGTTCATTGAACAGGTTCCCTATTGGTGGGTATTTATCGCGAAGTTGTGTTGGTTTGTTTGTCTCGCATAGGATGAAGTCAGGTGACAGCCTCCTTATCTGATATCATATTTTGAGTTTCTCATGGGTACCATGCATTTTTGGGAACAGATTTGAAAGATGATATGAAAGGAAAGAGATTTAATCCATGCCAACTCCAAGATGAGAACCATGACCTTGTCACCACTGATGACAATGGCAGTGACAGCATTGTTGACTGTTAACATTTATTTGATGCACTCGCTTGGTAGTTCACACTGAAAGCTCACATGCAGTCCTTGTTTTATTCCCCATTCTGGCTTGCTTCAGCCAGGTGCCGAGACCCATCAATTCAGTGTTCTCTCTGTTTCTTTAATCTGCTCATTTTCTCTCTCTTCCCGTTGACACTTCTCTTCTCAGAATTGCTTTAATAGCTCTCAGTGGTGGAATTGTCACCCTGCTAGAGTGATCCTTCTGTGGCACACTCCTAAGCTTAATTCCCACAGCCTCTGGGATAGTTGTCCCCACCTAGTCAAGTGGCTTGGGATACCTGGAGTGCCCCCGCCTTGTGTTCTTCAGCCTGCCCAACTTCTCTGGTCATTAGTACAATTGTGTCTGTGTGAGTTTGGGCTGCTATAAAGAAATAGCATGGTCTTGTGTGGCTTCTGTGCTGAGAATTTATTTCTCCCTGTTCTGGAGGCAGACCCGTCCAAGATCAAAGCTGCTGGCTGATTCCAGCAGAGGGCATGCTTTCTGGATTGTTCACAGTCACCTCTTCTTACAAGGGCATCAGCTCCACTCATAGATGAATTCATGCCTCATTTCCCCAAGAAGGACATTAGAGCCCAACATGTGGGTTTAAGGGGCACAGATTGTATTCGTCACTTTCGATTTTGTTGTGATAAAGTGTCATGACCAAACGTACTTTGTAGAAGAAAAAAAATTATTCTGGGTTACAGTTCCAGAGGAAGAATCTCCAGTGATGGGGGAGGTGTGGTGGTAGGAGCAGGAAGCTGAGAGATCACATCTGTATCTTCACACTGGAAGCTGTGAGACTGAACTGAAGAGGAGCAAACTCCAACGACGTATTTCCTCCAGCTAGGTTTCAAAGTCCCTAAGACTTCTGTAACCCCCATAAGCAGCACCCTCGAATACTGGGCACCCAGTATTCAAATAACTGAGTCTGTGGGGTGGCAGTTCTCATTCCAACCAGCACACAGACGTTTGGTTCATAAAAGCCTTTGAGCTAGCTCTTTTCTCTGCCTGGGTCCCTCTGCCTCCCACTTCCCAGGCCTTGGTTCTGATGTTATCTCTTGCTCTATCATCTGGGCTAGGTGCCTTGTCACTGCTCAGTGTAGCTAGAAGTAAGGATCCCTTCCCCATCCCCCTCTGAATTGTCAGAAAATTGTTATCTATTTCCCATTGGATCATGCACTCTGTGAGAGAAGGGTTCATTCTCTTTTCCCTCCGGCTTGAGCTTAGTGCCCAACACATAATATGATTTAATTAAGTCTCAAATAAATCAAAGCTGTGGCCACTTCCTGGCTGAGCCCACTCCCCACAGGACACTCTGACCCATTTAGAAGCAGCAGCTGGAATATCCTAGCATATCTTTAGAGAAAGGGAGAAAACCGTTACCAGAAAAAAAAGGCTTCACGACACAATAGGAGCGTGTGCGTGTAAATCATTAACTGATCTGTTTACTATTTTTATTTGCATTGGAGATCAAATTAAATATTGCATTAAGTGAGTTAAATATTCATGTTGCATTAAATATAGATTGCATTTTAAACATTAACTGCTGGGTGCTCTTCCTTGAGCTGAATTATGAGGTCTCAGCACAATCGGCCTGGCACGCACTAATTGTATGTGGCTGTTTCCTGTGGTGGCTTGCTTGCACCCATTGGAGTGAGAGCGGACCCGTGGGGCTGAGGTAGTGAGGTGTGCTGTGGGGCATCAGGGTTGCTGTCTGGTTGTCCAGGGAGAGGGAAAGGAGAAAGAGGGACACCATATAAGCCACTGCACCCTTGTCCCTTGCCATACACCGTTCTATGCAGTTTCTGTGGGTTGCCTTCTTTGATTCCCACCAGAGACTCTTCAGCCTTGCACAGATGAAAACTGCATGTGGAGAGGTGAGCGGATGGACTCCAGGTTTTACAACCTTGAAAAGCTGCCCCAGACTGCATGACTCACAGTTTTTAGCAGGACCCTTGCCTCTAAGCAGAAGGGCCTCCAGGATGCTATGAACCTAAACAGCTATGGGTTTTAAAGAGTTTTAAATTTGGCTTTCTGTATTCTTAACAATAGAAGACTATGGTAGGATTTAAGATTACTCATTTATCGCTCTATGAATCCATGCATTCATCTGTCCATCTGTCCGTCCGTCAGTCCATCCATCCATCCACCGACAAACCCATCTTCCATTCATTCTTCCACACATCCACACTTGTCCATGAATATATCTTCAATGCATGCATTTCTGAATCCATCCATTTATCTACTCCCTACCCACACATCTATCCATCTAGCCAGCCAGCCATTTATCTACTCGTACTGACAAGTTTTATGTTAAATTTACACAAGCTGGAGTCATCTGAGAGGAGGGAGCCTCAATTGAGAAAATGCCTACATAAGATCAGGGTGTAGGCAAACCTGTAGAGCATCATCTTAATTAGTGATTGATGGCAGAGGACCTAGCCCTGTTTGGATAGTGGTATACCTGGGCTGGTGGTCCTGGGTACTATAAGAAAGCAGGCTGAGCAAACCTTGAGGAGCAAGCCAGTAAGCAACATCCCTCCACGGCCTCTGCCTCAGCACCTGCTCCAGGTTCCTGCCCAGTTTGAGTTCCTGCCTTGTCTCCTTTCCCTCAGTGGATTATGATTCAGGATATGTAAACCAAATAAACCCTTTCTTCCCCAAGTTGCTTTTGATCATGGTGTTTTTAAAAAAAATTATTTATTTTTATTTTTATGTACATTGGTATTTTGGCTCCATGTACATCTGTGTGAGGATGTCGGATCCCCTGGAACGGGAATTATAGAAAGTCATGAGCTGCCATGTGGATGCTGGGAATTGAACCTAGGTCCTCTAGAAGAGCAGTCAGTATTCTCAACCACTGAACCATCTCTCCAGCCCCTGGTCATAGTGTTTTATCACAGCAATAGTAGCCCTAACTATGACACCATCTCACCAGTTATCCATCTATGCAACTACCTACACACCCACATATCTGTCATCACCCACCCATATATCTTTTCTATTTTTATTGAGCCCTTGATGGGTACCAGGAGAGGTCTAGCCTTGGGGACATAGTAGAGGATGAGGCATGTATCATTCATTTGCTGTGGGTTCACATAGTAAAGTGGAAGATGCCAGTCTCTCCTTTTCTCTATTCCTGTCCCCAGACTCTCTAGGCTTTCCATTGGGCCCTCTTCCTTGCTCAGTATCTAGGACTAGATGTAGAAGCTGGATTTAGTCACATCTTCTAACATTATCATCAACCGGCCTCCTGCCTGTCTATGTTTGGGGTATCTGCTGGTTCTGTGAATCTGTTTCCCAAAAGCCAGTGATCAATCTGGGAAAATTTACAAGGGATGGGCCTAGGGTGTTTGTACCATGGTGTGGTATCTCTTCTCACTGTGCAACCTTCTCCTTCCTTGGCCCTCTCCTAAGGTTCCCTTGATTTCTGAGTCATCCTTCATGTTTCCTTCTCCTTCAATGACCCAGGCTCCCCCTGGTGTGTGCCCCCCATGGTGACTCCCTACACATTCTGTTTCCTCATCCCCCTTTTTTCCTGAGTCCCGTTACTTATCTGGACAGCAAGCTTTTAGAGAGCCTCATCTTTTATGGATTGCTTTTAGAGTTTTTCCTCCCAAAACACTTGGAATTTCCTTGAGGATAGGCTAGTGATGTTACGTCTGCTTGGTGCCAAGTGTGAGGCCAGTTTGCTCAAAAGAATCACTGCCCTAGGGGTGTCCTGGGGTCAGAACCAGATCAAGTAGATTGTGTCTCTAGGATCCCTGTTGTAGTGTCAGAGTCTAGATCCAAACACCCTCTGAGACAAAAGTGTTGCAAGGCAAAATTCTTTATTACAGCTGGGCCAACTTGTTCTCCATGGGAGTAGGAGAAAAAAAATCTAAGTTGCAGCAGGGGAATTCTTATGTAGGTTCTTCATGGCCTTTGGAAGTGAATAAAGCTTAACAAAAGTGGAACTTTTGCGATTAACGTTTAGCATAAACACATTTTTACAAGTTTTTAACGTCATTGTGGTCCACCAGTGTCTGAAAGCCTCGTTTTTCAAGTCAAGTTGACCTGGTTCTCAGAAGGTCTTTGTGGTCTTTTGGCTTGAAAAACAGTCTTCACAATAGCAACATAAATCTCATTTTACCTAGGAAATTCAAATACAAGTATCAAGACTCCGGAAACAAGTCTGAACAACCAAGAGAATGGAGGCCCTGTTATTATTTAACCTATATTAAAATTTTCAGTGAAGGCAGAAATGGGGGAGTCAGCTTCTAACTGTGAACTTCCCTTGCCTCTTCCCATGATCTGTGAAGCAGAGATGGCAGGAGAGACCTTGCTAGTAGGTCTACTGTGAGGACTCAATGTTTTAACTCACCTATAATGGAGTGATTTTCGCTTTGCTGCCTACACCATTGTAATCCTCCTACCTTGTTTTGTTAGGAATTCTGCTTGTAAGTCTCCTTTGAAAAAAGAGAGAATTCTCATGGAAAAGACGGGTACCCATTGTAAAGGATCCCTATTGGAAAAGAGTCTCCAATGTAAAGGTGTTTCCCACTGAAAAGAGAGAGGTGTCCATGGAAAAGAGTGGCCTCCCATGGAAAAGAGGAGGAAGTAGAGAAGCTTTGTTGGGAGGCTCCTGAGGATCTGGGGGTCAGCAGGCATGCTTTGGACTGTCCTACATTTGGGTACCCATTGCTGCTGGGGGCATTTTTCAAATAGGATAGAGACCCAGGGAAAGGGATTTTGATCATGGTGACATGCTCTTTCAGGAAAGGCCAGAAATGTTCTCTGGACCTGGGCCCTACAGTTTCCTTTGGCTGCCAAAAAGACAGACTCTGCTTCATTCTATTCCCTGCTGCTAAAGTAATCCTAATCCCCCTGGCTGCCCTGACTGACAGAACCTCATACAGGATGAGCACAAAGGAGAAGCAGGTGGAAGCTTCCTAGCTCTAATCTTGCCACAGAACTGATGCAATTCACCTGGCTCTCATTGTTTGCCATTGCCTAAAGCCACCGGCAAAACCTGTCACTTGATCTCCAAGTGTTATGTACTTGTCATGGGGCTGGCTGGGGTGAAGGGATGCTTCCTTGTAATATTGAAATTCTGCTCATGAAATGGAGTTCTTGCTCTTTCACTGCTGGGGGAGAGAATGTGTGTGTGTGTGTGTGCGTGTGTGTGTGTGTGTGTGTGTGTGTGTGTGTGTGTGTGTGTGTGTGCACCACAACCTGCATGGAGAGGTCAGAGGGCAACCTTGGGTGTCATTTCTTGAGATTCTGCCCACCTTGTTTTTAAAGACTTGTTTTTATTTGTGTGTATGTATGTTTGTGTGAATGTATGTCACATGTGTGTGGATGCCCAGAGAGGCCAGAAGAGAACATTGGATCTCCTGGAACTGGAGTTTCAGGCAATTGTGAATTAGCTGCCAAACTAAATGTGTGTTAAGATTGGAACGTGAGTCTTCTGTAAGAGCAGTATGGGTTCCTAACTACTAAGCCATCTCTCTAGTCCCAAGGATGCTGTCCACCCTGGTTTTTTATCCATCCATCTACCTATCTATCTCTATCTATCTATCTATCTATCTATCTATCTATCTATCTATCTATCTATATCATCTATCTATCTATCTATCTAGTAACAGAGTGTTTCATTGGCCTGGAACTCATAGGTGTGGTTAGGCTGGCTGGCCAGCTCCAGGGACCTGTCTTGTTTTCTCATGCCCAGTGCTGAGATTAAAGTCACATGCCATCTTGCCTGGCTCTCTTTGTACTTGGGTTCTGCGGCTGAAATTCAACTCCACATCTTGCAAGGCCAACACTTCACCAACAGAGCTACCTCCTCAGCTCCACCATCATTTCTGAAGGATGCCGTGAGTTCACACTCAGAGCATGACTGGGGTGGAAAGAGGGAAGCTGGCTCCAGGCCACAAGGTAACTTGAATTCCCCACACTTGCAAGTGACACTGGCATGGAACAGACATGGCTCAGAACATAGGGTGGTCATGTCTCGGCTCCTCGCATGCAATCGCTTGACATATCTAGTGCAAGTGGAGTTGTCCCCACACACTCCTGAGACCTGCAGCCTCAGCTCCTGTCCCTGTCTCCTCCTCTGCCCCCTGCCTTTTCTCTTTCTCCTCTCTCTCTCTGATGCTCACGTTTCCAGACTCTGAGAGCCTAGGTGAGGCATCCAGCAGGCCTGGGGGAGGCAGGCACCTAATGATTACACCAGATACTGTTCAGAAGAATTAGAAATTCAGCCTCCACGGTGGCTCTTTGAGGATTAAACCCCTTGTGTACTTTTCTCTCCTCTTTCAAGCCCATGGGATATCTCCAGCGGAGGAGAAAGGAGCGAAGTTTTTTTTTTTTTCCTTCCCCGCCCAGCATTTCTGCCTTTAAGTGGGCCCAAGTTTGAGCTCTGTAATCATTTCAAAAATAGCTTTCATCACTGGGGTGGGCTGGATGGATTCCTTAGTGGTACATAATGAAACAGCGGAGGGAGGACAAGTTGGCCATTTGGTAGTGTGGTGAGATGGCCCTGTCTGTTCATCAGTTTACCTCAACTTAAGAAACCTTGGAGCTCATTAATAGTCTTTCTAAGAATGGCCAGCTATTTACCTGGGAGAGCCATCTAGATTCTCTGAGCTCACAGATCTGATGGGAAGGGATAAACTGTGATCCACCATCTTCCTTCCATGGGATGGGATGTACACACCTAGGCACTGGCACCTGATCTGTTTTACTGGATGGTTCCTTCAGAGAGGTGAGCTGATTCCTGCTGTCACCCCCTTTGCTGTCACCTGTGCTGGAATCCTGTCACTTCCTGACACAAAGCAGGATCTATTTACTGGCCATAAACATAGGAACACACACACACACACACACACACACACACACACACACTAAAATAAAGTAGGCTTTGGATGTTTCTCTTAGAAACTTTTTACCCCAGGAAAAAAAGCAACTTAAGGGAGCAAGGGTTTATTCTGGCTCATGGTGTGGGGGTGCACAGTCTATCATGGCGGGGAAGGCCTGGTGACAGGAGAGTGGGGGCGGGTGGTCACCTTGCCAGTCAGGGAGCAGAGGAGGCTGAATTCTGGTGCCCAACTCACTCTCTCCTTTCATTTCAGTCTAGGACCTCAGCCCATGGCACTGTGCCTTCACATTTAGTGTGGGCCTTCACACCTTGATTAAACAAATGGGCAGTTCCTCACAGGTGCACCTGGAGGCTTGTCTTCTAGGTGATTCTAGGTCCTATAAGGTTGACAATCAATATTAATCATCACAGTTGTCACAAGCAAATGAAGGGAAGTACTTCTGGTGTGAGGTTGGTCATCCGCCCCGAAGGTTGGATGTGAGTCTTGGCATTATCTCTTCCTTCTGTAATAACCCCAGGTGACTAGAAGTGCTAATAGGGTAAGGACTGACTGTGTCTCTGGTAAGGGTCATAGCTACAGTGGACAGATGTGACCTTCTAGAAGGGAAAACTGAGTTTGGGTTTCAATGTGACTAAAGGAAGGAAGCCAGTGTGGACAATCCAACCATGACAGAAGTGCAGACTGACCTCAGAGAGCCCGAGAGAAAAGCGTAGGCCTTCTTGGTTCACAGAATGGAGTCTTGACTCAGGAGTAGGTTAACACTCACATCCCTGGCCCTTCCTGTCGGCTGTTCACTCAGGCTTCTGAGTCTGCATGGAGTGTCTCTGGGTTGGTCCACCTCGAGTGATGTTTGGTGAGGTTTGATCTATAGTCTTGGCTGTGTCCCACCATGGTTGGTAAGATGGGGCATTTCAACTCTCATAGGTCTGTACCTGAGCATGTTCACAGAGGCAGGGACTGTGTCTTTGGGTGCCTAGCTCAGAAACTAAGGTATCGTTTTAGGAAGGAGTATGAACTTATGGTTCCTAACTTTTTTTTTTTAGAAAGCCACATGTTCTATTTCACTTCTTTTGCTGTGATAAGAGATCCTGACAAAAGACAACTTAGAGAGAGAGGTTTGCTCAGCTTACAAGCCCAGATCACAGTCCATCACTGTAGAGAAATCAAGGCGGGGACTTCAGACAACTAGTCACGTCACAACCACACGTCGAGAGCACGGAGAAATAAACGCATGCATGTGCTCTGCTTGGCTTCTCTACTCTATTTGGTTTAGGATTCCCTTCCTAGGGAATGGTGCCACCCTCAGTGGGCTGGGTGGGAATGGTCTTCCCACGTCAATGAACTGTTAGTAAAGACCGTCCCCTGCAGATATGCCCACAGGCCTACCCAGTGTAGACACCCCCCCTTACAGAGACTGTCTTCTCAGGTGATTCTAGGTTGTGCCAAGTTGATAAATTAATGTAGCGATCACAGCACACAAACTCCAAATGTCAATCATGAAACTGTGTGCCCAGGTCCCTGATATCCTCATTTTCTTCTCCTTGCTGCTCAGGTTTTCCTGAGGCTGGTCACCCACCCTGACCATCTCTAGGACCTTTGCACTCACTGTTCCTGCACACATCTGATCCCTTCCGGTCACTGCACACAGAAACCTTTTTATTTCAACACCCTCCTGCCTTTCCTTCCTGACAAGTCCAGGCACTTGTCATCTTGTTAAAAACAAAAAAACAAAAAAACGAGGATCCTGCAATCCAACTGTCATTTACAACTCACTCAACAAACACCTTAGAATGAATGGATAAACATTCATTTCCAAGTAATGTAGCTGCTCAGTCTGTGAGAAAAACGACCTGAAAGTAATTGTTTCTTTAAAAACTAAACCTTCCTTGTCTTTGTGTTTTTGTCTTTGTTTTTCCATGCAGGATCCGCTGTCTCTGCCCCCTAGCCTGGCTGAGAGTCAGGTAAGCACTTACTATATTCTAGGTGAAGATGTTGTATTTATTAGAAATGAAGAGGTAAGTCAGTCTTCTCTGTCAATGTGCTTTTTTTGCTTTCTTTGTCAGCATAGCCATGTTGTCAGCATAGGTAGGAGAGAAGGTGAATTAATCTCAGCATTGGTGGCTTGTGGGCCCCTGGATGTTCCTTTCCATTTTTTAGTATTGACTCCTGAGCCTAACTGACACTTAGTTGCCATCAGACACAGCACTCTGAGTCCAGTGCCCAAGGTGGACATTGCTGATCAACCCCTGTAGAAATATGGTTTTAATAATTACAAGTATTTATATTATAGTTAATTGGTCAGTGGTGTTAATCCTTAATCCCTCATTATAAATACACACACACAGACACCTGATGGATTTTAACAAGGCTTAGCCTGGATTGTGCAATCTTAGCCCATCTAGCTTTTAATTCTATTCCCCAAATAAGACCCTAATATATACATATATCCCTTTGGGCTGTTAATCTCCATGCTATGCCCTTGTTCCTGGCCACCTGGAATGATGCTCTTCCATCTAATCCATGGTGTGTCTCCTCCTTTCCTCCCCCTGGCTTCTTCTTCCCATGATCCCCTTTTCTCCAAAAGCCCATGGACCTTCCGCCCGCCTACCTCTCTTCTACCCTAATCCAGGCTGCAGACACTTAATTCCACCGATCAACTTTAAATTAGACACAGCAGGCTTATACAACAAAGACAGGGTGGCAACTAGATGTTGGGGACCAGTAAGTGGCCGTGGAATACAAGCGGCTTTCAGATCACCCTAACAAACCCCAGCACCATTCACTCATTATCTAGAACAGTCACTTTCAATAGATCATTGAAGGCTCATGAAGGCGAAGACTCTTGGTAGCTGTGATCGGTGAGCTCTAAAGATGGAGTTCATTTTTCAGGGGGGCAAGTAGGTGGCTGAAGAGTTGGTTTCTTAAACACAGTGGCTGCTTGTCAAGAAGGAACGGAGGCTTGCTTGCTTTTTCTACTGTATTGCTTGAAAGCAGTTGGAGGAAGCCCCACTACCCAGCCTCACCCCGCCTTGTTACGGCTGGAGGTACCACAGCTCTGCCTTAGGGAACACAACTGCACCAAATGGATCTACGCTTTGGGGCAATGCATTATTTTTTATTGATTCCAACTCTATCTAATTATTGTTGCTTACCGAGGAACTAATGTAATTTCTAATGAAGCCATGTGGCTTTTGGATAGATGAAGTAAGAGTTTATCTCCCCTGTGATGCCATATCATCCTCTCTTCAATTAAGACCCGTGAAGGAAAATTAATACAAATGTAGGGATTTTTTTCCCTTCTAAGATTAATGTCCCGACAGTAGATTTTCATTGTCCATGTGGGGATTCTTGTGTGATAGAATTGGGGTGGCAGAGGGGTGGCCCTCCAGTTGGTGGGAGATTACTGTGAGGGGCTTCGTCAGGATGCTGAATCTGAGGTGACTATCATTTGCGGTGACTGGGCCATGTTCTGCGCCTTCCTGCCCCGCTGGATATCCTGCCAGCAGGGTCACCTTCCCCTCTGTAGCTTTTCTTATTGGCTGTTTGTCACGAGTCACTGGTAGAAGCCTTCATGGCCTCCCCTCTCTCTTTCTGTGCATGAGTGTGTGCATGTGTATGTGTGTATGTGCATGCATATGTGTGTGCATGTGTATGTATGTCCATGCATATATATGTGTACATGTATGTGTGTGCATGTGTATGTGTGCATATGGAGGCCAGAGGACAAGTTCAGCAGTCATTTGTCAATGCATCATATACCTTGCTTGTTTTTCATGGCAGGGTCTCTCACTGACCTGGAACTTGCCAAGTAGGCTAGGCTGGCTGGAGAGTGAGCCCCAGAGCTCCACCTGTATGTGCCTCTCCAGCTATGGGATTACAAGAGTATGCCACTATGCGCAGCCTAATTTTTTATGTGGGTTCTGGAGGTCAAACTCAGGTCCTCATGCTTGCAAGGCAAGCACTTTAATCAACCAAGGTCTGTAGTCAAGCCGAAGGCAGCTGCTCTCTTTCTCCTCTCTTTGCCTGACCCTCCCCCCCAAGTCCTGACCTCTGGGAGCTCCCCTCACTGAGCAGGGGGCAGTCTGTCTGCAGCGTTGCTGCTCCTCCTGCCAAGGAAAAAGTTCACGCAACTGGATGTGAAGGTCCCCAGAAACATGGGGACTGGCAGGTGACGTGGTGGGGGGATGGCTGGTGCAGGTGGCACAGGCACAGGCCAGACTTCCCCAGAGATCACGACAGAGATCACTACCTGCTCTGCCTGGAAGATGACACCCACTCCATCTGCTCAAGCTCCCAGGGGTCTGGAGCTGCTCGGAGTGCCCCAAATACAGGTTCTACCTTTAAATGGACCAGCGTCCCCAGCAGGGGTGTGTTTCGGAAGCATGGATGTGAGGAGCAACTGAATACTCATGTAGAAAGGCTAGCCTACGGAGAGGATTCCCCTCCTTCCTGAGGTCTGCTCAGGAAACTCACTCCCTATCCCAGTACCCATGGTACCCCTCAGGTCATTTTGGGTAGGAGACAGTGTGTTTGGAGCTGGAGTCACTACTGGGAAAGATGAAAGCCCTGATGTTCTTCTGACTGCAGTGGGCTACTTACTCCCTTGATCATGGCCTGTGCCTGCCTCCTCTGAGCTCTGGTGGACTCTTGTTTTCCTGTTTCTCATATTCATGTCACATGGAAAACAAGGTGAGAATGTGATTGTTACGGTGGCACCTTCTCTTCTTGCCAGCATCCCTTATGTATGTATATAACACTCCCTCCATCCCTCCCTCCTCAGTGCAGCCAGGAGGCACAGAGCAATTTGCAGAGTGAGAACTGAGGTCTGGCGTTCATTGAGCACCTACTGTGTCCCATGTGCTTTTGAAAACGATCTTGGGTAAACTTCCTGAGACATAGAGGGAAAGGTTACCAGTAAACCTATTTCAGGAGGGGAGCTTCATGCTCAGAAAGGCAAGCAGGTGTCCACATGAGGCTTCCAGGTCACTGGAGGAGAAGATGAGGATGGGAATCCAGGTGTGACCATTTCTGATGTTTTCTTGAGGAGGGAATTAAGCATGCTCACTGTGAGGGCGCTCTTTTCTAGATCCAGGCCCCTTTGTGGCTACTCGGAGTTATGGCTGTTCTCCTGTCTGTTGAGTCTGCCTTTTTCCATTGGCTGTTAGTTTGTAAATCTTGGCTTTCTCCTTCTCCTATGTGACAAGCTAGGACTGTCTTCCCTATCTTTTCTCTGCAGAAGGGATGCTCTTTCCCACTTACAGCTGGTACCAGCCATCAATTAGCCCTGTAATCACAGCAGGATTTACCATCTGATCCACATAGTGGCTCCTGCCTGCTGCAAAGGTGCTGTTGGCACTGATGTGGGCATCAGGCTGCCTCAGAAACCCACAGTGCCATTAGGCTCCAGAAGAGCCACTGGAGATGCCTGCCCAAGACCCCCAGACAGATTCCACCTTTCTTTAAGGGTTACTGCTTGTTCTCAGTATAGCATCTGAATGCCTAAGTATGAGCTGGCCCAACTCAGCTTTCTGATCTTGTTTCTTTCTGCCCCTCTGATCCTCATTTTCTCAGACCCAGCTGACTCCCGCTGAGGATTCTTCCTGCCTCAGACTTGGTTCTCCAGTGCTTAGGATTTCATTCTTCTTGGTTCTGTGTGCTTTGAAGTAATCATTCTCTCTCGTTATTTCTATTCATTTGCCCCCTTCCTGGAAAAACAGAAGAAACTCCAAGGGAGGGATGGCTCTGATCACACAGCTTGAAGAATCCTTGTGAACACCTGTCAGATGGAACATGGAGCCTCATCTGGCACCTCAGCATGCCTGCTTCACTCTATCAGGTCTGGAGGCTCCTTGCCACAGCCACATCTTAAATTGCTTTGCTCATCTCTTTCTGCACCAAGGGGAGATATCTTAAAATTGATAATTTTGCATCTCATCTTTGTAGTTCATCAAATTCTCCGTATTTTGGTGCAGGGAGAAGATACTTGGTAGATGGATGGCTGGGTAGGGCTGGATTGGCATATGCATGTATATGTGAGTGGATAGATGGATGAGTAGAATGGTGGATAGATAGGCATATTGATGGATAGATAGATGTGTGCATAGATGGATAGTGATGGATGAACGTATGGATGGATGGATAGATAGATGGATGGGTGGGTGGATGGATGGATGGATGGGCGAATGGATGGGTGGGTGGATGGATGGGTGGATGGATGGATGGATGGGAAAATGGATGGGTGGGTGGGTGGATGGATGGATGGATGGGCGAATGGATGGGTGGGTGGATGGATGGGTGGATGGATGGATGGATGGGCAAATGCATGGGTGGGTGGGTGGATGGATGGATGGATGGGCGAATGGATGGGTGGGTGGATGGATGGGCAAATGGATGGGTGGGTGGGTGGATGGATGGGTGGATGGATGGATGGATGGGTGAATGGATGGGTGGGTGGATGGATGGGTGGATGGATGGATGGATGGATGGGCAAATGGATGGGTGGGTGGGTGGATGGGCGAATGGATGGGTGGGTGTATGGATGGATGTGTGGATGGATGGATGGGCGAATTGATGGGTGGGTGGATGGATGAATAGAATGATAGATAGATGAGCATATTGATTGATAGGCAGATGGACAGGTGGTTAGATGTATGGACACATATGAATAGGTGCTGCTACTAGTCAACATTTGTGCTTTATTACACATACACGCACACACACACTCACAGGTATCACCCTTAAGTGCTGTTCCTCAGGTACTGACCACCTTGCTTTTTCTAAAATCACATTTATTATGTACATGTGTGCATGGGCATGTGGCTATCCTAACACAAGGGTGGAGGTCAAAGGATAATTTGTAGGAGTCAATTCTCTCCTTCTACCGTCTGAGTCCTGGAGATTGAACTCAGGTGTCAGACGTGGCAGCAAGCTCTTTTGCACATTGAACCACCTCGCCAGCCCTACCTTGCTTTCTGAGATAGAGTCCTTTATCAGTCTGAAACTCGCTAAGTAGGCCAGGCTGGCCCACAAGTCACAAGGATCCACCTGTCTATGCCTCTGTAGTGCTGGACTACGAGCTTGTGTCACCGCACATGGCTTTTTAAATGTGGATTCTGAGAATCAAACTCAGGTCCTCATGCTTACACGGGATGCTTATGACAGACAGAACCATCTCCCATCTTGGGCTTTATGTAGTTTTTGTTTGGTCATGTGACTCAGAGATCTAAGGTTGAGACTCCAAGGGTATCAGACAATTGCCGGCAGCGTGTAGTTTTCTGACATGGCTCTTGCTGTCTCTCTGGGACCAGAGTGCATCTGCTGGATCCTCCTCCCTCACCTCCTGTTAGGACAGGAGACTCAGAAGGAGCATATGGCCTGGCTTTGCTCACAAGGTCTGAGGCTCTCAGTGTTTTAATAGAGTTCTACAAAAGTATGTCTGCCCTAGTAGGTATGTTTGATCTGCCACTTAAAAAACTCACATGGTACAAAGAATGGCTCCTTCAACAGAGGTGCGTCTTTCCTGTGTTTCCCTGCTGGTTTTGAAGGCTGCTATCTTGTTACTAATTCCCCATGGGGTTTCCTTTAATCCCTACTGAAAATGCAGCTGTCACCCTGTCACCCTGGTTTCTCTTTTGTCAAAATCAAGAGCTAAACAGCCCTTTGAACTCGGTCTGGGAGGAGGGGCACACACAGCCCCTTTGCAGTTTCTTCTGTGTCTTCTCTCTTCTTTCCAGGCATCACAACCATTTCTGGGGTCTAGAGCCACCCAGATGCCACAAAGCTATAGTGTGTGTGAGTGGGAGGGCGTGCACGCATGTGCACATGTACATACACACATGCATACACATGTGTTTGACACAGGATCTCACATATCCCAGGCTAGCCTTAAACTTCTGCTCATCCTATTTCCAGTGCCTGAGGGCTGGGACTACAATCACATACACTTAGGGATGAAACCCAAGCCTCTGTGTATACTAGCAAGCATTCTAGGATTTGAATTATATTCCAGCCCTTCCCAGAGCAATGGTTTTGACATAGTCACAGTGATAAGTCATATCAGGAGGGGGAGCTAATATTTACTAGATATGCTGCCAACTCCCTCAGATACTTTCTCTCCTGTATTTAAACCTCTAGGATGCTGAAAGTGAGGTTGGGAGGTCTTATAAGTTGCCCAAGCCAGAGAATGATCTCGGCTTGGCTACAGCTTGGGACTACAGTAATTCTGCTCTTTTGTTGATAATGAGGCTGCCATATGCCTGGAGTTTCAGCAGACAAATTTCCACCAAAAGGCTCATAGAGGTGCCTATCTGCTCTGTGGATCCCCAGTGCTCTCGTCAGGCATGAGATGCTTTACACTGACCCCAGCCTTCCAGACCTTCGCTGCTCACATCTTAAATGTGTGTAATGTTTGGGAAGCCCCTGGGGACTCATGTGAAACTGTGCAGTCAGCTAATGACTATGCTGAACAGCTTGACTTAGCCACCTGGGGGTGCACACACACATCAAATACTCTGTGCACATCACACGCACACTCATGCAAAAATGTCTTGCCAATTAAAGAAAAATTTGAATGGAAAAAGTGTGGAGTCTGAGTCTGTGACTCCCGGCGGAGTCTGTTTCCCATCCCCCCATTACTGGGGTTAAAGCATGTGATGTCATGATGATGATGATGATGATGATGATGATGATGACATCATGATGGTGATGATGATGTCATGCCTGACTTTGTTTTACATGGATTCTGGGGATTGAATTTAGCAAGGCAAGCTCCTTACTGACTGAGCCATCTTCACAGCTATGCACCAAACCTGTTATCAGGATGCCCTGGTCATTGCCCCTTCAGTACTGCCTTCCTGTCTTACCCTTCTCTGCCTAGCTCCTCTCATTTTCCTTGTAAACACTCTGCCACCTCCTCCCACCCCACTGCCAGCTACAATGGCACCTGCTATATTGTTCATAAGCCACATAACTGAGTGTGGATTGGCCCGGAAAGCACACTCGGTGAGTGATTGCATGCTGAGTGTCAAATGTGGGCTGTGCTAGTAGAGAGATACCAAGCTTTTGGTTTTTTAGAGACTGTTGTCCCTGGGTAGGTGGTCCAGGCTTACAGTCCAGACACAACCTATGGGATCCTAGGAATTTCAAGGCTCTTGGAGCACTGGAGGGAGTGGAGGAAGGAGGCAAGTGTCTGTCATCTGGAGACTGATTTGAGGGAAGGTCAGATCTTTTGAACAGTCTCAGTGAGAAGCTCCACTTCATTGGGGACTGTCTCCTCTTTTATCAGCTACATGCCACTCCCTCCATGTCTGTCTCCTGTGGATGTCTTGTGGTGGTGGCTGTTTTGGGGAACACAGATGAGGTGCTAGGGATGTTCTCAGCCGAGCATGATTGGCATCTAGAGGGGCCCTTGACAGCCATGTGAGTGACACACTGCAGGAGGCCTCAGGTGTCAGCACTTGGCTAGACTCTGGTGATTCAATTATGGCCAAGGTTGAGGTGCCCATAGGCTGGGAGGGTGTGGTGATTTGAATAGGATGGCTCCATAGGCTCAGATATTTGAATGCTTAGTCACCAGGCCGTGGAGCTCTTTGATAGGATTAGAAGGATTAGGAGCTGTGGACTTGTTGGAAGAAGTGTGTCACTGGGGTGGGCTTTGGGTTTCAAACCCCATGCCAGGCCTAGGATCTCTGCCTGTGGCTCAGGATGTAGCTCTCAGCTACTCCTCTAGCACCTGCCTTTGTGCCATCATGCTCCCTATCATGACGACAATGGACTAAACCTCTGAAGCTGTAATCAAGGCCTGACTAAATGTTTTCTTTCACAAGACTTGCCTTGGTCATGGTGTCCCTTCACAGGAGTAGAATAGCGACTAAGACAGGTGTTCATGGGGTGGAAGCCAGAAGATCTGGACAGTGACACAGAAGAATTTTTGTTTTTAATATGATAGTAATGATTCTGTGGTCATGTAAATTTGGCTGAAAAAACTGATTAGATTTATCAATGCAGAATTTACCAGTACCTTCAATATGGAACATGAATTCTCAACATCCAGTAAATACTTGGTGTATTTTTTTATGCATGTGTGTGTTCATGTGTGTGCACATTCATGTGCATGTGTGGGTGTATATGGAGACCAGAGGACAACCTTGGCTATCATTTCTTAGATGGTGCCCACTGTTTTTCTGCATATGCGTATGAGTGTAGGCACATGTGTGCTACATTGTATGCATTCGAGTGTCACTCCTTGCCTTTCCATCTTGTCTGAGACATGGTCTCTCCACCACTGCACAAGCCACACTAGCTGCCCATGGGCTCATGGAGCTTCTGGAGTCTCAGCCACCCAACCTCGTGTCTGTAGAAAAAAGCTAATTAAATTATTTGCCAGTATTTAAATTATCATTAATTGGTCAGCGGTGTTAATCCTTAACCCACCATTATAAATGAATGTACATAGACACCAGATGGATTTTAACAAGCCTTGGCCTGAATTGTGCAATCCTAGTCCATCTAAGCTAGCTCATAATTCTATTACCCAAATATGACCCCATATATACATACGTCCCTTTGGACTGCTATTCTCCATGCTATGCCGATGTTCCAGGCCACGTGGAATGTTCTTCTTTAATCTACCCCATGGCATGTGTTCCTCCTTCTTCCTGCTCCTGGCTTCTCTTCCAAGATGCTCTCTATCTCTGAAGCCCGCACACCTTAGTCCTGCCTACCTCTGTCTTTGCCCAATTTCTAGGCCTCAGTATTTATTTAACCAATCAGAGACAATGTAAGTAACAGACAGCAAGCAGGACCAATTAACATTTAGAATGCTTAACACCACCCCATCACATGTCTGCTTAAGTCATATGTGTCTAGATTTTCTGTGGGGTCTGGGGATCCACACCCTGATCACTGGGCTTGTATGACAGGAGCCATCTTCCAGCTTCGCCTTAGTTTTTTGAGACAGGATCTCTCACTGGTCTAGAACTCACTGAGTAGACTAGGCTGGCTGTCCAGCAAGCCCTAGGGAGCTGTCTGTCTCTGCCTCCCCTGCTCTGGGATTACAGATGTGCACCCCTGCACCTGGGTTTTGATGTGGGGTCTAGAGACTGAACTCAGGTCCCTTGTTCAGCAGGTCTTCGCTGACCCATCTCCCCAGCCTCCACACTGTCTCAAGTCCATTTCAGAGGAGGATTTGAAAATCTCACCCTTCTCTACGGGTGGTAGGCACTGGTGCACTGATGTCACAGCTGAACCAGCTCCCGAGGGCCAGACCACGAGTGTTCCACTGTCCCGCAGACAGATTGAATTCCTCACCATGTGCTCTGGGTTGTCACTTGCAGTCTGGGGACCCCCTGATTTTGCCTGTGTGGCTGAAGTAACTGTGTAGGCCATGTCTCTCCATTGCCGATATGTGGGGCAGGAGGACCTGTGACCAATATTCAGAGATCACTGGATTTGTACTCCATCTACCTTAGGTGCCACCCTACTGGGAGCTGGGTGCACACCATTCCAGACTGTCATATCTGAAGGAATTAGCTGTAGGGACAGTCGCTAATGTGGGTAGGTCATGGCTTTCTGATTCCTGATTGTGACAGAAGTATGGGGTCGCTAGAGAGAACATCTGGCTCCAGCACTCTTGTTCCCACCACACCCCTCCATCCTGACCCTGACCCCACCTTCTGCAGGAAAGGCCACACAGTTTCATTTGCTACCTGCTGAGGGCACCTGACTGTCCACTTGCGGGCAACTCTACCTATGTGTTCCCCTCTTGGGAAGAGAAAACAATCTACATGCAGCCTATGGAGATGAAATTCTTTGTCTCCAACAGTCTGGGAGGAGAAGATGACAGAAGAGGAGGTCCACAGCCAAATGCTACCCACTCCCATTGGCTCATGGTGGACCACATTCCATAGCCTTGTCAGTTTTCATCCCAATTCATGCTAGAGAGCAGGTGGGTTTCGCTTTCAGAAAGCTAAGTGACATTTGTACCTTCGGATCCAAGCCACTGGATGCTTTGAGGATGCCAGAGAGAAGGAACGCTTGCTTCTGAGGCAGGCTCCCAGCCGGTCTTCTAGTAATGGGTAGTAAATGTGCTGTTATTTAATTTGGAATCAGAGCTGCAGTGTTATTGATTCCCCGGACCATCTAAAGCACCAGACAGTGAGAGCCTGGTACATGGAGAAGTGTGCTCATAGAAAATCATCACATTTAATGTAAAACATGGGCATGTGAAGAACGAGCAAGGTCATTCTCATTGGCCACTATGAATGCAGAATGAGAGAGGTCAGTCAGTTCTAAGATACCAGCTTAGGATTCAGAGATACAGAAGATGGACAGATGGATGGATGGACAGCTGGGTGGATGGATGACTGATGAGTGGATGAAGTGGTGGAATAAATGGGCTGAATGATGAATGAATGGTTGAATGGAGTGATGGATGGACAGAATGTATGTATGTATATATGTGTAGAATGTATATGTGTATATATGTATTTATGTGTGTATGTATATATATGTAGAATGTATATATGTATGTATGTATGTATGTATGGGTAGAATGTATATATGTACATATGGGTAGAATGTATGTATGTATGCATGTATGTATGTGTTTGTGTATGTATGTATGGGTAGAATGTATATATGTATGTATGTATATATATGCATGTATGTATGTGTTTGTGTATGTATGTATGGGTAGAATATATGTGTGTGTATAATGTATGTATGTATGTATGTATTTATTGGTAGAATAGATGGATGGATGGGTAGAATGGCTTGGCTAATGGATACTTGGTTACATGGACAACTGAATGGCTCAGTAGATGAATGGATAGAAGACTGTTCGTGGATGGGTGGATTCCTGGATGGATAGTTGGATGGATGGATGAATGGATGGGTGAATAGAGGGAGAAATAGTAGTTGCTGGCTTCTGCAGCCATGCCTCTGCTTTTCTCTTCCTTGCACTATGTTGCGGAGGCTTCTTTGTGTAAACCACAGCACCACATTGGTTTCTGAGTGGATTTGGACAGTAGAGATCTGTCAAGTGATAGGATGAGGGAGCATAGAGCAGGG
Source organism: Lophiomys imhausi (assembly GCA_907164525.1). Taxonomy (NCBI): domain Eukaryota; kingdom Metazoa; phylum Chordata; class Mammalia; order Rodentia; family Muridae; genus Lophiomys; species Lophiomys imhausi. Next base: position 5,422,285 of record CAJQZJ010031764.1, read on the forward strand.
TAGTTATAACCTCTGTGCATTCTTGGGCTCGAGGCATGACAGGTTCCTCTCTTGGTGGATCAGGAATCAGAGAGACTGGGGACAGAAGTCTGCTCAGGTTATAACCTTCAAGGCCTGACTCCTAGTAGCTTCACCTGACACTGAGGGCCTAGACCCAAAGGTTTCACTGCCTCCCCAGATAGCAGCAGCAGCTGGGGACCAAGTGTTCGAACATGTGGGCCTTTGGGGACACTGTACATTCTAACAATAACGGTCAAACCGTGTGTGTGTGTGTGTGTGTGTGTGTGTGTGTGTGTGTGTGTGTGAATGATATGCATGTGTGATGTATAGTATGCACACATTGAAAGACTAATTCACAGGCCAGGGCTCTGACCGTCTCTGGAAACACCACCACAGACAGCAGTGAGCATTACCAATCTCCCAGGTGCCTCTCAGCCCAGCTGGGTTGATAGGCAGCATCAACTTTCATGTGTGTATGCATAGCAATTTCTCTCTGAGATATGCATGCCACATGGCAAGTTTAGTGAAAACATGACCTCAGCTCTTGAGGGTATCATCATTGGTGTCTGTCTTCTCTCTTATGGTCATTAGTCCTGGAATACGGGATAGTGTGTAACTTAATAAGGCTGAAGGTTTTCTTCTCTGTAGGCGATGGAGATCCCAGGCCTTTGGCCATGCAAGGCAAATGGTCTTCCACTTGGGTGCCCCAAACCTTTTTTTTTGCTTGCTTGTTTTTATGACAGATTCTCTCTGTGTAGCCCATACTTTCTTGGAAGTCATGATCCCCCTGCCTCAGCCCCCTCAATGATCGGATTACAGGCTTGTACCACCTCTCCAGGATAAGCTGAAATGACCTGGTCAGCTTTTGTGTTTAGCTGCCTTGATTACCACAAAGAAGCAGCATATCCATGGGTCTTAAACAACAGCCATTTATTTTTGTACACTTCTGGAGGATGGAAGTCCAAGGTCACTGTGTCTCAGATTGATTTCTATTGAGGCCTCTGCCCTTGGGTTGTGGATGACACCTTCTCATGTCCTCACATGTTGTCCCTCTGCATGTGTCCATGTCCCACTCTCCTCTTCATACAAGGACATGAGTAAAACTAGACTTTTCAGCCTTTTCAACCAGAATTTCTGTCAGTGTTGAGCCTGAGAACAGACAGAACCTGTATTTGGTTCTAATCTGGTTTTCCATGCTAACACTGAGCAGATATAGGGATTGCTAGATTCTGAGACTGTGACCAGGTGCACGATGAAATAGATGTGGTTTGGTAGGCTGGCAACATTGTGGCAACTCTTAGACAATGTTAAGGAGAACCAGATGGAGGATATAGCTCAATTGGTAGAGTGTTTGCCTAGTATACACACAGCCCTGGGTTCAAACCCCAGCACCACATAAAATGGGCATAGTCATCCTATGCTCAAGAGGTAGAGGCAGGAAGACTAGTAGTTCAAGGCCTTCCTCAGCTGCACAGAAAGTTTGAGGCTAGCCTGGCTACATGAGGAAACCCCCACTTCTCTATATGCTTTAATAAATATGGACAGAAGATGGAGGTATGGCTGTCCCCTGCTTGTTGTCCTGCTTCTAAGTCCACAACCCCTGTGTACAAAGAATTCATGTAGGCTGGCCTCAAGTCCTATGACTCAGGAGCTCTCAGGATGAAGAGCTTTTGTGAGAAAGGATGGCCAGTAAGCCTGTGGTGGGAATGGAGGCTTACTAGCCTCTCTGGGCTGCCCATGTTTTCATGAGGCTTTTAGTACAAATAGAAAGTGCAGACTCACAGTTCACTGGAGACTGTAGGCAGTTTTAGGGTGGTCAGTTCCTCTTCTGATCCTTTGATTTCAATTTGTTTCTATCCACTAATGGTATAAGGCAGGTACATCTGTCAGCTGTCAGAGTCATTGAAACCAGGCACATATCAGTGTCATGGAGTTCTCTGTCCCCAGAAAATCACGTCAAGTCTGTGGTTTTGCATTCAGAACTGTTAAAACATTTCACAAAGCATGCTGGAGTGGGGAGCACTGCAAATATCCCCACTGTCAGAGTGAGAGTCCTTCTGACTCAGGACTCCAGAGCTGAGCCCCTGTTCTTCTGGAGTCATATGTAAAGCAATAGTAGCAGCATGTGTGACATACATTCTACATGCCCTCTCCCATGCTCCTAGCAGACATCACGAATTAATCACAGCACATTCGGTCTCTACAGATCTGCGATGGCCACTCTTCCTCATGTCTAGCTCTAGACCAGACATTACTAGTCAATCAAGGTACATTGGTTTCTGTTGGTTTGTAATGGCTGCTCTTTCCCACATCTGGTTTCACACATACCTACAGAAGTCCTACTTGAATAACCCCATAGTTCCTTCTCCTTATTCCCATTTGTGCCATGGACTTATAATTGCTCAAGCTTTCCAGGTCTCTCTCTGGAGCTGATCAGGTCTGGTCTCCTACCCTTCTAATTGACCTTTGAAGACAGATAGCCTTGTCTGGGAGGCCCCATGCTCTGAAGCACGAAAAGCAGAGAAGCTGCCACTTCAGCATGTGCCAGTTTGTTGTTCATAATCTGCCTCACAGACTGAAGTTTTGTCTCCTGATCTGATCTTAAGGCAAATGCCTGTGAGATGGAAGACTGTTAGTTACCAACTGATGTGGAACAAATACACCTACACTCCATGGATTTGGACAACAAACACTTAGCACCTCACAGGAATTGTATGGTGGGTTTGTGGGGCATCCTGCCTTGGAATTTCTTGTGGGCTGTCGTGGGGATGCCTTGAGGGGTGTGGGTAACTCCAGACTTGATGGAAAGTCTGTAGCTACGCTTACACTCCATGATGAGTGAAGATACCAGGGCTCTTTGCCACATGGAGGGACTTGTCTCTAGAGCATCACATATCTTAGCAAGTGGCATCCCTTAGTACAGTGAATACACATGTTAGGGTCACAGCCTGAACCCCAGCTGCTCTAAGGAGCAAGGCTCAGCCACTCCCTGGTAGGTCAGTCCAAGAGAGAAACAGAGAGAGGAGATTCATTCAATGTGGCCACATTGGGAAGAGGCACAAAAGAAGTGCTGTGACCCTCAGCCTATCTTTGAGGACTGACATGAAGTTCAGGTTTAAATAAAGGGCAAAGGGCCCACGTAGCTATGCCAGTGCAAAGTGTGGCCCTGAATATCACTGTTGGCTTGTTCTCAGAAACACCCTCATTGTTGGACTCTTGTCTCTCCTGTAAGGTGGTCTGACAAGTTCTCTAATCTGTGAAATCCCTTCCTGAGATACAAGTTCTTCCTCTGGCTGGCACCATGTCCCCAGTCTTTTGCTTCTTCCACAGCGAAGGAAATTGCAGTTCCCTGGGGACCATTGTTTCAATAGTCTGATAGTCAAAGGGAGGAGCACAAATGGCTCTTTGTAGAACATCTCTGCTCCTACCAGGAGGGTTCCGAGTAGGAACCCAAGAGGGAGGAAATGGGGGTTTTGTGAATGAAAGACACATGAGTGAGGAAGCACTTCACTCATGGTTCCTTTTCTCAGTGAGTGTTTGAGACGGAGCCTGTTTTTTTATTTTTTTAAATTTATTTATTTATTACTTCAGGTTACATCTCCATCCTAGTATCCCCTTTCCACCCCTCGCAGTCCCGCCCTCCCACTCTCTACACCCTAGCACTTCCATCCCACTCCTCTGGAGTGGAGTGTCTCTACATAACAGTCCCCTGTCCCAGTTCAGCAGTCATATGAGGGCCAAGAGCCTCCTCATACACTGGGAGCCTACAAGGCAGCACCACTAGGGCAAAGTATCTCATTGATAGGAAACAAAGTCTGTGTTCCTGTTCCCTTTGATGCATTGGTTGTAGTATAGATATCCTATACTATATGGCTAAAATCTGACTATAAGTGTATAGATGCCATGTCCATCCTTCTGAGTCTGGGTTAGCTCACTCAGGATGAGCTTCTCTAGTTCCATCCATTTAGCTGCAAATTGCATGATTTCATTGTTTCTGACAGCTGAGTAATATTCCATTGTGTAGATGTACTACAGTTTTTTAATCCATTCTTTGGTTGAGGGACATCTGGGTTGTTTCCAGTTTCTAGCTATTACAAATAAGGCTGCTATGAACATAGATTAGGAAACTTCCTTGTGATTTGGTGAGGAATCATTTTGATGTATACCAAGAAGTGGTATGGCTGGGTCCTGAGGCAAAGTTATTCCAAGTTTTCTAAGATATCGCCAGACTGACCTCCATAGTGGTTGCACAAGTCTGCACTCCCACCAGCAATGGAGGAGTGTTCCCCTTTCTCCACACCCTCACCAGCATGTGCTGTCATTTGAGCTTTTGATCTTAGCCATTCTGACAGGTGTGAGATGGAATCTCAGAGTCGTCTTGAGTTGCATTTCTCTGATGATTAAGGATGCTGAGCATTTCTTCAAGTGTCTCTTGGCCTTTAGGAATTCCTCCATTGTGAATTCTCTGTTTAGCTCTGTCCCCCATTTTTTGATTGGATTGTTAGGTTTCTTGGCATTTCATTTCTTGAATTCTCGGAGTCTGGGGAGCAAGCAGGGTAATGGTTAGGCCTTCTCCCATTGTTTTCTAGAATAACACAGAGATAATGGTGATGACAGTAATAATGATTGTGATGGTGAGGGTAGTGGTTACCGCGGTAGGGATGATGGCTATGATTATAGTGCTAATGGTGACATGGTGACAGTGATGATGGTGAGGATGATGGTGAGGTACGGGGAGGATGGTGGTCGTGATGATGTTTGTGATAGTGGTAGTGCTGATGGTGGTGGTGGTGATAGTAATGACAATGGTGAGGAATGATGGT